>OX392541.1:5468718-6068718 GCA_947623455.1 Mimachlamys varia | reverse complement strand
CATTAACATGGCAAAGGTGTCCTACATTAACATGGCAGAGGTGTCCGACATTAACATGACAGAGGTGTCCTAAATTAACAAGGCAGAGGTGTCCTACATTAACATGACAGAGGTGTCCTACATTAACATGACAGAGGTGTCCTACATTAACAAGGCAGAAGTGTCCTACAATAACATGACAGAGGTGTCCTACATTAACATGGCAGAGATGTCCTACATTAACATGGCAGAGGTGTCCTACATTAACATGACAGAGGTGTCCTACATTAACATGACAGAGGTGTCCCACATTAACACTACAGAGTTGTCCTACATTAACATGGCATATGTGTCCTACATTAACATGGCAGAGATGTCCTACATTAACATGGCAGAGGTGTCCTACATTAACATGACAGAGGTGTCCTACATTAACATGGCAGAGATGTCCTACATTAACATGACAGAGGTGTCCTACATTAACATAACAGAGGTGTCCTACATTAACATGGCAGAGGTGTCCTACATTAACATGACAGAGGTGTCCTACATGAACATGACAGAGGTGTCCTACATTAACAAGGCAGAGGTGTCCTACATTAACATGGCAGAGGTGTCCTACATTAACACTACAGAGGTGTCCTACATTAACATGGCAGAGGTGTCCTACATTAACACTACAGAGGTGTCCTACATTAACAAGGCAGAGGTGTCCTACATTAACATGACAGAGATGTCCTACATTAACATGGCAGAGGTGTCCTACATTAACATGGCAGAGGTGTCCTACATTAACATGACAGAGGTGTCCTACATTAACATGGCATATGTGTCCTACATTAACATGACAGAGGTGTCCTACATTAACACTACAGAGGTGTCCTACATTAACAAGGCAGAAGTGTCCTACATTAACATGACAGAGGTGTCCTACATTAACATGGCAGAGGTGTCCTACATGAACATGACCGAGGTGTCCTACATTAACATGGCAGAGTTGTCCTACATTAACATGGCAGAGGTGTCCTACATTAACATGACAGAGGTGTCCTACATGAACATGACAGAGGTGTCCTACATTAACAAGGCAGAGGTGTCCTACATTAACATGGCAGAGGTGTCCTACATTAACATGGCAGAGGTGTCCTACATTAACATGGCAGAGGAGTCCTACATTTACATGACAGAGGTGTCCTATATTAACAAGACAGAGGTGTACAAGGCGGATGTGTCCTACATTAACATTGCAGAGGAGTCCTACATTTACATGACAGAGGTGTCCTATATTAACAAGACAGAGGTGTACAAGGCAGAGGTGTCCTACATTAACATGACAGAGGTGTCCTACATTAACATGACAGAGGTGTCCTACATTAACATGGCAGAGGTGTCCTACATTAACATGACAGAAGTGTCCTACATTAACATGACAGAGGTGTCCTACATTAACATGGCAGAGGTGTCCTACATTAACATGAAAGAGGTGCCCTACATTAACATGACAGAGGTGTCCTACATTAACATGACAGAGGTGTCCTACATTAACATGACAGAGGTGTCCCACATTAACACTACAGAGTTGTCCTACATTAACATGACAGAGGTGTCCTACATTAACATGACAGAGGTGTCCTACATGAAGGCCCAATATACGTAACTTCTGGAAATTTTTCGTTTATCTGAAAAATTCTGAAAAAAAATCCAGTTGAAAACCATGCAGAAATAAGCTTAAAACGAAGTAAACCTGAGCGGTAACTAACGAGAAACTCCTGACAGAAAAATCTAAAGAATTGAAAATAATTCAGGTGGGGCCCACTTCAATAACAAACCGCAGGTAGAAGACAGTCAAAATGGTAGCGTGTTTACAAATACCGAGTTTCAACTGCTGCCGTACCGGTTACCGCGTAAGAAGTCATCTTAGATATTGCTGATTTCAGTTAATCTTAACTTAATCTATCAAAAATAATAAGTTATTAGGCTTGATTTTCGCATCAAGTTTTGCCGAAAGTTACGTATATTGGGCCTTTAACATATACACTTCCAAAATGAATGTTGTTGATACATAATGTTTTCCGTGGACATGTACAGCGACAAACAGTGAACAAATATTGAGATGAAGCAGGAACAAATCTCTATGATCAGAAAGGATGTCAGGAAAAGTTATTAAGAAAGTTAGAAATAAAAAACAATAATTAAAAATGGGACTTTTGGCACGTCACTGCTGTAGTTCTAGAGATGGTAAGGCACCCGTTAAAACTTCTGATGTATAACAGTTGTCTCCCTTTATACGACCACGTCTATAAAATAAGTCTTATGTCCATATATATATGTAACCTGGAGGAAACCGACATTTTGTTCAAATTCGTCATGTACCGCGCATTAGCTCATATTGAATGTTATCATACACCTGTCCATAAACGTTGACAACATTATCATGCGTTGTGTTATTGACCTTGTGACGTCATCTTACCTTCGGTTGGTATCTATAAATAGACATACCGGGTGTATCGATATCTTTTATTTCATTGTCTTTGATAAAACCAAATAATTTGTGTAGAAATGATGTCAAAATGTTAAAAGATGAATCGAGCTAATCCATAACACAATATCTATAGAATAAACATATAAAACGAAAGTGAAAGTAAACAGTAAAACGATCTACACTTGAGTGCGGACACGTCTGGCGTACGCAGAGGACACCCGGAACTGCAGTAGAACGGATATATACGTGTCTTAAGCAGTAGCACAAATGGTATAAAGGTGGAGAAGGCAAGAGGCTACGTTAAAGGTAATTTTACAAACGCTTTGTGTATGTTTCTAGAATACAGATAATTATTTACTTGCAAACATATAAACATTGTACTTAGGGACCAATGACGAAGGTGGTTGGTTAATGTGTTTTTGACGCCTGTACACGGTATGGAACTGCATGCACTAGAAAAGTACATGATTATGACAATTCGATCATAACAGACCATATCAATTTCTTGGTGATCCGAATAATTCAGAATAATATTTGTTCATTATATTTTTCAATCCAGGATTTTTGTTTGACTTACACATAATACATATAATAATGTTGATCGATATAGTGCCTTGCTGTTTGTATTGATTTAGAGACCTGTAGTTTTCTCTGTAGATGGCGCTGTGTAGGTTTGTTTGAATGTGGTTATGGTGCTTTGCATTGTTCAAAACCACAACGATTGCTATATTTAGCCGCATACAGAGCACTCATACTAATAATTCCAGCGATAATGCTAAAAATAAATACACAACATACTACATACGGGTCGATACTGGTTTATAAATAACGGTGATGTTATTCGTCACGCTCCACTGCATGCACACGCACAAAGAAGTCTATTTCAAACATATGTTTTACTTGTATACATGTAAGTTTAACCATACATATCAGATACCAATACAGGTGAAATGGATGTAACTAAATCAGCATAAAACCATTTAATTAACGTTTAATATCTCCAGAGAGTTAGATATAATACCCATGTTGCACGAAAGGTGGCGAATTCAAACACTTAGAATATGTAATACCTTCGTCATTGAATGGGTGTTAGGAAAAGTGTTGTTCATCATTTGTAGATTTTCTAATTTTCCCTGCGTAGATTTATAATATATTTATAATTTTGACATGACAGAACCTTTAGTAAGCAGTGTGAAGGAAAACACCAAGATTAAAGATGACGTCACTCAAACTGTTTTAGCGGATTGAATACAGATTTTTGGTTTTCAGTTTTCGGTGTCTTTGAATTCAAATATGAGTACCGTTATACCAGGAAGAAAACGACTCGGTGATGGAGTAGATATACCACCGACAAAGACTGCCCGTAACAACGGAACCCACTCAGGGAGCGAGGATGATAAAGGCCAAGAAGACATGGAGGTAGAAGTGGTTTATCAAAGACACACAAAACCAGTATTTATAGCATACGATGTTAGTAACCCTCCAAACAAGCTCTTACAGTGTGTAAGGAGAGGACTTCAGGCAAGAGGTATGTCTTGTTTCAAGACTTTGAAAGGATATTCAATTTTGTATGCATTTCATTTGAAAAACAGAAAATCTGGAACTCGTATTGTGATAATGGTTTAGATGCTATATTTAAAAAAAAAATGTAAGAAAATATAGGCACTTTCAGGGATTATAACGTTTCGAGAGATACTCAATCTATATACATGTATGTGTATTGAATGAAAATTAAAGCAGTATTAATACGGCTTCTCAAAGTACATTCTGTTTAAATCAGATAAAACCCATGCTATTTTTCTAAATGTATGTGTCAATCTTTCACAATAAGGTGTGTCAGTACATGATGATGTCGAGGTCGGTACACAGGTAGTCGACCAAACAGCGAGGCTTATCAATGAAGGATCTACGTGTCTATTTCTGCTGACGCGGGGTGCTGTATACTGCCCATACTATCCGTTACTAGTTATACAGGCCATTGAGAAAACCCAACGTGAAGGCAAGCTAGGGGGCATACTTCTCACCCACGACATAGACGATGTAGATGTGAGTATTTTGTTCGGATAGCATCATATTTGTTTTCTTCAAATCCTTCAAAACGAGTAAACACTTTGTGTACTTTCGGTGCTTCCCCATGCGTGAAAGTTTTCTGGGAAATAAAGGCCGCTTACGGCCTATATTCATATTAAGTACATTATACTGATGAAATGTCATGATTTTTCGTTTGATGAAAACCTCTTGAATGCAGTGGAAATGTACAAAGTATTCCAACTTCTCTGTTTTAGCCTGAATGCAGCAACCGTTAAAATGGCGCTTATAATGGTCACATTTAAAAAGCGGAGAGCAAATAGTTGTACATAAGCTTCAGATACAGGGTGTTCATTTTTCCTTCTGACTCATGATCTGACAGCGGTAAAGCATAGAGCTGTCCAGAAGCTAAGGGTTGTGGGTTCGAACCCAGGCGATGGCAAAATCTGCATGCTGTTCTTCGTCCTATGATACTGTACTATAGTATATGTTTCACACATGTCAGACGAAATAACAGCAACGGCGTTTAGGCACAATAGCTCAGGATAATAAATGTTATTCAAATGGGGTATACGATTGACACTCTAGCCAAAGAACGGTTGATATATTATCCAAAAGTCACTACCAAAAGAAATATACACACTGTATATGTGTGTGTAAATGATACTTCAGCGACAATAATCCAACTTTTAAATGAACGGAATAATTCTGAAAGGCAGAATTATTAAAACACTTTTTAAAAATATCAGATTTATATCCAAAGTATCCGGTAAGTTCTCTCGTGATTTTGTCAATAATTCATTTTCATAACCAAAAGTTTGTGTCAAGCAGCTTTGCTGCAATTTTCTTGTTAAAAATATTTTCTAAAAGGTGCAGAATTCATATGTGTGTGTGTGTGTGTGTGTTACGTCATCTTTGAAATGCATCATATATGAAACGCATTGCACTTCTTATTTATTCTTCATATCTTATTTAATTACATAAGAGTTCTGTTCGATACTGTTACCCTTGATATATATCCCAAAACACTCAAAAGTCATTGTGTTTACATAATAAATACACCGCCAAGTTTTGACCTACATGTAAGATCATTAACAACAAAATATAATTTCTACTATTAACGTTCCTCTACCGTCGGTAAACATGGAACCGAGGATTTTAGTTAAGAGTGAGATTATCATTTCCTTTCCATTTCAATTACGATAACCATTACTTTTATTTTTGTTCAAGATCCCAGATGCGGCGTTGTTACGTATACTGCCGAGATTTACCATACAGTTTACTGACGATGGGCAATGGCGACCAAGCCAGATAGATGGAGTGTTGAGGAAAATGACAGGTAAAAGCATACTGCAATATATATGCAAGTACAGTACATAAAGTAGGTCGATATCACAAAACAGACTCCTCTACATCGGCTGCTACTCTCAGTATTTACTTGATATATGACCAACATTTACAGCTTACTATTAAACTTTACGATAAACGTGACGATTTCCGATCGTGAATTTTCCCTTTCTTGATAGTAACATCCCTGGTCCTCCTTCTGGTGTTTACATATCACAGTTAATTCGTTTTTCTAGGGCTTTCTCTAAATATCAAGGTTTTCGTGATAGATGGCGGCTGCTGACAAAGAAAGTTACGACACGATTATTGGAGAGTTGCAGGTTGATGACGCAAATGAACAAGTTCTTTGTCTCATTGAACATTATTTTGTATCCTTGTATAACCTGAAGGCGGACGTTTCTAGTATATGCATTAGTGTGCTGCCTGTTGTGATTGTGATTTATGTCCCGGTTCTCACTTTGAGAACTTGACGTTTACTATGATATGACCACGATTTACACGGCGGGTGTTGTCGAGGAAACAGAAGACGCTTGCTCTTTTGGAAGGTATTATTATATTGTGCATTTTCAAGGGTGTCTGTGTTAATCTTTCTTTTGTTCATATCTTGCCTCCAGTTTAATCGATGTTTAGTTCGGATTATGGTCTGTAGATGCTTAGGTATTCACTATTTATTCCTATTATGCAGCATAATTATTATGAATGCTCTCGTTCGCATTACATCATAACCCGACCAAATTGAAAAACGCTTGTTTTCTTGGCCTTGCATTGCCAATGATTAATACTCGTCTTGGTTATCAGTTTGATATGTGCAAACACATGTTATCTTACAAATACGTACGTCTATCAGTTCAACAAAGTAGGTATAGGATGTGCATAGCCTCGGTTGACTTTATCAACAAGTAATGTTGATGACGTCACACAATTATGCCTCGTTCAGAAATAAAAGCTTTGCTCCACCTATATTTATAGTTTTGGCGTCATCGTATCGTGGTATGTACGTCATGTTCAGATTATAAGGTTAAAACTCCTGTTTGTAAAAACAATGTTGTTTTAGTATAAACCGGTATAGGTTGCAAATAAATGTATGTGATACATATTATAATAAAATGTTTATTTATTAATAATTTTAAGTATATCAGCTACACACATTTCACATAATCTATTACGAAATATATGACATTTTAACAGCTACATGAATACAATTCAGTCTATATTTATACGTTAATATTCATTACGTTTTGGCAGATGATACGCCGATCAACTTTGTACTTCCGGTTGGAAATGTTGCGCATGCCCAGGCCTGGTCTCACGTTTTTGGTTACTATATACCGGTGATGCCATGTAAGTATAATGCATTCTGTATCATGGTTTCCTACGATACTTACGTGGCCAATACATTACTTCGCTATTTGAAGATGACGTCTTGCATAAAAAAACTTTACTTTTATCTACGTTTTCACCGAAGGGAAACATGTCTTTTTTACTTTTTTATCAATGTTTCGTTTAAGGCAAGTTATACTATTCGATTAGGCTAATATTTTGCAGGAGATACTTTGAGGCCAGCTGCATATTGTATTATGTTCAAAACATCAGATTTTGTGTGGGTTCATAGAAAATTTGGGGGTTAAAGTTGGAGGAGAATAAAATGACAAATTTGTTGTTGAAGTTCTCACGCACTGAAAAATGTAGAAAAAACTTCTAGTTTTGTAGTTTCTGTAAAATAAGTAGAAGACTTGAAGATTTAAGTTGAACAAACATAAGTAAAATCCTCATAAAGTAGGTCAGGGTCGCATAATTGCTAACTGGTCTATTTTGATATAATTTACCGACTCCAACATAGAATGAAAACAATTATCGCCCCTACATGGAGATCCTAATGTATACTTGGCAAGTTGATAGCCCCACAAGGTTCTACCAGGCCTTGGAGTGGGGCCCATGAGGGGTTATGTTTTGCATTTTTTGGTTTTAATAATATTTTTTCAAGAACAAACTTGTCTGATTTTATCAAAAGTGGAAGCAAATATCTCTGGCAAGTGAAAGGAAGAAATTTGCAATTTGTTGACCCCGAGGAGGAATCTGGTTCGGCCCCCAAAAGGTGTTAAAATGGGCGTTTGCAGGTTTAATAAACTTTTTCAAGAACAAACTTGTCTGATTTTATCAAAATTGGAAGTACATATCCCTGGGAAGTGAAAGGAAGACTTTTGCAATTTTTCTGTCAGATATACTATGGTATGTTACCCTTTTGCCCCCCCCCTCACACACATACAGGGGTCAGCAGATGCAGTGATTTCTCCCCACTTGCTTGCTTGCGAACACTGTTTCATGTTTGTAATCAAAATTAGATTTGTAAATTTGGAACTGAAAGAGTGTCAATAAAACTAAAACAATACACGATAGCACCTCTGTTTGGGCTGCATCACAAGACCCCATATAACCCTGCGGGGTTAGTAACTTACCAAATATATATTGTAATACTCATGTAGGGTGATAAGTGCTGCCAATCTGTTTTGAAGTTTGTTAATGGATGTTTTTTTGGTAATTTCTGAAGTATTTGATATGAAAATAGACCAGTAAGCAAGTATGTGCCCTTGACCTACTTTATGAGTTTTTTTACTTATTTTTGTTCAACTGAAATCTTCAAGCTGCTACTTATTTACTTAAGTTTTTTCATATTTTTCAGTCCGTGAGAACTTCAAAAGCAATTTTCATTTTACACTCCCCCCACTTTAACCCCTAAATTTTCTATGAAACCACACAAAATCATACGTTTTTGAACATAATACAATATACGACTGACCTTAAGTTAACTTCTTGCAAAATATAAGCCTGATATGCCACAGAAAAGCCCGAATCGGCACCACTACTTTATTTTTCCAACGCCTTCTTCAGACCAATATAACCTATGGCCTGTATGTAGGGCATGGTAATTGTGTTTGCTGTCCTTTTGCAATGATCGTAAGAGGCGACTGAATTTATGATCTTATCTTTTTTATTCTTTCTACTTGCTTTCCCCCCAAAGTGTCTTTTAGCAATGCCTCGCCTTTAAGCAATGCCTCGCCTTTTAGCAATGCTTAGCCTTTTAGCATTGCCTCGCCTTTTAGCAATGCTTAACCTTTTAGCAATGCTTAGCCTTTTAGCAATGCCTCGCCTTTTAGCAATGCCTCGCCTTTTAGCAATGCCTCGCCTTTTAGCAATGCTTAGCCTTTTAGCAATGCCTCGCCTTTTAGCAATGCCTCGCCTTTTAGCAATGCCTCGCCTTTTAGCAATGCTTAGCCTTTTAGCAATGCTTAGCCTTTTAGCAATGCCTCGCCTTTTAGCAATGCCTCGCCTTTTAGCAATGCCTCGCCTTTTAGCAATGCCTCGCCTTTTAGCAATGCCTCGCCTTTTAGCAATGCCTTGCCTTTAAGCAATGCCTTGTCTTTAAGCAATGCCTCGCCTTTTAGCAATACTTCGCCTTTTAGCAATGCTTAGCCTTTTAGCAATGCCTCGCCTTTTAGCAATGCCTCGCCTTTTAGCAATGCCTCGCCTTTTAGCAATGCCTCGCCTTTTAGCAATGCTTAGCCTTTTAGCAATGCTTAGCCTTTTAGCAATGCCTCGCCTTTTAGCAATGCCTCGCCTTTTAGCAATGCCTCGCCTTTTAGCAATGCCTCGCCTTTTAGCAATGCTTAGCCTTTTAGCAATGCCTCGCCTTTTAGCAATGCCTCGCCTTTTAGCAATGCCTCGCCTTTTAGCAATGCCTTGCCTTTAAGCAATGCCTTGTCTTTAAGCAATGCCTCGCCTTTTAGCAATACTTAGCCTTTTAGCAATGCTTAGCCTTTTAGCAATGCCTCGCCTTTTAGCAATGCCTCGCCTTTTAGCAATGCCTCGCCTTTTAGCAATGCCTCGCCTTTTAGCAATACCTCGCCTTTTAGCAATGCTTCACCTTTTAGCAATGCCTCGCCTTTTAGCAATGCTTCACCTTTTAGCAATACCTCGCCTTTTAGCAATGCTTCACCTTTTAGCAATGCCTCGCCTTTTAGCAATGCCTCGCCTTTTAGAAATGCTTCACCTTTTAGCAATGCCTCGCCTTTTAGAAATGCTTCACCTTTTAGCAATGCTTAGCCTTTGGCCTTGATTTGTTCTTTTGTCTCTGTGGCAGGCTTTTGGTACTGTAACTAACAGTAACTACTCCATTCTTAACGATTAGCATTATGGGAGTGGAACGACTTGTTCACCCTTGTCAGTAGAATGTGATCGGGGGACTTGTTCACCCTTGTCAGTAGAATGTGATCGGGGGACTTGTTCACCCTTGTCAGTAGAATGTGATCGGGGGACTTGTTCACCCTTGTCAGTAGAATGTGATCGGGGGACTTGTTCACCCTTGTCAGTAGAATGTGATCGGGGGACTTGTTCACCCTTGTCAGTAGAATGTGATCGGGGGACTTGTTCACCCTTGTCAGTAGAATGTGATCGGGGGACTTGTTCTGCTGGGGATCTTTGGCAATAGACTTTATTGAGTTAGCCATCCGTTTCATATTACCACAAGGAGGCTTACAAGAGGATGCCACATCCTCCCAAATACACACGCGCTCAACACATACACTAAAATGACCTGAGCTATTAGCTCGTAAAACGTAATAAAACAAAACCAAACAAATATATTCCAATATCGAAATAGTTTCCCTGCTGTGAAAACATTCTAAAACGTTTTCCAAAGATCGTGGTTTTTATTCCTTCGGTGTGCTTAATCATTTTTCTCGAAGGTTACTATTTATGAATAGATAGTTTACAAATACAGGTACAATGGCTTTGAACACTTTTATAATAAGAAAACATGCTAAAACTGTGGCACAGGGTATATGAGAGAAGACATAAATATTAAGTATAACATGTCTTATATAATTATATTAGTGACGTGAATAAATGCAAATTATTTTTAAAAAGCTGACTATTGAATGTGTATGTTGCTTATGTTATTGACACAATATATGACATTGATGTTATGTTGCTCTCAAATATGGCGTTGCTGAGTATTAATTTCTAAATGAAGAAATTTGGCCTTATTTACCAGTTGAATTGACTTTAAAACGTCTCTACTGTTACAGTTCTTGAGCAGAGGATTACGTCTTTTGAATCGTACAGTCCCAGAAACATGCCTGTCTGTGTCTATGAGTTGGTGCCTAAGACCTGCGACATACCAAGTGTAATAGGAAAGAAAGATCCCTCAATATCCCTTATTGGACAGCTCAAGAAAATTGTAGTGAACAAAGCGGGGAATAAAGACAGAACATATAGCCTGAATGTGTACTGCATTCAGGAGGGAGCACAGGTTTGTTGTTGTATCACGAGTGCTCAGTAGTCGTATAGCCTAAATGTGTACCGCATACAGGAGGGAGCACAGGTTAGTTGTATCACGCGTACTCAGTAGTCGTATAGCCTGAATGTGTACCGCATTCAGGAGGGAGCACAGGTTAGTTGTTGTATCACGCGTACTCAGTAGTCGTATAGCCTGAATGTGTACCGCATTCAGGAGGGAGCACAGGTTAGTTGTTGTATCACGCGTACTCAGTAGTCGTATAGCCTGAATGTGTACCGCATTCAGGAGGGAGCACAGGTTAGTTGTTGTATCACGCGTACTCAGTAGTCGTATAGCCTGAATGTGTACCGCATTCAGGAGGGAGCACAGGTTAGTTGTTGTATCACGCGTACTCAGTAGTCGTTTATGTGTACACTTTCTCCTTTTTCCAGATTAGTAAAATCGGACTATTCGATGCTAGGGTCCTTCAACATTTGAAAATATAGAACATAGAATCCATTATGTCTGATTATACAATAAATTGATACTAACAAACGGCTTATTCCATTGATGCATACATTCGAAATTCTTTGACGGTAAAGGGAAAATTGCGGCTTCCTGTTGTAATGTTCAACAGCGTCACTTCAGTTGCAGTGTGCAAATTCCTTTACACAGTCAAATTAGGCTACACTCCTTAACAAATACGCTTTATTCTCTCAAGTTTTGAACGATGGTAGAATTGCCATTGTTATGACATCTTTAAAGATAGGGGGTGGCAAAACTGTGCTGGTGGATTGTTATGATTCCCACCTTTTGGCCCCTAGCATCACTGAAAAGTCCTATAAGTGCACGAAACAGCTGTATGATGCAGTTTTTATTCATTTTTCGGCATACTGTTTTTATTACTAAATTTAAAAGGTACAGCATATATGTGTGTTAGGTCATCTTTGATACATATACTGTGTATTTCATGATTTTTGAAAAGTGATTTTAATAATTTTGTTACTAATGTTCATCCATATACGTGCATAAGTCCACGAAGTAATAACAAGTTTAAAGTAAATACATTCTCCATTTGAATCGATAATCGTAGTTCACGAATTCAGTTACCAATGAAATTGTATTTTGTTAGAAAAGCAAGGAATTTTGGTCCCTCGAAAATATCTCAGAAAATGAAGTCGTATAAGTTATCATCGTTCGGATGTACCATTTTATTTAGAATATATGAATCATATGTTTTAGAATTATTTCTGCGTCGCGCAGTATCCGAACGTTCTCAGTGCAATCGACAAAATGGAAAAATCCAAGTATATCCGAATGGACAAAAAAGACAAGACGACACAGATGCGAAGATTCGCCAACACCCTTCGCATGGTCACCAATAGCTTGTTCAAAAACAAAGTTAGAGTCCTGCAATTCGACGGTACGTTTACCAATGATGTAACAGTCGCTTTTGATATGTTAGATATTTGGGGCACACTTTGATAAGGCAATTGTTTCTTAAGTACACGTATGTTAAGTACAAGGAGATTAAAAGGGAGGCTGATTTCTTTAAAAAGTCAGTAAATTGTCGGTATTAAGTCCCCCGCTTTATCGCCGTATTTTATAACGCCTGCATATATACATTTCCATCTTCTTTAAATGTTTCCCTTGATTACCCCTGCCAAAATAACAAGGTGTTACTGTATAAATGATGACAGTATGGCGAGGTCCTGCTGTATAATGATGACAGTATGGCGAGGTCCCGCTGTATAATAATGACAGTATGGCGAGGTCCCGCTGTATAATGATGACAGTATGGCGAGGTCCCGCTGTATAATGATGACAGTATGGCGAGGTCCCGCTGTATAATGATGACAGTATGGCGAGGTCCCGCTGTATAATGATGACAGTATGGCGAGGTCCCGCTGTATAATGATGGCAGTATGGCGAGGTATTACTTTATTAATGATGACAGTACGACAAGTCTTACAAGCCATAAAATTATGACATTATATCGAATTTTAGTGTTTATATGTACGTACATACCATTCAACCTACCGACAATGCTCCCATTGATACAAAATGATACGCACCAACAAGTTGTTTTGATACATGTTTAACATAATTTACCGTAGTAAGCGATCTTATATTATAGACGAAAAAGAAAGACCACGTGATGTTTTGCTTAACGCTATAAAGGCGGACCTGGCGGCTACACAAGACATGTCGGTATGTCTGTTAGGTTGATCAAAGCTGTGTGTAACGAAATCAATGAAATCAAATTAAAATTTTCCATAATAGCGTTGTCAAACATCAAACAATGTATTTTAATCATCAGATTGATTAAAAATACAACTCTTAAATGCCATTCAACATGTTGAAATATTTGCTGAAAAAATCACCATTACTGTTTTGGGGGAAATGACGTATCACTGAAACCAATTGTATATGTTTGTACTTAGGAGACACACACAGTGTCGTATACACCGAACAAGAGGTGTGACTGTGACGCGTATATCGTCTGTAGTGATAGCGATACTGTTGTGGCCGGACAGGTGTTGGACTTCCTGAAGATGAAAGGGAAGAACGTTGATGGCTGTGAATCGAGATGTGGACCCGAATTTCAGTGTAAGTTATGTCGGAACATTTTCGTATCTACAGTAAACATAGCTTTGTCCTGATATCCTGGATACAAAATTGGATATCCGTTACTTGTGAAAATAGTATTGGGTGGCATAATTTATTACATTCATTGCATTTTTACCAGTTAAATATCGAAAATGATTCATTATATAAAAGTGATATTTTTCAATTGTGCTGTGTGTAACAATCAAAATGTTAGCCACACTCGAGAAATATATTTCGTATTACTGAATATATTGTAGTTAAAATCTACAAGATGTGATATAAATGTATATATGGAGTTTGCCTACAGCGGCAGCGTAATCTTCACTCAGACCAACAGTACGTAAACACGTCCGTATATATGGACTAAGACCACAATTAATTTTACTATATGTTTCATTGTAACATTTAATTTTATAACAAATTCCCTAAATCCGATAGCCAACTTTCCTTTCTAACCTGTCAAGAGCAACATCTAGCGAGTAAAATATCAAAATTTCAGCATAGCATGTTGGCCTTTTTCTTGAGATAATCGTCTGCATGTGTCATCAACGTCAAATATAAACTTCCGGGTCAGGGGGTAGGGGTAAAAACAGGACTTGTCATACAGAACCCTACGCCAAAATAACATGCACAGTATGAAAAATTTACACAGTAAATGTTAAAATGACATCTCTAGAATATTTTAACACCAAACTTGTACACAAATACCAAGTTGTAACAGACATAGTATAGTTTTAACTAAAACACCTAGATTTCTAAGGGACTTCATTCGTGGGTACTGAACCCGGAAGCATTTAATTGTGGTCTTAGTCCTATTATAGGACTTAACATTTTTTGATTTTGCAAAGTTAATATTTCCTTAAACTGTAGGCAATTTGAAACTTTTTGGTGAAAACCGCATCATTATAGGACATATAAGACAGAAGTTATGACAAATTTAAAAACCACTATCATGCTGTAATTTTGTGCTAAGTTGGACAGACATTTTCTTCACAAATTTTTAGCTACAAGGGTAAGGGAAAATGTCATATCTTTTGAAAAAATGATGATATTTAAATTCTGTAAAGTGATTTATGATGTAGAATAATATTTTCACATCCTCAAATAAAGTATTTACACCACAATATTCAACTTCAATTAAGTTTGAAGAATTTAAATCAAATTTTCAAATTTTTAAATTTTTCAAAAAATACAACATTTATACTGTGCCTTAACCTTTATTCAGTCTTCATAACTTCAAAAAATGCTCTAGAACCTATAATCACATAGACAACTGACCACTCAAACTGTATGACCACTCATGGACACACCCAAGGCTTGCTGTTGCTGTGCTGTCAGGGTGACCTCAAGGATAGTTGACATCATAGCTTTTTCCTCTCAGCAAAGTACCGGTTCAGCACCACTTGTTTTTGAATGTGCGTGCTAGTATCCACTTCCTAGGGGCTGCTTTCTTGACACCCAAACTCATTCCCTGTAAGGCATTCATACTTAGTGTCTTAGCACTCCCAAATAATGTGCTGTTATACCATTCACCCAGCTATTCAGATGGTGCTCGGATCAGCATTCCCTTTCAGGTGGTTAACTTCCACTACCAATCTTGTCTTCCAGCCATGTCATTTTTGTTGGGTGCTGTTAACTCCCTGGACACTAGTTGGCTTGTCACAAAACTCCACTTAATGCTCAAGCTCCAGCACGGATGTTAAAGTGTCCGAGAAGAAGCCTGGGTCCTTGGTGCTGACAGCCTATCCAAACAAATCTGATGACAGCTACCCGTCTATAAGTGCTGGGTCCTTTAGTCCAGACTTATCTGTGTCCACTTCTCTGTATTGTATTTAAAAGTATATGCCTCTGACCACAAGGAGAGCAAACTTTAACTGTTGGTTAAACAGCACTGAGACAGCACACACAAAGGCCGCAAAATCCAACTTCAAGAAAGGTGAACTTGGTCCATCACACTGCACCGGGTCGGGTCAGGGTAGGGGAGACAATCAACATCAAGATCACCTGTATTGAGAAGAAAAGACATTTCATTTGAGGACACTTTTTGAAATCCAAGACAAAATTCAAATACCAATATATATGTACCAAATATAATAAGCTACATATATAGATGACTACCTAGAGGGAATCTCCCCGTCGGTGGTGCTCGGACAAAGTTGTCACAAACAAAAACTAATACCCTCAGAAACAGTTGTTTGTTGTTTTTTGTAATCAAACCCCTTTCATTTCAACAAAGAGTTTCTTAAACTAGATGACCATAGCTAACAATATTGAAACTTAAGCAATACTGCCTGTTATTATAGATGAAATTATGTTCTAAACTAATCTGAATTACATTTACACATAATTAACTATTGAGGCACACATGTGACCAATCCATATCACTTCTTACTTATGAATTTCTTTCAAAAACATAAATGATAGTCTATGTACAAGCCCCCATTCCCCCAATTTCAAATCCCTTGGCTCTTTAAAAACTCATCTTAACTGATTTTCCATTCTTTATTAATGATCCCTGCCAAATTCAAATCTTTCATGTTTTGCACTTAATTATAACTGATTTTTCAAATATTCTGTTTTGATATAATTTGCAGAATTTCTCAATTTTTACTTTAAAAATCAGATGTAGGAATACATAAAAACATATCATATGAAAATTCAAGTGTCTATATACATACAGTGCTGAATAAAAAAAAAACTAAAATTTAAAATTTAAAATTAATAAAAACTTTAATTTTTAATTTAATTTAACTTGTTTATCTAAATTATTAGTTTCAAAATATCAGACATGCTACATAGGATAATCCTGCTAAATGTCATCAAAATCTGTCCAAAAACATGGATCTGAGAAAGAAAAACATGTATTTTTAGACCATTCATATAGGACTAAGACCACAATTAATTTTACTATATGTTTCATTGTAACATTTAATTTTATAACAAATTCCCTAAATCCGATAGCCAACTTTCCTTTCTAACCTGTCAAGAGCAACATCTTGCGAGTAAAATATCAAAATTTCAGCATAGCATGTTGGCCTTTTTCTTGAGATAATCGTCTGCATGTGTCATCAACGTCAAATATAAACTTCCGGGTCAGGGGGTAGGGGTAAAAACAGGACTTGTCATACAGAACCCTACGCCAAAATAACATGCACAGTATGAAAAATTTACACAGTAAATGTTAAAATGACATCTCTAGAATATTTTAACACCAAACTTGTACACAAATACCAAGTTGTAACAGACATAGTATAGTTTTAACTAAAACACCTAGATTTCTAAGGGACTTCATTCGTGGGTACTGAACCCGGAAGCATTTAATTGTGGTCTTAGTCCATATAGAGGCTTGACCAGGTGTAGACTACACCCAACACCGTCACGCACGGCATCTCAACATCTTCGGGGCGAGTTGTCCTGATCCACGAGTTTATGAAAAATAGATAAATAAATCAAAAGGCATGACCCACATATGATAAATAGATAAGTAAATAAATAAAAAGGCATGACCAGTAAATGATAAATAGATAAGTAAACAAATACATATACATGACCCACAAATGATAAACAGATAAGTAAATAAATATATAAATAAATATGACCCACAAATGATAAACAGATAAGTAAATAAATAAATGATGAACAGTACTGACATTTCTGAGGTTACTTCGCACAAGCACTTAGGAATTTTTCTTTCAGGGAATGGATACTGGAATGAGCACATCGATTATATAATTTCTAAGATTTCCCCTAAAATGAATATTATACGTAAATTTAAATTTTCCTTAGATAGATATAGTCTTCAAACTATGTATTTCACTCTCATAAGACCCATATAGAGTATGGTGATATATTGTGGGATGGTCTTACCAAATCCCAATATGTTTTATTAGAAAATTTGCAACTAGAAGCCGCACGCATAGTGACTGGCGGCACTAAACTAACAAGTAGAGTAAGATTATATACCGAAACAGGTTGGCTTCCACTTGAGGAAAGAAGAAAACAGCATAAGCTTATACTTTTTCACAAAATAGTTCATGGCCTAGCGCCCCAATATCTACAAAATATCCTTCCCCAACGTAATCGTGACTGCCACAATCATGCTACTCGCATGGGAAACAATTTTCGTACACCATCATGCCAAACGACTTTTTTCACTAAATCCTTTTTGCCATCAGTTATCAGTATATGGAACTCTTTGCCAGACTGTGTTAAAAATGATCCTTCTATTTTTAAACTGAAATCATATCTACGTAAGCTTACTCACAAAGTTCCAATGTACTACTTTGCTGGTAGCAGAATGGGTCAGATTATCCACGCTAGACTAAGAATGGAGTGCAGTTCTCTTAAATTTTACCTTCACCGAAGAAATCTTATTGATAGTCCTATATGTCCCTGTATGGAATCAAATGAAACCAATGAGCATTATCTATTACACTGTCGTCTCTTCTCACAAATACGTCTGCGTATGTTTAATAACATAAATCATCCATTAACAATCAATCTACTTTTGTTCGGGAATGAAGAGCTATCATATGATGAAAACATAACAATATTTTCATGCGTACAGTCTTTCATTGTTAACTCCGAACGGTTTAGCTAAGGTTTCTGTTTCAGTCATCCTTAATCTATTCTATGCCTTATATTTTCTGTTGTCATTGGCACGGGCAATTCCTACATCTTCCTCATCCATTAACCCACCCCAACCCCTCCCCACCAAACCCTTCCCCACCCCATCACTCACTCATACCCAACCTCATCCCCATCTCATATTCCATTCATACTCAATATATCCTCCCAATTTTCAGTTACATATTTTCCACAATTATGCCATCATGTCCAATTATTGTTTAGTTAATCATTTATCTAATGGAAACGGATTAATATAAGTTTTTTTTAAACTTGTTTCTGGATCCTATTCCTGCATATTCTCTGTCTATAATGTTGTATATATACTGTTGGAATGAAATAAAGTTTATATTAAAGTTTATATTAAATAAATAAATAGACATGACCCAAAAGTGTTAAATAGATCAGTTAATAAATAAAAAGTCATGGCCAATAAATGATCAAAAGATAAGTAAATGATAATAAACATGACCCACATATGATAAAAAGATAAGTAAATAAAGAAATAGACATGACCCACAAATGATAAACAGATTAGTAAATAAAAATATAAATAGGCATGACCCGAAAATGATAAACAGATAAGTAAATAAATAAATAAATAGACATGACCCACAAATGATAAACAGATAAGTAAATAAATTTATAAATAAATAGACCAACAAATGATAAATATATAAGTTAATAAATAAATAGACATGACCCACAAATGATAAATATATAAGTTAATAAATAAATAGACATGACCCACAAATGATAAACAGACAGGTAAATAAATAAATAGACATGCCCCAAAAATGATAAAAAGATAAGTAAATGAATATATAAATAAATATGACCCACAAATGATAAACAGATAAGTAAATAAATAAAAAGACATGACCCACAAATGATAAAAAGATAATTAAATAAATATATAAATAAATATGACCCACAAATGATAAACAGATAAGTAAATAAATAAAAAGACATGACCCACAAATGATAAAAAGATAATTAAATAAATATATAAATAAATATGACCCACAAATGATAAACAGATAAGTAAATAAATAAATAGACATGACCCACAAATGATAAACAGATAAGTAAATAAATATATTTATAGACATGACCCACAAATGATAAATATTTAAGTTAATAAATAAATAGACATGACCCACAAATGATAAATATATAAGTTAATGAATAAATAGACATGCCCCAAAAATGATAAAAAGATAAGTAAATGAATATATAAATAAATATGACCCACAAATGATAAACAGATAAGTAAATAAATATATAAATAAACATGACCCAGAAATGATAAATATATAAGTTAACAAATAAATAGACATGACCCACAAATGATAAACAGATAAGTAGATAGTTATATCAATAAATATGACCCACAAATGATAAACAGATAAGTAAATAATAAATGAATAGACATGACCCACAAATGATAGAAAGATAATTAAAAAAATAAATAGGCATGACCCAAAAATGACAAACATATAAGTAAATAAATAAATAGGTATAACCCACAAATGATAAATATATAAGTGAATAAAGAAATAGACATGACCAACGTTAAATAGATCAGTTAATAAATAAAAAGTCATGGCCAATAAATGATAAAAAGATAAGTAAATAATAATAAACATGACCCACATATGATAAACAGATTAGTAAACAAATAAATAAAAAGGCATGACCAATAAATGATAAAAAGATAAGTAAACACATAAGTATACCTGACCCACAAATGATAAACAGATAAGTACATAAATATATAAATAAATATGATCCACAAATGATAAACAGATAAGTAAATAAATAAATAAATAGACATGACCCACAAAATAAAATAATACAAGTCAACAAATAAATAGACATGACCCACAAGTGATAAATAAATAAATAAATAGACTTGACCCAAACATGATAAATAGATAAGTTAACAAATAATATACATGACCAACAAATTATAAATAGATAAGTAAATTAATAAATAGACATGACCCACAAATGATAAATAGATAAGTAAATAAATAAATATACATGACCCATAAATGCTTGTTTGTAGTCGATCTGTGACTGTAAATGGGAAGCCATTAATATCATGAGGTAAGGAATATCAATGCATGTATCTTACACTACAGCGTTACGAGAAGCCATTGAGAGCAGCCGTTGGGTTATACTGCTTCTGTCCAGGGAGTCACTTAAGGACAATGTCATGGGCTACAGGCTGATTGAAATCCTGAACGAAGGCGTAGAAAGACACGATCTCAACATACTGCCCGTCCTCATCAACCTGGAGGAAAAACATATTCCAGACGCACTAAGATGGATCAAATATCTGGAAAAGAAACATGGATATGAAGAAAGGATACTGCAATGGATAGAAGGTAAAAGTTCCTCGCATGCTAGGCGACAATGGATATAAGATAAAAGTTCCTCACATGCTAGGCGACAATGGATAGAAGTAAAAGTTCCTCACATGCTAGGCGACAATGGATAGAAGATAAAGTTCCTTACATGCTAGACGACAATGGATAGAAGGTAAAAGTTCCTCACATGCTAGGCGACAATGGATAGAAGGTAAAAGATCCTCACATGCTAGGCGACAATTGATAGAAGGTAAAAGTTCCTCACATGCTTGGCGACAATGGATAGAAGGTAAAGGTTCCTCAAATGCTAGAGGACAATGGATAGAAGATAAACGTTCCTCACATGCTAGACGACAATTGATAGAAGGTAAACTTTCCTCATATGCTAGGCGACAATTGACAGAAGGTAAAAGTTCCGCACATGCTAGGCGACAATGGATAGAAGGTAAAAGTTCCTCACATGGTAGGCGACAATTGATAGAAGGTAAACGTTCCTCACATGCTAGGCGACAATGGATAGAAGGTAAAAGTTCCTCACATGCTAGGCGACAATGGATAGAAGTAAAAGTTCCTCACATGCTAGGCGACAATGGATAGAAGTAAAAGTTCCTCACATGCTAGACGACAATGGATAGAAGGTAAAAGATCCTCGCATGCTAGACGACAATGGATAGAAGGTGAAAGATCCTCGCATGCTAGGCGACAATGGATAGAAGGTAAAAGTTCCTTACATGCTAGGCGACAATGGATAGAAGGTAAACGTTCCTCACATGCTAGGCGACAATGGATAGAAGGTAAACGTTCCTTACATGCTAGGCGACAATGGATAGAAGGTAAAAGATCCTCGCATGCTAGGCGACAATGGATAGAAGGTAAAAGTTCCTCACATGCTAGGCGACAATTGATAGAAGTAAAAGTTCCTCACATGCTAGGCGACAATGGATAGAAGGTAAAAGTTCCTCACATGCTAGGCGACAATGGATTGAAGTAAAACATCCTCGCATGCTTGGCGACAATGGATAGAAGGTAAACGTTCCTCATATGCTAGGCGACAATGGATAGAAGGTAAAAGTTCCTCATATGCTAGGCGACAATGGATAGAAGATAAACGTTCCTCACATGCTAGGCGACAATTGATAGAAGGTAAACGTTCCTCACATGCTAGGCGACAATGGATAGAAGGTAAACGTTCCTCACATGCTAGGCGACAATGGATAGAAGATAAACGTTCCTCACATGCTAGGCGACATTGGATAGAAGATAAACGTTCCTTACATGCTAGGCGACAATGGATAGAAGGTAAAAGATCCTCGCATGCTAGGCGACAATGGATAGAAGGTAAACGTTCCTTACATGCTAGGCGCCAATGGATAGAAGGTTAACGTTCCTCACATGCTAGGCGACAATAGATAGAAGGTAAAAGTTCCTCACATGCTAGGCGACAATGGATAGAAGGTAAACGTTCCTTACATGCTAGGCGACAATGGATAGAAGGTAAAAGATCCTCGCATGCTAGGCGACAATGGATAGAAAGTAAAAGTTCCTCACATGCTAGGCGACAATTGATAGAAGTAAAAGTTCCTCACATGCTAGGCGACAATGGATAGAAGGTAAAAGTTCCTCACATGCTAGGCGACAATGGATAGAAGTAAAAGATCCTCGCATGCTAGGCGACAATGGATAGAAGGTAAACGTTCCTCACATGCTAGGCGACAATGGATAGAAGGTAAAAGATCCTCGCATGCTAGGCGACAATGGATAGAAGGTAAACTTTCCTTATATGCTAGGCGACAATGGATAGAAGGTAAAAGTTCCTCACATGCTAGGCGCCAATGGATAGAAGGTAAACGTTCCTCACATGCTAGGCGACAATTGATAGAAGGTAAACGTTCCTCACATGCTAGGCGCCAATGGATAGAAGGTAAACGTTCCTCACATGCTAGGCGACAATGGATAGAAGGTAAACGTTCCTCACATGCTAGGCGACAATGGATAGAAGGTAAACGTTCCTTACATGCTAGGCGACAATGGACTTAGCTTTGTATTGGTTGTTTAATAAATATGTAACACTTTGTTTTTAAAAAACAGCAGTGTGATGTTTTGTGTTATGTCACTTGTATTATAATGCAATAGTGCTCTATGCAAAAAAGGCATGTTTAACATCCCCTATGCCATTTCAGGACTTTTCCTTCTTTGGATTCCTACTTATAATTAAATAATTATTAACAATTGACGTCGATTTCGTCTTGGTTAAGACTTTGTTGGCACTCTTATATAACTAGGTAGTAAGTCAACAACATCCATGAATGATACTTATATTTTGTTTTAGGGAACGATGTTCCATTCGCTCTAGACTGCACGAGTCTCCCAGCCTGGAACCTTGGCTACACGCTAGCTTGGGGCTACATCGTGAATTATCTGCATACAGTTTTAACGAGTAATGCTTTTCAGTGTTATAAATAATGTATCTGTATTATAAGCTTTAACCCTTGCTTTGCTTTATACGAGAATGATGTAGGCATTGTATCCATGCTAATGATTCCATTTGTTATCTTGAAGCATTTTTCTAAAGTGATAACATTAACTCTTAAATACCTAGTATTAACCTGAAATATGATGTTTTATCCTTTCATACAAGCATACAAATATATTAGAGGCTCACTTCGCTACATGCAATTGCCACAATCTATACTATGTCATAAAGCTACCAAAATAGGCAAAAGTGACAAGAAGCCACAATAATATAGCTATTATCTAAACAAAATATGCATAAGTAAAAAAGAAAATTATTAAAAAGATAGTTATACTTCAGTTTTCTACATAAAATCGGATGCATCCTGCATGTGCATCTCATAACGCTTCGCATTAAAAGATCACACATGATTTGCAAATTTTTGTTTATATTTATGTTCGTATATCTTTTTTTCCTATTGATTTAAACACCAATTACTACGAAAAATTGTAACGGTGGTCACCCCTGGCTCAACCCCTTTACATATGGAGAACACAACTTTTCTAAATATTTGTCTATTATGCTTTTGACAAGCCCCCAGGAACTTATAAGTTATTACAAAACCAATAACTGACTAGGTCTAAGTAACTAAATAAGAACTAGAAAACATAAAATAAGTTTACGCACACCTTTACGGTTACCGTTTATTAACGGGACCAAGTGGCAAAATAACAGTAACAGATAATAACAACAATAGCAACTTTTACAGACTCTCTCTGAATTCTCTTATCAATATATAATAGATAATGATGGACAATGTATTCTCTCATTTCTAGGTGTGTAGTACTGACCTGTCTAGGGCAATACACCTTGTCACGTGGGACGAGCTTCGATTTGTGATTCGGTAATCACAAATGAATTAACCACAGTCTTAAATACGTATTAACAACAATAACATTCTATGAATGTGATGATGGATTCCGTAGTAAGGTTGTATGTACGGTGTTGACATCACGCCTGGTCCTGACTGGTTAACAAGCATTAAGCCTTGACTGCCGTCATGTGAAACTACAGAAAGTAATTATCAAAATAATTACACTCAATCACTCCCAGTTTCATACGATCCTCAATATCTAGTCTTAATCCAGAAAATATGCTAATTAACAATAGTTAACTATCAACTGTAATTGTTAAACATAAGATTTATATAAATATGCCTTTTGATACCTAAAACTAGTGTGTAGGTCCGAAATATAGCAAAATCTAACATTGTTACATTATGGCATTTTTTCAACTCGACTGCGTACCCAGTACACTAAGCTATGCCTACATGGATCATCGCTTCCATACATTATTTTATCGAACAAATGCACGGTATACGCAATAAAACCACATTTAACATAAACCAATTACGATTTTATTACTTCAATTCAATAGTAATGCATGTATCTTAAGTATTTATACTTCAAAACATTGGTAAATATAACATATCACATCTGCATAAACATCACTCATAATAGTCATGCATGATTGGACCGCACCGATAGAGTTAGATGGCTTGAACAGATAACTATATTGGTACAGACAAATAATACAAAATCTAAATACAGAATAGAATTAAAGAGAAGGTAGGTACACTTACCACAGACAGTATCCTGTGCCTGGTTCACAAATAAAATAAGAGAATACCGAAGCTTCAACATAATCATAATCCAAACTCAAAATCGATTAAACCAGGGGCAAAATTTGAACAAAGGAAAGATTTACATGGAGACCCTTGCAAAAGTACAAGAGACTAAGACCAGGTGTTCCGGAAGAGTAAGCGTCTTCTGCTTCATCGACGACACCCGCCATGTAAATCTTTTGTCACATCCAAAATAAACATCAAGTTCTCAAAATGAGAACCGAGTATCATTGTCAATCACAACAAGTAAACACACTAATGAGCATACTCAAAAACGTCCATCTTCATATCACATAAAGATACAGAATATTTCTCAATGAGACAAAGATGGCGACCATAAAACTTGCCCATAGTACTGATCAACCTGCATCTCTCGAATCCTTGTGTTGTTAGTTTGTTTGTCAGCAGTCGACATCGATCACGAAAATCCCGATATTTAGAGCAAGCCCTGGAATACCGAATCAACTGCGACATGTAAACACCATAGGTTGGAGAAGCAGGGATGAAAAGGAGAAGCAGGGAAAAAAAGACGAATGATATCACATAATAATAACGGAAAATGTCATATCCACCCGTACTATACAAGGTCTCTCCCGTGCTTTCAAAACACCACCACGCCTGATGTACTTCCGTCTAATACTTTAAAAATACCTACCTCTTATTTTCTTACCTAACATACTTAACAAATATTAACTCTAAATATACTTGCGTACGTGACACAATCCTACCGCTTCCGAATAACGTATTCCATATTCTAGCCAATTCGCTACACCTTTAATGGCTCATATCTTCAATCTATGAGGTTGTAGTAGCAACGCCCATCTCACGAGTCTTGCGTTGGCTGTCTTGGATTTGTGTAAATATGTGAGCGGGTAATGATCTGTCTCAAGCACAAATCCCCTTCCATAGATGTATGGCTCGAATTTCTGTAAACTGCAGACGATTGCTAAGCACTCTTTCTGCATGATGGCGTAGCTTTTCTCTCTGGACAACAATTTCCTGCTGGCGTAAGCTACGGGCATCTTCACTCCATCTTCCTCCCGCAAAAGAACTCCCAATCCTGTGTCAGATACATCTGTACGCAAAATAAATTTCTTCTGAAGATCTCGCAGTTTCAAAACTGGTTCCGCTGTCAACAACTTTTTAAGCGTCGAGAATGCTCTGGTGTGAACATCTTTCCAAAGCACTTTGTTAGGACACCCTTTCTTCGTAAGGTCGGTAAGCGGAACGGCCATTGCAGAGAAATTAGGATTGAATTTCCTGTAAAAGCTTGCCTGACCAGGAAAATATCTAACTTGCTTCTTCGTTGTTGGGATAGGTGCACTCCCAATGGCTTCCATCATGGAATCTTCTAACTGAAGCTTACCGTCTCCTACAATATGTCGCAGACAAGAAAGACTCCTGAATCCAATAGAACACCTGCTGGGTCTTGCCGTAAGTCCTGCTTTCCTGAGACGGTCAAATAACTCAGGAAGAAGTTCCAAGTGCTCCTCCCACGTTTCTGTGTAGCTCAAGAAGTCGTCTATGAAGTTAAATATGTTCTCCATCCCATGAAGCAGTTTCCTCATAAAGGTGGCTGGCGCATTAACCAGGCCAAAAGGCATGACTTTGAAGTGATAGAGTCCTTGTGGCGTTGAAAATGCTGACATGCTCTTTGTCTTTGCAGAAAGTGGCACCTGCCAATACCCCTTATTGAGATCCAGCTTACTAAAGAACTTCGCATCTGCTATTCTTGCAAAGATGTCATCTGTATTAGGCATTGGCTCAGCGTCGAATACAGTGACACGATTCAGCCGTCAAAATCAATGCAGGAACGGTTGGAACCATTTTTTTTTCTTCACCATCACCACGGGTGCTGAATACGGAGAAGATGACGGTTCTATGATTCCCATCTCTAACATTTTCTCAACTTCATCCTTGATAATATCTTTGGTGATGTAGGGCATCGGATACTGTTTAACCCGTCCTGGCTCGTTCTGTTGGTTGGTGTGGTAATATCATGTTCAGCAAGGTTGGTCCTACCCGGTAGATTCGTGAGAACATCAGTAGTATAGTTTTTCAGAAGATCGTTGATCTGCGAATTCTAGTCTTTTGACAATTCATCGGCGATCTCCACATTCCTAACACCCTCTGTTCCTCTTTCGCATGGTGAAGTTTCATGCCGGTTTTGACAATCAAGATCATTCCCTTGTTCCTCAATCTCAGGCATGGCACATGTAACATAGGTAATTAATCCACCAATATCCTTAGTATTACTATCCTTTGGCTCAACATACTTTTTCAAGAGGTTGATGTGTAGTGTCTTCATCTTTTATTTTCTGTTGACACGATAATCAAAAGGTCCCACCTTCTCCGTCACATTGTATGGACCTTGCCATTTCATCAGCAACTTCTTTGCTTTTGTTGGTAACAAAATCAACACCTAGTCTCCTGGCTTCAGCTCCCTTGACTTGGCTCTCCTGTTGAAGTGTTTCTTCTGGATAGTCTTTAAGCTTGTCCATTGCAATCTGACGTCTCCTCCATTCTTTCTCTGAGGTCCTTAACACAATGGTACGTCGTTTTGATTTCTTCGTCTGGGAGTTCCTTCGTCAGGAGTTCTTTCAGGATCACCATAGGTCCTCTGACAGCTCTTCCGTATAACATCTCGAACGGCGAAAACACGAGACTTTCCTGGGGTACCTTTCCGTAGGCGAAGAGTAGAGCGTTAATATATCTATCCCAGTCCATTAGTTTTTCTGCACACATCTTCTTTAACATCTGCTTTGAGGTTCCATAGAATCTTTCTAAAAGACCATTGCATTGCGGATGGTATGGAGTAGTCGACAACTGTCTTATAGAAAGTAGTTTGCTCACTTCCTTCATCATATGTGACGTAAACGGAGCTCCCTGATCAGTAAGCATCTCTGACGGAATATCAACCCGGCTAAAGATGTCAACAAGTGCCTCAGCTACCCTCTCTGTCTCAATGCCTCGCAACGCTACGGCCTCCGGGCATCTCGTTGCATAATCCACTACTGTAAGGATGGATCGGTTTCCTCTGTCTGTCGCAGGCTGAAGAGGTCCAACAAGGTCAATTGCTTTCCTCTTGAAAAGAGTATCCACAAGTGGCATACTTCCTAATGGTGCTTTTGGAACTCTCCCCCTTGGAAATGTGTGCTGACATACGTCACATGACCGACAGAAACGAGTAACATCTGCTTGGATTCCGTTTCGCTGCAATGTGGCCAGACATGATAGACTCATGAGCTAGCTAACTCACGGTACATCAGTCCCTTATGATAGAAAATCACCGATTTACCTCCGTCATATCGCATGTAAGTCTCTGTTTCCTTCGCCAATTTCCGAAACCTTCTGAAAGTTACATCCTTTCCTTGTTCCTCCTTGAGTTCATGTACCCTGCCAATGTCTCGGATGCAGTCTGGGACTTGGAGGGGTCTATATGACTTTCCTTGTTCTTGGTTTGCGCCCTCGTCTCTACAGCACGAAGTGACTCAATCTTCCTATCTCCATCCGGCTGATCTACGGGTAACGCATTCTCTACATTTTCAATGAAGACATCATATCAGGAGGCTTCGAGTAGAAAGGATTCGGTATCTCCCTTGAAATACGGCGTGTGATCTGAATATTGGCAAGTTGGCAAATAAGACGTGAACCGTCTTCGTTCTGTAAGAAATGTTCCCGGGGTCCACTAAACTACGTCTTACTCCCACGTTGTCACATCCGGAATCCCTCAGCACCGTAACAAGCTTACCTCTAACACAATCGAACATAACTGGCATAGAAATGTTTCCCGGAACTTTCATGTTACAGGCAAAACTCATCTTTGGTCTGTTGTCATCGCTACTGCTATTGACATTATCTTGCTTCATGGACGCAGCGTTACCCCCCTTCTTCCTGTCAGCTTTCCTCTTTCCACAGTCTGTTGCAATGTGGCCCATTTTCTTGCATTAGAAGCACAGTCCTTCGTAGGTCTTTGTAAGCTCAATCCAGAAAATTGTCGAACCAAATAGAAAATGGCGAAAAAGTTTCACCTCCCTCGGGTATAGATGTCTTAAAACTCTTCCGAAATCCCTCTGGAGTCAACTCAAATCTCCTTAACGAAGCTTGTTTAAGGTTGTCGAAATCGAGTGACTGCTGGACTGGTAATCGCGAAAACACCTCTAATGCTCCTGTAAGCAGTGAGCTTAAGTTGGCTCCCAACTCTTCCTTATTCCACTTCTGTGCTGTGGCATACCTCTCAAATCTTTGAATATATGCATCCATGTTGTCTTTTCTGTCGTTAAAGGCTGGTTACTTAGGACCCTTCTGTAGGCCATGTTCTCTATGAACAACAGTTGTTTGTACTTGGTCATCATATCCTGTTTGGAAAAACTCAAGTTTTCGTTTATGTTTC
This sequence comes from Mimachlamys varia, assembly GCA_947623455.1. Taxonomy (NCBI): domain Eukaryota; kingdom Metazoa; phylum Mollusca; class Bivalvia; order Pectinida; family Pectinidae; genus Mimachlamys; species Mimachlamys varia. The sequence continues at coordinate 6,039,467 of OX392541.1, read as the reverse complement.
TCTTCGGCCCGTCTATCAGCTCTGGGCTCACGCTCTGCCTCGATCTTGGCGTGTTCCAACAACAACTGTCTCCTCTCATCAGCTTCACGTTGGCTTCTGGCTTCCTGTTCAGCAGACAAGGCCTGTTTCTCCTTTTCTAGATGTTAAGCAGTATCAGCTTCCCTCTGAGCCTGTCGTTCAAGTCTTGCTCTTTCCCGATCCTCTCTTTCTTTTGCCTGCTGCTCCGTTACAAAGGCATGGAGATCCTAGCCTTCTAAATGAAACTGCCTCCCTAACTCCATAAGCTCTTTGAGTGTCGACATGATGAAAATCAAAAACACAGTATTACAAAGCTGAACGAAAAGTTGCAACATAGAATAGTTACCAAAACAACTATACTCACCTTCATAATTACTTGAAATAGTCTCCCTTTTTCTAACTCACATGCGAATTTTCCTGGTCCACTGATCCATGGAGCAAGCCAAGGGAAAAAGAAAGGAAGCAATCTACCCTAAATTCACATTCAATCAGTTTTCTATTCCCGAACAATTACATGTAACGTTGGCAATCCCACCGCTGCCAACAAATTGGCACGTGGGACGAGCTTCAATTTGTGATTCGGGAAAAAAAACACCAATAAATTGACTGCAATCTTAAATATTTATTTACAACAATAATTCTCTATGAAATATATATGTATGGCACACTCACGTATTCACTCACAATCACACTCAATGTATTTTGTATAATACTAAAGTCTGTAGCTCACATCCACGATGCTGACCTCCAGAATTAAGGGCAATGTTCCTTGATACACCACAAGCGGTGACACAGCTCAATCCAGAGCTACACAAGTATTCACCTCAAGGTGAACATCTGTTTAGGTCCCCTTAGCAAAAACAGCGATACAGTAGTACCGTAGTGTTAATGACACTACACCTCTATATTAAAATTGAGGTACCTGAGGCGTCCTCCTGAAGCACGCTTGGCGGCTACACATCATTGTATATTGTATTACATTGACGCAAGCCTGAGTGATGATGGATTCCGTAGTATGGTTGTATGTACGGTGTTGACATCACGCATGGTCCTGACTGGTTAACAAGCATTAAGCCTTGACTGCAGTCATGTGAAACTACAATAAGTAATTATCAAAATAGTTACACTCAATTATTCCCAGTTTCATACGATCCTCAATATCTAGACTAAATCCAGAAAATATGCTAATTAACAATAATTACTTATCAACTGTAAATATCAAACCTAATATTTATATAAATATGCCTTTTAATACATAAAACTAGTGTGTGGGTCCGAAATATAGCAAAATCTAACATTGTTACATTATGGATCATGTCCAACTGAAAATGAACAAAACATATCCAAAAGTTTCATTTTCCTAAATAAACTATACTTCATCCCCTCCCCAGGGATTAACCTAAAGTCTGGGGCATTAAATTCACAATTTAGATAAAGCGCATTAAGACCTTCCTATTTATGCAGAGTATTTGATTCATGCATATCTAGGTCTTAAGAGGAATGTTGAAATTTTAGCCAATTTGACCCTTTTGAGCACCCTCCCCACAGCCCCGGCTAAAGTTAAAATCCCTTCAAAGTCAAACCATTATCGCCTGGTTATGAATGCAACCAATTTTCAGTAATTTCCAACTGAAAATAAACAAAATTTACTCAAAAGTGTCATTTTCCTATAGAAACTGTAGTAAAGTTACCCCCTCCCCAGGCGGAACTGTGAAGTCCGGGGGGGGGGGGGGCATCAAAGTAACAATTTTAATGAAGAATATTTGATTCCAGCCAATCTGAGTCTGGAGAAGAAAATGTTTGAAATTTTAACTAGTTTGACCCCTCTTGTGGAGTTAGAACAATATTATTCACATTTTTTCTGCATCATTGGCTAGCGAAGGTTCCTTTAATATTTCATTCAGGTTGAGGTTCAGGTTTTGTTGAGAGGAAGTTGGAAATGTAAATTATTAACGGACGACGCACGGCACATGACGATGGACAAAGGACGATTAGAACAGGTCACTGGAGACTTCGTCTCAATTGACCTCATAATTGTATAATACGTTACATTTTGAGGCTACCTGTTCGGGCCTGTTTATGTTAATTTGTCTGTACGTTGACATTCTGAGATACGTGTCTCTTATTAGTAATGCTATACGTATTCATATTTGCCGGCAACACGTGGTACGTATCAAATAAAAGGGGTAAGGGCTGTTGTTGTAAATTTCATGGCTTGAAATATGAAACGTGGACCAAAACCCAATCGTATATCTTGGTATCATTTTTAACTTTGTAACATACATTTGTATTTATGTTTTAAAACGTTTTCTTTTTAATCAAGATAATACTAATATTTTAAAACTCATAATTTGCTTTTTTTTAACACAAAATAGAGAAGCTTATATATATATCAAAATGCGTTTTATTTTCTTTATTGTTTATCCTTTTCCAAATTTTGTATTTTTGTGTTCTTGCTTTAGTTTGTTTTTTCCCCTGTCATTGTTTCTTAAAATGACTTGCTGTTGTATTCAACAAAATACATATGGTTTGTATCTGATGAGCTTTATGTTGTTACGTTTTGAATGTGTCTTCTTGGATCAATCTGATCCTTACATATGTATTGTCTAGTCTACATCTTATCAGTACAATTTCCCGTCGATTTCTGTTTGGCGTAATGAAAAATAATCACTACGAATTGATAAAAGTTTTTTAAATCTCGCGTATTCAACCGATATTTGCAATTGATTAATTGATATTGAAAGAGTACATTGTATATACAGTTTATAAGTATTGAGAACATTATGAAAAAAAGTGTCAAAAAAACATGTTTTTTAAAATTTGTTCAGGAATACATATCAATTACTTGCAGTATTCTGTGACTATCTTCCAAGCGCATTGGAGAACATTGACCCTAACACATGCCCACAGAAGCTTTATCTTCTGGTACCAGACAGCGGAAGATGTACAAACCTTGTAGATCAGAATTGTAAATACGTCGAGCACGCCGTCAGATTTGCTGAGATTGCAGACGATCAGGGAGCGGCGAACATTGTCAAATCTCTCGATGTTTACAAAATCACTGACCCTGAAACAAAGCAAGTACGTTTACTTTCAATAATTATTTTAACTTTTAATTTTGATTTGACATTTTGAGTAGTTGCGATGTTTTTCTTTGTATGAAGTATTTCACAGTCAGATGAAAAAAGGTATGTCTTGGTTTTATAAACAAATAGAAATAAGCATTACGATAAAATCTAAAACATTGTTTTGAACTACCCATGGTGTGTCAGTTCAGTTCCCGGCTCCCACGCTTACTCTCTGTGACATGACATACTGTGTTGTAGAGCTACCATATGGTGTGTCAGTTCCCGGCTCCCATACTTACACATACCCTCTGTGACATGACATTTTGTGTTGTAGAGCTACCAAATGGTGTGTCAGTTCCCGGCTCCCATACGTACTCTCTGTGACATGACATTTTGTGTTGTAGAGCTACCACATGATGTGTCAGTTCCCGGCTCCCATACTTACCCTCTGTGACATGACATACTGTGTTGTAGAGCTACCACATGGTGTGTCAGTTCCCGGCTCCCATACTTACATATACCCTCTGTGACATGACATTTTGTGTTGTAGAGCTACCAAATGGTGTGTTAGTTCCCGGCTCCAATACGTACTCTCTGTGACATGACATTTTGTGTTGTAGAGCTACCACATGATGTGTCAGTTCCCGGCTCCCATACTTACTCTTTGTGACATGACATAATGTGTTATAGAGCTACCACATGGCGTGTCAGTTCCCGGCTCCCATACTTACTCTCTATGACATGACATACTGTGTTGTAGAGCTACCACATGATGTGTCAGTTCCCGGCTCCCATACTTACTCTCTGTGACATGACATACTGTGTTGTAGAGCTACCACATGATGTGTCAGTTTCCAGCTCCCATACTTACTCTTTGTGACATGACATACTATGTTGTAGAGCTACCACATGATGTGTCAGTTCCCTTCTCCCATACTTTCTCTCTGTGACATGACATACTGTGTTGTAGAGCTACCACATGGTGTGTCAGTTCCCGGCTCCCATACCTACTCTTTGTGACATGACATACTGTGTTGTAGAGCTACCACATGTTGTGTCAGTTCCCGGCTCCCATACTTACTCTCTGTGACATGACATACTGTGTTGTAGAGCTACCACATGGTGTGTCAGTTCCCGGCTCCCATACTTACCCTCTGTGACATGACATACTGTGTTGTAGAGCTACCACATGGTGTGTCAGTTCCCGGCTCCCATACCTACTCTTTGTGACATGACATACTGTTTTGTAGAGCTACCACATGGTGTGTCAGTTCCCGGCTCCCATACTTACCCTCTGTGACATGACATACTGTGTTGTAGAGCTACCACATGATGTGTCAGTTCCCGGCTCCCATACCTACTCTTTGTGACATGACATTCTGTGTTGTAGAGCTACCACATGGTGTGTCAGTTCCCGGCTCCCTTACTTACTCTCTGTGACATGACATACTGTGTTGTAGAGCTACCACATGGTGTGTCAGTTCCCGGCTCCCATACTTACTCTCTGTGACATGACATACTGTGTTGTAGAGCTACCACATGGTGTGTCAGTTCCCGGCTCCCATACTTACTCTCTGTGACATGACATACTGTGTTGTAGAGCTACCACATGAAGTGTCAGATCCCGGCTCCCATACTTACTCTCTGTGACATGACATACTGTGTTGTAGAGCTACCACATGGTGTGTCAGTTCCCGGCTCCCATACTTACCCTCTGTGACATGACATACTGTGTTGTAGAGCTACCACATGGTGTGTCAGTTCCCGGCTCCCATACTGACATATACCCTCTGTGACATGACATTTTGTGTTGTAGAGCTACCAAATGGTGTGTCAGTTCCCGGCTCCCATACGTACTCTCTGTGACATGACATTTTGTGTTGTAGAGCTACCACATGATGTGTCAATTCCCGGCTCCCATACTTACTCTTTGTGACATGACATAATGTGTTGTAGAGCTACCACATGGTGTGTCAGTTCCCGGCTCCCATACTTACTCTCTGTGACATGACATACTGTGTTGTAGAGCTACCACATGATGTGTCAGTTCCCGGCTCCCATACTTACTCTCTGTGACATGACATACTGTGTTGTAGAGCTACCACATGATGTGTCAGTTCCCGGCTCCCATACTTACTCTTTGTGACATGCAATACTGTGTTGTAGAGCTACCACATGATGTGCCAGTTCCCGGCTCCCATACTTACTCTCTGTGACATGACATACTGTGTTGTAGAGCTACCACATGGTGTGTCAGTTCCCAGCTCCCATACTTACCCTCTGTGACATGACATACTGTGTTGTAGAGCTACCACATGGTGTGTCAGTTCCCGGCTCCCATACCTACTCTTTGTGACATGACATACTGTTTTGTAGAGCTACCACATGGTGAGTCAGTTCCCGGCTCCCATACTTACCCTCTGTGACATGACATACTGTGTTGTAGAGCTACCACATGGTGTGTCAGTTCCCGGCTCCCATACTTACTCTCTGTGACATTACATACTGTGTTGTAGAGCTACCACATTGTGTGTCAGTTCCCGGCTACCATACTTACTCTCTGTGACATGACATACAATGTACTGTGTTGTAGAGCTACCACATGGTGTGTCAGTTCCCGGCTCCCATACTTACTCTCTGTGACATGACATACTGTGTTGTAGAGCTACCACATGATGTGTCAGTTCCCGGCTCCCACACGTACTCTCTGTGACATGACATTTTGTGTTGTAGAGCTACCACATGGTGTGTCAGTTCCCGGCTCCCATACTTACTCTCTGTGACATGAATGACTCCAAGATTGCCGGGCTGAATGACAGAACGATGAAGGAAGAAGGGAGCCGATTCTGTACCACGCTTAGTTTGCTCATGAATGGTCCTGTTGGCAATGGTCTCGCGGACAAATACGAAATCGTTCGATACAATGGTACTTATGATTTTAAAATCTTTAAGCAGTAGTTATGAATTCAATTTGCTAGATGACATTTTGTTTTTGCTCTGTTGTCTTGATCTACTTAGTTTAATGTAAAGACAAAAACATGGAGTATATACTCATTTTGAAACTAAATAATAGAATGATGTTTTTCGAAATATTGTATCAATGCAATAACAACGTCAATTAATTGAAAACTATTAATTAATAGTGTCAAACGTAAAAGTATTAAAAAAAACCTCTATATATAATTAGGTCAATATAGAAATGTCCTCCATATAATGATACTGTATATATCAATACATTAATTACCTATTTACCGATTTCTTGGCGTGCTAATATAAGTAATATAACACTGTTACAATAGCTTTGCAAACGAGTCTTGTTACTGTGGGAACGTTATCTAGGAGAAGCATTGATAATGCATTAGTTAGCATCTTTCTCAAGCTATATGATAAAAAGGATCTTACTCTCGTGGTAATGTAATATTTTACATAATAACATAGGATAAACTCTCTATTTTGCTTAGGTAATCGGGGGATAACTACAATGGAGCACAGGTAAATTCAATAGCCGGCGGTATTATTCACCCGTTTTCCATTGTGGTAATCCCCCGATATCCGAAACAAAATAGAAAGTTTGTCCTTATACAGTAACTATTTTGTTCATTTTAGTCCCTCCTTCTGACACAAATTTCATTTTAAAACTAATTAACGTGAGAATGGTTCAATAAATGTAACAGAATGAAATTTGCATCAATCGTTATTAGCTCCGCCCACGTTATTGTTGGTGATGTCACATAATTATGTTTGCATCGCTCGGCCCACATGCATTGTTGCCGACGTCATAGAAATTTGGCACGTGGTTGAGAACTGTGGTTATCGTGTGAATGTCAGTGTAGACTGTCAATATTAATAAATAAATGTCAAAAGAATAATATCCTTGATAACGCCAATTTGATAATTACTTCTGTATCAGTATGTCGCTATAACAACTCAGTTTATGACGTCAGCATACATCCATATAGCAACGTCAGTATACAACCAAATAGTAACGTCAGTATACATCCATATAGTAACGTCAGTATACATCCATATAGTAACGTCAGTATACATCCATACAGTAACGTCAGTATACATCCATATAGTAACGTCAGTATACATCCATATAGTAACGTCAGTATACATCCATATAGTAACGTCAGTATACATCCATATAGTAACATCAGTATACATCCATATAGTAACGTCAGTACACATCCATATAGTAATGTAAGTATTCATCCATATAGTAATGTAAGTATACATCCATATAGTAACGTCAGTATACATCCAAATAGTAACGTCAGTATACATCCATATAGTAATGTAAGTATACATCCATATAGTAACGTCAGTATACATCCATATAGTAACGTCAGTATACATCCATATAGTAACGTCAGTATACATCCATATAGTAACGTCAGTATACATCCATATAGTAATGTAAGTATACATCCATATAGTAACGTCAGTATACATCCATATAATAACGTCAGTATACATCCATACAGTAACGTCAGTATACATCCATATAGTAACGTCAGTATACATCCATATGGTAACGTCAGTATACATCCATATAGTAACGTCAGTATACATCCATACAGTAACGTCAGTATACATCCATACAGTAACGTCAGTATACATCCATACAGTAACGTCAGTATACATCCATATAGTAACGTCAGTATACATCCATATAGTAACGTCAGTATACATCCATATAGTAACGTCAGTATACATCCATATAGTAACGTCAGTATACATCCATATAGTAACGTCAGTATACATCCATATAGTAATATCAATATACATCCATATAGTAACGTCAATATACATCCAAATAGTAACGTCAGTATACATCCATATAGTAACGTCAGTAAACATCCATATAGTAACATCAGTACACATCCATATAGTAACGTCAGTATACATCCATATAGTAACATCAATATACATCCATATAGTAACGTCAGTATACATCCATATAGTAACGTCAGTACACATCCATATAGTAACGTCAGTATACATCCATATAGTAACGTCAGTATACATCCATATAGTAACATCAGTATACATCCATATAGTAACATCAATATACATCCATATAGTTACATCAATATACATCCATATAGTTACATCAGTATACATCCATATAGTAACATCAATATACATCCATATAGTAACGTCAATATACATCCATATAGTAATATCAGTATACATCCATATAGTAACATCAGTATACATCCATATAGTAACATCAATATACATCCATATAGTAACATCAGTATACATCCATATAGTAACGTCAGTATACATCCATATAGTAACGTCAGTATACATCCAAATAGTAACGTCAGTATACATCCTTATAGTAACGTCAGTATACATCCATATAGTAACGTCAGTATACATCCATATATTAACGTCAGTATACATCCATTTAGTAACGTCAGTATACATCCATATAGTAACGTAAGTATACATTCATATAGTTACGTCAGTATACATCCATATAGTAACGTCAGTGTCCATCCATATAGTAACGTCAATATACATCCATATAATAACGTCAGTATACATCCATATAGTAACTTCAGTATACATCCATATAGTAACGTCAGTATACATCCATATAGCAACGTCAATATACATCCATGTAGTAACATCAGTATACATCCATATAGTAACATCAGTATACATCCATATAGTAACGTCAGTATACATCCATATAGTAACGTCAGTATACATCCATGTAGTAACATCAATATACATCCATCCAGTAACGTCAATATACATCCATATAGTAACGTCAGTATACAACTATAAAGTAACGTCAGTATACATTCATATAGTAATGTAAGTATACATCCATATAGTAACGTCAGTATACATCCATATAGTAACGTCAGTATACATCCATATAGTAACATCAGTATACATCCATAAAGTAATGTAAGTATACATCCATATAGTAACATCAGTACACACCCTTATAGTAATGTAAGTATACATCCATGCAGTAACGTCAGTATACATCCATATAGTAACATCAGTATACATCCATGTAGTAACATCAGTATACATCCATATAGTAACATCAATATACATCCATTTAGTAACGTCAGTATACATCCATATAGTAACGTCAGTACACATCCATATAGTAACGTCAGTATACATCCATATAGTAATGTAAGTATACATCCATATAGTAACGTCAGTATACATCCATATAGTAACGTCAGTATACATCCGAATAGTAACATCAGTACATATTCATATAGTAACGTCAGTATACATCCATATAGTAACGTCAGTATACATCCATATAGTAATGTAAGTATACATCCATATAGTAACGTCAGTACACATCCATATAGTAACGTCAGTACACATCCATATAGTAACGTCAGTATACATCCATATAGTAACGTCAGTATACATCCATATAGTAACGTCAGTATACATCCATATAGTAACGTCAGTATATATCCATATAGTAACGTCAGTATACATCCATATAGTAATGTAAGTATACATCCATATAGTAACGTCAGTATAATCTCCATATAGTAACGTCAGTATACATCCATATAGTAACGTCAGTATACATCCATACAGTAACGTCAGTATATATCCATACAGTAACGTCAGTATACATCCATATAGTAACGCCAGTATACATCCATATAGTAACGTCAGTATAATAATTAATTAGGTTTTAATACTCATAAAGGGTAGGCGTTATTTAAAGCATATCTTTCCCCAACAGGAAAACATGTATTTCTATTTACCTTATAAATATCACATGGTGTTCGGGTAGAATGGTTTCATTTGTTTACACTCTTATGCATGTGCTATGTATGATACATGTACAATGTCTTAAATGATCCAATGAATGTCATGTTAAATGAGCCAGTTAGTTTTATGTAGAACAACCCTGTTTGAATAAGTCGCATTGTTATTTGTATTATTCATTTTATTTTTGTAGACTCTACTGAGGAAGGCCTCCCGAAAAAAATAATTCCGCTGATAAAAGGGACATCGACGTTTTAACCCAGACCAAGCAACCCAGTGGTATCAGAAATGATCCCACGTACTGACAACTTGACTCAAGACGTTGGACAAGGGATCAAATTGATTGTAAAAAGGACTAGAATGTGAAAAGGATATCAAAAGGAAACAGAATGAATTCAAGTGTTAATAGTGGTGATCCGAGCATATTTACAATGTGCCTTAATGTTTCAAATTTATACCAAATAATACAAGGACATCATTGTGTAATATAGGGATTCCGAGTGTATCGATAGGTTTATCTTTGTGCTATTTAATAGAAGGATTCCGAGTGCATTAGCAGGTTTATCATAGGATTATCTAATGGTACTAGAGGGGTTCCGAGAGTAATGACAGGTTTATCATAGGAGTAGCTAATGGTACTGGATGGGTTCCGAAAGTTTGGACAGGTTTATCATAGGATTGTCTAATGGTACTAGATGGGTTCCGATAGTACTGACAGACTTATCATGGGATTATCTAATGGTGCAAAAAGAGGGATGATATGTATATGATATGGATATATACATGTAGTACACATTAAGGGGTTAAGAATGTATTGGCAGATAATGCATGTGGTTTCTAGAATCAATAAATGATTTGGTTTGCTAGTGCGTTACGTTCCATTTTTATGGACGTGTCAGGTTTGTGTGTTGGATGGAAACCGGTGCATTGACCTGGCTACAGTTGTGTCAGAGGAATATATAGTATTAATAGGGGGACTCCGAATGTATTGACGTGGCTACAGTTGTATCAGAGAAAATATATAGTAGTAATAGAGGGACTCCGAATGTATTGACGTGGCTATAGTTGTATCAGAGAAAATATATAGTAGTAATAGAGGGACTCCGAATGTATTGACGTGGCTATCAGAGGCGTATAAAGTTTAAATGTGTTGAATTCCACGCATATCAACACTGCTGAAACAGAACTATAGTTGTTGAATTTTGAATGTGTTTAAATTCATGTACATGTATATATGAATCGTTACTACATAATTCTAGCTGCTGAATTTAAATATGTTGAATTCATCGTATATCTTAATAAGTAGTCAGGAAATTTAAGAAAATCAAATGTATAACCAAATTTGAGGTCTGATATCTACCTCAATTATAACACTGGACATGTGGATTTAACAGTATGTAAATACCAAACTAATATAGAAAACAGATACGAAAACAAAATCCATCCAAGGTATTGTATTGATGAAAATTGGAACAACAATATGGCCGAAAAGCATTTTTCACAAGACTGTTTTTTCCTTTTAATTCAAATGTAGAGAATAATATTAATTAACATCAGTATCAATGTCAGGCTTTATTTAATTTCTTAAGATATGAGTTTTAATGTAATTTACTGAAAGACCAATTGTATATTCGCATACGAAAAAACTATCAAACATCAAGTCTTGCAAATTGTGCTAAATTGATGATATTTGATGTCCAAAACGAACGATCTACCTATTTCTGAAGCATATAATTTGAATAAGGGCAAGCAAATAAATTAAAGAATTTATATCTATTCATGTATGAGCACCACTAACTGATAAAACTAATTTTATTATGATGAGTTTACAAATGTGGCCAAGTTTTGTATTATGCCAGCAGTTGGCAACGAACATTTTCAATATGGAGCGCTAACGCGCACCAAAGAATATGGTCGTTGCCAACTGCGGGCATACTAACGTATACTCAGTCAAAATGAGGTACAATCCTTATATGAACTACAGATTACCTAATTCAATGCAATTAAACTAAGCTTGAATGGATATTAATCTTGATCATTAGTGTTTCTTTTACTAAAAATGACAAACGATGCCATTATCGTCGTGTTAAAAATGAATATTACCCATATTGACAGGTCAATATTATATTGAACTCGATTAGACTGTATTTATTTTTTAACACATTTGTACTGTAGTTTGGTTGGTCTTGTCGTACTGTTAAATCCATATGTCCAATATAACAAATGGGGTAGATATTACACTTCAAATATGATTAAGCGTGTGATTTTCTTAACTTTCCTGGTCATTTAGAAAGCCAAAAAAACACTTTCCCTCATTGGGATTTTCTGGGACATTTTTTTTCTTTTACAGTTTAGGAAACCAACATTCACAAAATATGAAAATACATTCTGTTGCAATTTTGTCTCGGTTATGCCTATATATTTGCTTGACTGGACTTTAATTGTAATTACAGAACTCTAGGTGTTGAAGTTGAACGTGTTGAATTTCACTGATATTCGCCCCAATGGTATTGTAAAAGTACTCATGCTGTTGAACTTTGAATATGTTGAATTTGAAGAAGAAATACATCTGATTTACTGATATTTATAATGGTTTGATATTATAATACTTTAAGCATTATTCGTGTGGTTGTTATTTTTGTTTATTGATGAATTACCCCTATTTTTTTATCGATGAATTTCCCCTATTTGTTTATCGATGAATTTCCCCTATTTGTTTATCGATGAATTTCCCCTATTTGTTTATCGATGATACACCCCGATTTGTTTGTCGATGAATTACTCCTATTTGTTAATCGATGAATTTCACCTATTTGTTTATCTATGAATTACCCCTATTTGTTTATCTATGAATTACACCTATTTGTTTATCGGTGAATTTCACCTATTTGTTTATCGATGAATTATACTTATTTGTTTATCGATGAATTACACCTATTTGTTTATCGATGATTTACAGCTATTTGTTTATCGATGAATTACACCTATTTGTTTATCGATGAATTACCCCTATTTGTTTATCGATGAATTACACCTATTTGTTTATCGATGAATTACACCTATTTGTTTATCGATGAATTACACCTATTTGTTTATCGATGAATTACACCTATTTGTTTATCGATGAATTACCCCTATTTGTTTATCGATGAATTACACCTATTTGTTTATCTATGAATTTCACCTATTTGTTTATCGGTGAATTACCCCTATTTGTTTATCGATGATTTACACCTATTTGTTTATCGATGAATTACACCTATTTGTTTATCGATGAATTACACCTATTTGTTTATCGATGAATTACCCCTATTTGTTTATCGATGATTTACACCTATTTGTTTATCTATGAATTACACCTATTTGTTTATCTATGATTTCAATGATTTACACCTTGTACCTGCACGAGGTCAGGGCGATAACAAAATACCCGAGACAGCTGCTTTTAAGTGCGTGGTAATTTATTCCGTAGTAGTAGTAAAGGACTGTAACAAACAGAAATAAACCTGTTTTAGAATAATGACTAAGATTTACAATGCAACTTAATTGACTTATATTTTTACAATACAACTTGACTTGAAATGTGCTTGAACAAACTTGAAATGTGCTTGAACAAACTTGAAATGTGCTTGACTAAGAGTAAATTGACTAGTAATATGACTTAATCTTGAATAACAATGTACATTGCACTCAACATATATTCTATACCATAAGCCGATAAATTCCAAACCAAACATCACTTACTTTACCCTAACATCATTCTAGATACAAACGTTATACAATTCTGGTATAAAATTGGTAAACCCTTGCGGTTTTACATCACTCAATATCATATGGGCTCCGGAAACACTTTACATATGACTACGCCAACTCGACCCAAAATACACACAATTGTAAAAGGGAATATTATGGACGAAATGACTAACTGAACACAGTATTACCACATGGCATTGTTTATCGCGACAAATGCCAGGGTTTCTAAGACTAATTTCTGAGATTAATATCATAGCATTCTCTATTGTAGCATAATATAACATGTTAATTATAACAATATCTATAAAACTCACATTATGGCCTCACAAACTTCCGAACTTTCCATAAACAGCTCGCCGTGCAGCACCTCACATCATGGTTTCGTTTTCTGGCACTCTTTCTTACTTTCTACACTAAAGAGTTCTCGATGGCGCGAAAACACCCAAAACGCACTTGCGGTCAAAGGGAAATAACTCCTATAATAAAATTACTAAAATTGAACTGTAACAGCACACTCCCCGTCTGGTATAACAATACCACTCTCTTACATTACAATCATTCAAAAAATTTCAAGATTGAAATTCAAAAACAAAATTTCTAGAAACAATGTGATATGCCTTAAGTGAAACTGAAAACATGTCTAACTTACTATACATACTATACACACTTAAGTGAAACCCAAAAAATTTCTAAGTATACACACTGCAATGTTCAATTAACTAAATACTAATATTTCCAAATAGTCTAGCGATAGTCTGAATCCTCATGTGGAATCAGCACCACCATCTCATTGACTGGACGCGTGTAATTTGTCAATTTGCCATTTTGTGCGACAACACGAACTTCTGCTTTTCGTATCTTTCCATCTCCACTTGGAAGAACCGTTGTAACAACACCCATTGGCCAATGGTTTCTGACTACCTCCTTGTCTCTTAACAAAACCACATCTCCAGAATGAAGATTTCGCTGTTCTTTAGTCCATTTCCGATGGCTTTGGAAAGTCTGAAGGAAGTCTGACTTCCAACGCCTCCAGAATGTTTCAGCCAATATCTGTACCCTCTTCCATTGTGCGCGATACAGATCTTTGATGTTACTTGGAATTTCAATGTCAACCACTGAATCAGATTTCTGTGTGAGCAGAACAGACAGGCTCAGTGGGTATGGGTCTTCAGGGTCCGAAGATACTGGTACCAGTGGACGCGAGTTGATTATTGCAGATACTTCTGCTAGGAAGGTAGTTAAAACTTCATGTGTCAGACCACCACCTGGTACATCCATCAGCATGGCATCAAGAATCCTCCTGGTCACTCCTATCATGCGCTCCCATACTCCGCCCATGTGGGAGGCGTGTGGAACATAAAGATCCACGTGGCACCATCTTTAGAAAGAAAGTTCTTTACTTTGTCGGTACAAACATTAACCCCAAGCTCATCCACTGCCCCAACAAAATTTGTTCCTCGATCTGAGCGGTATGTTTTCGCTTTCCCGCGAATTGCTGTGAAGCGCCTCAAAGCGTTTATAAATGAGGATGAGTTCATTTCTTCTATCACCTCAATGTGGACAGCTCTGGTGGTCAGACAAGTAAATAAGACTGCCCACCGCTTACTGTTTGCCTGTCCACCCCTGGTGCGACGAGATGACACTTGCCATGGTCCGAAACAGTCAACGCCAACTGATGTGAACGGTGGTCCCGGAACCAACCGATCCTGTGGCAAGTCTGACATCTGTTGAAATCCAAAGTTTCCTCGCAACTTTCTACACCTTACACATTTGTGCAGGATAGACGTTACATGACGTTTCATCCCAACCACCCAGTATCCGGCGCCGCGTATGGCACCTTCTGTTAAGTGGCGACCCTGGTGTATGACCTTGTCGTGATAGTGACGAATTAACAATGTTGCCACATGATGACGTCTAGGGATCAAAACTGGATTTTTCTCTGCTATGCTGAGGTCAGCATTGTTCAAGTGTCCTCCAACCCTTATAATACCGTCATTGTCAATGAAAGGGTTCAAACTCGGGATTGTACTGTCCTTCTTGAGCTCCTTGCCGTTAAGTAAATAGTCTATTTCCTTACTGAATGCTTCTCTCTGAACTTGCATGATAATCAGTCTCTCAGTAGAAGTTCGCAAATCCTGTAAGACATGCTTCTCTCCCAATGTAGAACTCGTACTGTAATTGCCCCTCGATAGTCTCTGTGCAGAACTCTTCAGAAACATAAAGGCACGTACCAAACCTTCCCATTGTGAAAATTACTTGAAATGTTCGGTTCCAAGATCATAGTGTGGTCGAACTGAGAGTTTTAAACAACACACTTCTGGACGAATTTCCGAGTCCTTCTCAGGTGATTGCAGCTCAAACATTTTGTCTGTGTTCAATTTGCATGTACGAACACATTCCGGGCCTTGAATCCATGCACTGCTCTCTAGCAAATGAGACAAGATTGGTCGTGTACCCAAGTCTGCTGGGTTGTCCTTTGTGGACACGTAATTCCATTGATCAGGTACAGTTGTCCTCAAAATCCTGTTAACACGATTCTCAACGTAAACATAGAAACGCCTGACGCGGTTATTGAGATACCCCAACACAACCTTACTGTCGGTATAGAACTTCATGTGCTCCACAGGTAAGCGCAAATGTTCAAGTTCTACCGCAATGACTGCTGCGCATAGTTCCAACCTAGGTATTGTGTGACCATGCTTAGGCGATACTTTGGATTTTCCAATAATGAATCCAACATGAGTGTCTCTATTTACGTCTGTTGCTTTCATATATGCGACTGCGCAAATTGCCTTTTCGGAAGCATCTGAAAAGATGTGCACTTCCTGGTCTAAGGTGCTAGATAGGGAAGTCGGCAAGTATGTGCGAGAAATTGACAAGTCCTCCAAATCCTTCAGGGATTGGCACCATTTCTCCCATTCCTCTTTGTGTTTTATGTCCAATGGTTCATCCCAGTCGGTTTGTTCCGTTATCATATCCCGCATTAAGATCCTTCCATGAACCACTACTGGTGAGATGAAACCCAGAGGATCGTAAATACTGTTGAGTGTGGACAAAACTCCTCTCCTGGTGTACTTCCTGTTGACTACCTCGTCCGGTATAATGAACTTGAAGTTATCAGAGTTCAAATCCCATGTCAACCCTAAGCTCCTTTGTAGGGGTAAGCCTTTTTGGCCTATGTCAAAGTCTTTCAGATCTCCAGCTAAATCTTCTTTTGGAAAGGCATTCATAACATCCATGCTATTTGAGGCTATCTTATGCAGGCGCAAATTTCCTCCGACAGCCAATGCATTCTGTGTACGTTGCATCACATCTATAGCTGTTCAAGCATTTGAAAACGAAGCCAGACCGTCATCGACGTAAAAGTCCTTATGTACAAACTCTGTCACATCCTCGCCATAGATCTCCTCAACTTCTGCACTTTTATGAAGGCCGTATGTAGCTATCGCAGGAGACGGGCTGTTTCCGAAAACATGCACACACATGCGATATTCAGTAAGTTCAAGATCTGGATTGTTGTCTTTAAACCAGAAAAATCGCAAGAAGTTACGATGGTTTTCCTCTACCCGAAACTGGTAAAACATCTGTTGAATATCTGCTGTCACGCAGATAGATTCCCGTCTGAACCTCATGAGAACTCCTAACAAGTTGTTGGTGAGATCCGGACCCGACATCAAAACGTTGTTCAATGAGAGGCCATTGAATTTTGCTGATGAATCAAATACGACACGTATTTGATCTCTTTTCTTTGGGTGATACACCCCAAAAATAGGCAGGTACCAACCTTCCTCGTCTGAAGCCATAAGGGGAGCTAACTCTGCATGGTTGTTGTCAAACATACGCTTCATAAATGTCACAAAATGTTCCATTTTAGCAGGATCCCTCCGTAAGCTAGCTGACAAGTTGCGTGCCCTGTTCAATGCCACATTCCTGTTGTTTGGCAACTTAGGCCTCGTTGTGCGAAACGGAAGTGGGGCACTCTAATTACCGTTGTGATCTTTCCTGAACTCTTTGTCCATAGTGTCCAAGAATTGTTTGTCATCCACTGACAATCCTACCTTGTTGTCATGCTTTGTTATCTTAAAAACATCATCACAGTCTCTGTTTTCCTTCAGTTCAAAGCCGTTTCCACAGGGTGAAAACATAGAATGTCTTCCATCTTTAAGCACAAATGTTTTCTTAACATTGAAAACTTCTGATCTGTGAACTTGGCCCAGGCAAGTCTCACCAACTATGACCCAGCCAAGATGCAATCTTTGTGCGTATGGTGATCCTCTGCCACCAGTCTTCTGTTCCAGCACATGGTGTGCTTCAGGTAGATCTCTCCCTATAAGCAATAGTATTTGAGACTTGCTGTCCAGCTCTGGGATCTTCGGTGCAATTTCCTGAAGATGTGGATGATTTCTGACAACATTTGGTGTAGGTATTTCTTCTCTGATATCTGGTATTTCACTACACTCTGTTAGACTAGGTAGTTCAATCGATGATTTTCCCTCTAGTTCTTGGATAATGAATCCTGCAGTTTCTGTCCTACGACCTGATGTTTCAATCACTCCTGCACAGGATGACAAGGAATAGCGTACTTCGCTATAATTCTGATCATGAAACATAGTGAAGAATTCTGGTTTGGCAAGAGATCGGTTGCTTTGATCATCAATCAAGGCATACATTTGGAAAGTTCTTTCTGGAGAGTCCTTCGGGTGAACTTTAACAAGTACTACTTTAGCACAAGATTTCCCAGATGAGTTGACTTCACCACAAACTCTGGAGCATGCCGACCTAATGCCCTCAACTTCTTGACTGAATGTGCTGCTGGTCTCTGCATTTCCCTTTCTCTCCCCGCCATGAGCATGTAAGGCTGTCGGATGACTGTTGCTATCACAAACACTACATTTTACGTTCACTCCACACATTTTGGCAATATGGTCTGATTTGTCACAGCATTTAAAACACAAACCTTTGTCTCTGACAAACCTTTTCCTCACATTCAAAGGTTTTGATCTGAAGGTACGACAATAATTGAGTGAATACCCCTCAATGTTGTGAAATGGACATGTAGGCTTATCCTTGCTCTTTGGCTGCACATCTTTAGAGGTCTCAACTTGTGTTTTATAGGACTTAACCCTTGATGGTTTGGTACTATTGCCAGTGCTCCTGCTTGTGCTGTCTCTGGTGACAGATGTGTCGTCATACATGAAGCTCGGATTATTAAGCATGGAGCTCATCTCCTTCACAAAGTCACAAAATACTGGAAATGGTGGATAGGCGACACCATGTACCTTCATATACTTCATTGCTTTTTGAGTCCATTTTCCTTGGAGGTGATAAGGAAGCTTCTGTACAATTGGACTGACTCCAGTTGAAGAATTGAAGTAGCTAAGGAGTTCTGTATACTTCTCATTCTCCATGGCAGATGAAACCTCCATCAGTGTGTCATAAAAAACATACAGTTTTGCACAATCTTTGTTAGTTATCTTTGGCAGTGCAGTTATCTTCTTTTTCAATGCTGACTCTATCAATGCTGGAGAACCATAACGCTCCTCTAGTCTCTCCCATGTTTTCTGTAAACCTCTCTCTGGATAGCTTATATTAGATGATCTGATGCTGATTGCATGTTTTGATGATTCAGGACCTAACCACTTTACTAATAGATCTAATTCCTCAGTGGGGGAAACACCCAGTTCTTTAACAACATTTGAGAATCCAGCTTTCCAGGGGAGAAAATTTGCTGGAGAGTCATTAAAAGATGCGAGTCTTGAATACAACAAGTCCTTTCTCAACATAAATCTTGAAATTTCAGTTGTTATAGATGCAGGAACAAAGTTTTCTGCCGTGGGGTTTAATGCTCTATGAGACTGATAGCCCAAATCTGTAGATGTTTGTCGTTGATCTTCAACTGCTGGCTCTGTGGGCCATTGAGGACCAACATCTCTTGTCATAGGTTGTCGAGATGTGAAGATATTTAAATTAGGTGTAGGCTGATCATGAGTAATGGGACTGTTGGACTTGTAAGATGTTGAATGTTCATCTATATACTGTTGAACACGTTCCCTAGGATTCACATCTGATGGAATGTTTTTCCTTTCCAGACTTGTTTGTTCATCGATGTCCCACTCACTTACTGTCTCCAATGCTTCTAACTCAGCCTCTGCCTCAGCACATATCTTTTGATCATGGAGTAGTTGTAGATCTGCCTCTATTTCTTGATGTTTCCTTTCAGCCTGAGCTACTGATAGGGCTTCTTGTTCCTTTAAAATAGCCTGCTGCTTGAGTAACAAAGCCTTTTTCTCTGTAAATGCTATTCCTGCTCTAGCTGCTTCAGCTGTAGCCTTTGCCTTGATTAACGAGCTTGAACTTGAGCCTGACCTTGATGACCTTGAACTCTGTGACCTTCGTGATGTTGACTTTGCATCATTAATGTCAATTAGTGTCCTTTTCGTCTCAATTTCCTGAAGAAATTAACTCACAAGATCATCATTGAGTTTGTCGTCAGCATCATGTCGTTGTAATAGTTTTTCGCCCTCCTTTGACCTTGAACTATCGAGGAAGGAGACATATTCGCGAGATACTACGTGATAACTTGCGTACGCTAAGCTTATGGAACAGTGAGCTTTCTTTAACAGTTCTGTGTTACCCTCACATTTTGATCCTGAATCCAATTCTTCTTGGACTGTGACCCATGCTGCCTTCAATTTATCCTGAAGTGCTCCGACTCTCTCTGCAAATAGTTTTGCAGCCTTTTCTGTCATGGTAATGAGTCATCTTCCACTAGCAGCTGACTGAGATTGAGTGACATCGGTTTCTGTTTCCGAATGACTGGCCATGAGGTCTGTGTTCCATTAAGAGCAAGTTCCGGACTGCAGAATGTGTGTCCAATTCCTTTACTGTACCTGCACGAGGTCAGGGCGATAACAAAATACCCGAGACAGCTGCTTTTAAGTGCGTGGTAATTTATTCCGTAGTAGTAGTAAAGGACTGTAACAAACAGAAATAAACCTGTTTTAGAATAATGACTAAGATTTACAATGCAACTTAATTGACTTATATTTTTACAATACAACTTGACTTGAAATGTGCTTGAACAAACTTGAAATGTGCTTGAACAAACTTGAAATGTGCTTGACTAAGAGTAAATTGACTAGTAATATGACTTAATCTTGAATAACAATGTACATTGCACTCAACATATATTCTATACTGTACCATAAGCCGATAAATTCCAAACCAAACATCACTTACTTTACCCTAACATCATTCTAGATACAAACGTTATACAATTCTGGTATAAAATTGGTAAACCCTTGCGGTTTTACATCACTCAATATCATATGGGCTCCGGAAACACTTTACATATGACTACGTCAACTCGACCCAAAATATACACAATTGTAAAAGGGAATATTATGGACGAAATGACTAACTGAACACAGTATTACCACATGGCATTGTTTATCGCGACAAATGCCAGGGTTTCTAAGACTAATTTCTGAGATTAATATCAAAGCATTCTCTATTGTAGCATAATATAACATGTTAATTATAACAATATCTATAAAACTCACATTATGGCCTCACAAACTTCCGAACTTTCCATAAACAGCTCGCCGTGCAGCACCTCACATCATGGTTTCGTTTTCTGGCACTCTTTCTTACTTTCTACACTAAAGAGTTCTCGATGGCGCGAAAACACCCAAAACGCACTTGCGGTCAAAGGGAAATAACTCCTATAATAAAATTACTAAAATTGAACTGTAACAGCACACACCTATTTGTTTATCTATGAATTACCCCTATTTGTTTATCTATGAATTACCCCTATTTGTTTATCGATGATTTACACCTATTTGTTTATCGATGAATTACACCTATTTGTTTATCGATGAATTACACCTATTTGTTTATCTATGAATTACACCTATTTGTTTATCTATGAATTACACCTATTTGTTTATCTATGAATTACACCTATTTGTTTATCTATGAATTACACCTATTTGTTTATCGATGAATTACCCCTCTTTGTTTATCGATGAATTACACCTATTTGTTAATCGATGAATTACTCTATTTGTTTATCGATGAAATAACCCTATTTTGCTTCCCTCGTCTCTTGTCTATAGGATGTGGTGTCCTATAAGTTGAGCACTTAGTGGAGTAAGACGATTTGTCAAACTTACTGAACAATTCTCTGGTCTTATTAGATACTTTTGACATCACCGCTAATAATGAAATCTTTTGGTTCGGTTTGGTTGTTTGATATAAACAAAGACGTGTAACAGTAGAGGAGAAATGCACGCCAAACTGGGGTTAAAACTTCGAAATCAGGACCCCCAAACTATGACGGACTACACTATTTCTGTTCACATATGATAGGCCCTGTCCAGTTTCGCTACATTCGTTCATCGTTTAAAATAATATTACGTATATTTCCTTTTGCGTAGTAAATTGTGTTGTATTATATTTTTGCCTGTGAAATATCATCGTCGGATACCCACGGTTGAGCTCGCTTCGCTAACTCACTCATCACCCGTGGGCAAACTCGCCGAGAAATCCTCATAGGTAATTAATATGTACGAAGCATTTGATTGGTTCCAGTGCAGTTTCGCGATGGGATTTTAAACCAATCAGAATTAGCGTTATACATGTATAATCTATACGGAAGCATAACTTAGATAAGTAGCACTGTATTGTTCTCGACTTGTTTTTGAAGTCAACGACCTGTTAGAGTTGTCTCATATGATTTTTAAACAAAATTCACAAGACTTAATTGACGCCGCCATCGTTGTGAACACGTCTTCTACTCGCCGTTTACACGCTTTATCATGGGCGCAGCCATTGTTGTGTATGGTGTACCACGAAACGGGTCTTCAAACTGGAGAGTTCCGATTTTCTAATTGGTCCGTTCTAATATACGAATTACCATATTTTACGAGAATTTCTCGGCGAATTTGCCCACGGGTGATGAGTGAGTTAGCGAAGCGAGATCAACCGTGGGTATCCGACGACGGTGAAATATATAAAATTATCAAACTGATAAAACTTTTCACTGCAGTGATGGGCAGTAAAAATATAAGATTATGCAGTGAAAATATAAGATTTTGCAGTGAAAATATAAGATTTTTCAGTGAAAATATAAGATTTTGTCAGTGTAACGTGAATAGTGATCCGGCATCAAAAACTATCTGGGGTCATTATTCTACGTGGCAAAAATTACCAGGGATTGTTATTTCACAGTAGAAATCTATATGTTTACATCTGTAGAAAAATGACCCCACTCGATATTTCTGTTATTCGTCCCGTATAAAAGTGACCCGCCGTAAATTTCAACGGTTGGTAGTTTTCCACCGGGTCATTCTTCCACGTTACAACGGAACTGTTGTATGAGTTGTTCCCCTTGATCGAATCGAGGTAACTACACTACTCTTACACTGTTTAATACAGATTACTTACTTACAATAATGTACTATTGCCCTGTACAAAGCATATGACAGTACCTACATGAACTAATTAATATTATTGCTTGGTAAATATTAGATTAGATACAGTAACTAATTATTGCCCAGTACAATACAGATGACGATACTTACATGTACTATTTTCCAGTCAAAACAGTTGTCCGTCGGTGTTGGGACTAACCCGGTGAATTATTTTCTACCGCCCCCCCCCCCCCCCTCCCCCCATCTGAAAACCGAGGGAAACGGTTTTAACTTTTGACTGAAAAGGCATGAATAAACTGGTTTCTTTTACCTTTAATTAAAGGGTCTAGAAATGTGTACCATGTTCATCACTCACTCTAAGTCATTGTAAACACTTTTGTGCCACGATGATTCTGTTGAATCTAGTATGTACTTTGTGTTACATATTTCTCTTGAAAAATGCCTTTTTTTCCATTTCTAACGGACAGATTTCTAACAGTCAGTAAATGTCTAAAAGTCAGTAAATATCTAAAAGTCAGTAAATGTCTAATAGTCAGTAATTGTCTAACAGTCAGTAAATGTCTAACAGTCAGTAAATGTCTAACAGTCAGTAAATGTCTAACAGGCAGTAAATGTCTACAGTCAGTAAATGTTCAACAGCACATAAATGTCTAACAGTCGGTAAATGTCTAACAGTCAGTAAATGTCTAACTGTCAGTAAATGTCTAACTGTCAGTAAATGTCTAACAGTCGGTAAATGTCTAACAGTCAGTAAATGTCTAACAGTCAGTAAATGTCTAACATTCGGTAAATGTCTAACTGTCAGTAAATGTCTACATTCAGTAAATGTCTAACTGTCAGTAAATGTTTACATTCAGTAAATGTCTAACATTCAGTAAATGTCTAACAGTCAGTAAATGTCTAACATTCAGTAAATGTCTAACTGTCAGTAAATGTCTACAGTCAGTAAATGTGTAACATTCAGTAAATGTCTAACTGTCAGTAAATGTCTAACAGTCAGTAAATGTCTAACAGTCAGTAAATGTCTAACAGTCGGTAAATGTCTAACAGTCAGTAAATGTCTAACATTCAGTAAATGTCTAACAGTCGGTAAATGTCTAACATTCAGTAAATGTCTAACAGTCGGTAAATGTCTAACTGTCAGTAAATGTCTAACATTCAGTAAATGTCTAACTGTCAGTAAATGTCTAACATTCAGTAAATGTCTAACATTCAGTAAATGTCTAACTGTCAGTAAATGTCTAACATTCAGTAAATGTCTAACATTCAGTAAATGTCTAACATTCAGTAAATGTCTAACATTCAGTAAATGTCTAACTGTCAGTAAATGTTTACATTCAGTAAATGTCTAACAGTCAGTAAATGTCTAACATTCAGTAAATGTCTAACTGTCAGTAAATGTCTAACATTCAGTAAATGTCTAACATTCAGTAAATGTCTAACAGTCGGTAAATGTCTAACATTCAGTAAATGTCTAACATTTAGTAAATGTCTAACTGTCAGTAAATATCTAACATTCAGTAAATGTCTAACTGTCAGTAAATGTCTACATTCAGTAAATGTCTAACTGTCAGTAAATGTTTACATTCAGTAAATGTCTAACATTCAGTAAATGTCTAACAGTCGGTAAATGTCTAACATTCAGTAAATGTCTAACAGTCGGTAAATGTTTAACAGTCGGTAAATGTCTAACAGTCAGTAAATGTCTACAGTCAGTAATTGTCTACATTCAGTAAATGTCTAACAGTCAGTAAATGTTTAACAGTCAGTAAAAGTCTAACAGTCAGTAAATGTCTAACAGTCAGTAAATGTCTAACAGTCGGTAAATGTCTATCATTCCGTAAATGTCTAACAGTCCGTAATTGTCTACATTCAGTAAATGTCTAACAGTCAGTAAATGTGTAACTGTCAGTAAATGTCTAACAGTCGGTAAATGTCTACAGTCAGTAAATGTTTAACAGTCAGTAAAAGTCTAACAGTCAGTAAATGTCTAACAGTCAGTAATTGTCTACATTCAGTAAATGTGTAACAGTCGGTAAATGTCTAACATTCAGTAAATGTCTAACAGTCAGTAAATGTCTAACAGTCAGTAAATGTCTAACTGTCGGTAAATGTCTAACAGTCAGTAAATGTCTAACAGTCAGTAAACGTCTAACAGTCAGTAAATGTCTAACAGTCAGTAAACGTCTAACTGTCAGTAAATGTCTAACAGTCGGTAAATGTCTAACAGTCAGTAAATGTCTTACTGTCAGTAAATGTCTAACAGTCGGTAAATGTCTAACAGTCAGTAAACGTCTAACAGTCAGTAAATGTCTAACAGTCAGTAAACGTCTAACAGTCAGTAAATGTCTAACAGTCAGTAAATGTCTTACTGTCGGTAAATGTCTAACAGTCAGTAAATGTCTAACAGTCAGTAAACGTCTAACAGTCAGTAAATGTCTAACAGTCAGTAAACGTCTAACTGTCAGAAAATGTCTAACAGTCAGTAAATGTCTAACAGTCAGTAAATGTCTTACTGTCAGTAAATGTCTAACAGTCAGTAAATATCTACATTCAGTAAATGTCTAACATTCAGTAAATGTCTAACAGTCAGTAAATGTCTAACAGTCAGTAAATGTCTAACAGCCGGTAAATGTCTACAGTCAATACATATCTACAGTCAGTACATGTCAAACAGTCAGTAAATGTCTTACTGTCAGTAAATGTCTAACAGTCAGTAAATATCTACATTCAGTAAATGTCTAACAGTCAGTAAACGTCTAACAGTCAGTAAATGTCTAACAGTCAGTAAACGTCTAACTGTCAGTAAATGTCTAACAGTCGGTAAATGTCTAACAGTCAGTAAATGTCTAACAGTCGGTAAATGTCTAACAGTCAGTAAATGTCTACATTCAGTAAATGTCTAACAGTCAGTAAATGTCTAACAGTCAGTAAATGTCTAACAGTCAGTAAATGTCTAACAGTCAGTTAATGTCTAACAGTCAGTAAATGTCTAACGGCCGGTAAATGTCTAACAGTCAGTAAATGTCTAACATTTAGTAAATGTCTTCATTCAGTAAATGTCTAACAGTCGGTAAATGTCTAACTGTCAGTAAATGTATAACAGTCAGTAAATGTCGACATTCAGTAAATGTCTAACAGTCAGTAAATGGCTACATTCAGTAAAAGTCTACATTCGGTAAATGTCTACATTCTGTAAATGTCTAACAGTCAGTAAATGTCTACATTCAGTAAATGTCAAACATTCAGTAATTGTCAAACAGTCAGTAAATGTCTACATTCAGTAATTGTCTAACAGTCGGTAAATGTCTAACAGTCAGTAAATGTTTACATTCAGTAAATGTTTACATTCAGTAAATGTCTAACTGTCAGTAAATGTCTAACAGTCGGTAAATGTCTAAAAGTCAGTAAATGTCTAGCAGTCAGTAAATGTCTAACAGTCAGTAAATGTCTAACATTCAGTAAATGTCTAACAGTCAGTATCTGTCTGCATTCAGTAAATGTCTAACAGTCAGTAAATGTCTAACAGCCGGTTAATGTCTAACAGTTAGTAAATGTCTAACAGTCAGTAAATGTCTAACAGTCAGTAAATGTCTACATTCAGTAAATGTCTAACAGTCGGTAAATGTCTAACAGTCAGTAAATGTCTAGCAGTCAGTAAATGTCTAACAGTCAGTAAATGTCTAACATTCAGTAAATGTCTAACAGTCAGTATCTGTCTGCATTCAGTAAATGTCTAACAGTCAGTAAATGTCTAACAGCCGGTAAATGTCTAACAGTCAGTAAATGTCTAACAGCCAGTAAATGTCTACATTCAGTAAATGTCTACAGTCAGTAAATGTCTAACTGTCAGTAAATGTCTAACAGTTAGTAAATTTCTAACAGTCAGTAAATGTCTAACAGTCAGCAAATGTCTACATTCAGTAAATGTCTAACAGTCAGTAAATGTCTAACAGTCAGTAAATGTCTAACAGTCAGTAAACGTCTAACAGTCAGTAAATGTCTAACAGTCAGTAAGTGTCTAACAGTCAGTAAATGTCTAACAGTCAGTAAATGTCTAACAGTCAGTAAATGTCTAACAGTCAGTACATATCTACAGTCAGTAAATGTCTAACAATCAGTAAATGTCTAACAGTCAGTAAATGTCTAACAGTCAGTAAATGTCTAACAGTCAGTACATATCTACAGTGAGTAAATGTCTAACTGTCAGTAAATGTCTAACTGTCAGTAAATGTCTAATAGTCTGTAAATGTCTAACAGTCAGTAAATGTCTAACTGTCAGTAAATGTCTACAGTCAGTAAATGTCTAACTGTCAGTAAATGTTTACATTCAGTAAATGTCTAACTGTCAGTAAATGTCTAACAGCCGGTAAATGTCTAAAAGTCAGTAAATGTCTAGCAGTCAGTAAATGTCTAACAGTCAGTAAATGTCTAACAGTCAGTAAATGTCTAACAGTCAGTAATTGTCTAACAGTCAGTAAATGTCTAACAGTCAGTATCTGTCTAACAGTTATTAAATGTCTACATTCAGTAAATGTCTAACAGTCGGTAAATGTCTAACAGTCAGTAAATGTCTAGCAGTCAGTAAATGTCTAACAGTCAGTAAATGTCTAACAGTCAGTAAATGTCTAACAGTCAGTATCTGTCTGCATTCAGTAAATGTCTAACAGTCAGTAAATGTCTAACAGCCGGTAAATGTCTAACATTCAGTAAATTTCTAACAGTCAGTAAATGTCTACATTCAGTAAATGTCTACAGTCAGTAAATGTCTAACTGTCAGTAAATGTCTAACAGTCAGTAAATGTCTAACAGTCAGTACATGTCTTACAGTCATTTCATATCTACAGTAAGTAAATGTCTAACAATCAGTAAATGTCAACAATCAGTAAATGTCTAACAGTCGGTAAATGTCTAACAGTCGGTAAATGTCAAACAGTCAGTAAATGTCTAACAGTCTGTAAATGTCTACTTGTAGTAAATGACTAACTGTCAGTAAATGTCTAACAGTCAGTACATGTCTTACAGTCATTACATATCTACAGTAAGTAAATGTCTAACAGTCAGTATCTGTCTGCATTCAGTAAATGTCTAACAGTCAGTAAATGTCTAACAGCCGGTAAATGTCTAACATTCAGTAAATGTCTAACAGTCAGTTAATGTCTACATTCAGTAAATGTCTACAGTCAGTAAATGTCTAACTGTCAGTAAATGTCTAACAGTCAGTAAATTTCTAACATTCAGTAAATGTCTAACAGTCAGTAAATGTCTAACAGTCAGTAAATGTCTAACAGTCAGTACATATCTACAGTCAGTAAATGTCTAACAATCAGTAAATGTTTAACAGTCAGTAAATGTCTAACAGTCAGTAAATGTCTAACAGTCAGTATCTGTCTGCATTCAGTAAATGTCTAACAGTCAGTAAATGTCTAACAGCCGGTTAATGTCTAACAGTCAGTAAATGTCTAACAGTCAGTAAATGTCTAACAGTCATTAAATGTCTACATTCAGTAAATGTCTAACAGTCGGTAAATGTCTAACAGTCAGTAAATGTCTAGCAGTCAGTAAATGTCTAACAGTCAGTAAATGTCTAACAGTCAGTAAATGTCTAACAGTCAGTATCTGTCTGCATTCAGTAAATGTCTAACAGTCAGTAAATGTCTAACAGCCGGTAAATGTCTAACATTCAGTAAATTTCTTACAGTCAGTAAATTTCTACATTCAGTAAATGTCTACAGTCAGTAAATGTCTAACTGTCAGTAAATGTCTAACAGTCAGTAAATGTCTAACAGTCAGTACATGTCTTACAGTCATTACATATCTACAGTAAGTAAATGTCTAACAATCAGTAAATGTCAACAATCAGTAACTGTCTGCACTCAGTAAATGTCTACAATCAGTAAATGTCTAACAGTCAGTACATGCCTTCCAGTCAGTAAGTATCAGTAAGTATCTCAGAAGTTCAAAAAAAATCATATTCTATTGTTTTGATAGCTTGTGAGGTACACAATGTCTAATCTGTTTTCTCAATGTAACACGTTGTCTTGTGAACGCGATTGTTTTATGTATTGGACAAGGTAGGCCAGCTAGCGGTTTCTCTGTATATATTTGCTATCGTACTATCCCCAATCAAGGTAATAAACTGGTAACGGACTCAAACACGTTATACAATTCTTACCAGCAAGCTAGCCTTTTCAGTCATGCGGTATAACCCTGGGACTCGTTCACGATAGTTAAGCAACGGTGAGCTTGGTCAGTAGTTGGGTGGGTGACCGCCTACACGTTACATTTGGTGGCAGCGGTGGGATTGGGGTAGTTCAGCAACGTGTGTTTTGTTTAACGCATTTTGTTGTGGTCTCGGTTTAAACCCCAGTTGCTTTTAAGTGTTTAAATTGTTTCATTAAAATTTTGTGAAATAAGTGTTACTCAGGATATCAGTAGGCTAAAGGAGGAAATTGCGCGCCTTAGTCATGAATTGTCGGCATATAGAACGGTTTATGTCGAGGTATGATTCGGGTGTTTCAATCATGAGGACAAACTTAGGTTCTGTCGGTAGAAGTACGCCATATATCAACATACCATCTCAATGGTCTATTGCCAGGGAGACTGAGAGAACACAAGATGACCAGAGAGAAGACTATCTTCTAGTCCAGGCAGAAGTGTTCATGATGAAACGCCGAGGTTCAGTCGTATGGCAGGTATTGACGATATGTACACAGATTCACCGATACAAAGTGCCTATGCACTAGGACAACCAACGGGAAAGAGGTGGTAATCATGCATTGGTGGCGAATACGCAGAATTTCCTGGATAACAAAAGGGTCGGATCACGACTGACGGATCAATGTAGAATAAAACGCATATTAAACCGGCAACGTTTGATGGAACAGGATCTTGGATCGACTACAAGGCCCATTTTGTTGTTCGTGCGCGGATCAATTGTTGGAATGAAATGCATATGGGGTTGTATTTGGCTGCCTCCCTTAGAAGTCAGGCACAGACAGTGCTTGGGAATCTACAAGGTAGTGACAAACACAGCTATGCCAAACTTACAGTGGCTCTGGAGTCACGTTTCGCAACGTTTAACCAAACGGAACTCTATCGTTCTATGATGAGGGAATGATGGCTTAAGACCTCTGAATTATTGCCAGAGTTAGGCGAGAGGATAAAACGCTTAACATAAATGATTTTCAGGGATCATTTTATTGATGCTCTCTTTGACTTCGACATGAGATTGGGGGTTCAAAAATCCCGACCAAAGACTCTTAAGGATTCTGTTGCACTCGCGGTTAAAATAGAAGCGTTTACCAGAGCTGACAAAGAACGCAGAATTGGAAGTCGAGGATATGCGCGGTACAGGGATCCGAGAGCTCTACTGAAAATGATGTATCCGGTGAGCTGGAGACATTCATGTCGTCAGTGAAGCAGTCAATTTCCAGCATGGAAAAAGAAATAAAAGATCTGAGGTATGATAGATCAAGAACGGGTTTTAATGCAGGGCGCAATAATAATAACACTTGGACAAAACGCAGTGCACGAGATGGAGCAAAGTGCTATATTTTAAGAGAGACTGCTAGAACAATGCGGGGTCCTCTTTACCAGTGGCCAAAGGTGAGCCATCCACAACGGGGCAAGGTAACGGTGCAGACCGCAAGAAAACTTCCACAGTGCTTCATACACAGGGTGTGTCCCCGGGACACACCAGTGATCAGTGAAAGCGGTTTGCTCTAGGATGAATGCGTTAATGGTATCAGTGCGAAAATGCTAGTGGATACCGGAGCTACTGTCAGTCTGATGTTGGAAGACGTATACAAGTCAATATTGAGGAATCAACAGGTACCATTGGAACCTGTGTCTCAGATCAGAACATAGTAGCAGCAAACGGGAAAACCTTGAATGTAAAAGGGAAAGGAAAATTTAATTTCCAAAGTATCAAACTGTGTGCTCAGTGGTAGTCGTGGACATTTCATTACAGGAAATTCTTGGGCTGGACTTCCTGAAGGAAAGTGCTAGTATTGTAGATATTGCCAAACAGAAGGTAACCATTGTTGGCCAGGAGAAATCACTACAGCTTGAACGATCACTGGGATGATTTAGAGTGTGCATGGGGGAGACAATAAGTCTTCTTCCAAGGTCTGAGATAGTCTGTAACGGGAGAGTACATTCTCCGACAGCTAAACTGTTACCAGAACATGAGTGTGTGATCGAGACAAGTGACAAGTTTCTAGCTTCTGGACGGGCTGTTGTGGCAAGGACTCTGGTCAATTCTGGTGCAAATGTTCCCATGAAATTACTGAATCCAACAAATGATGCCCAGCGAATATACAAACATTCTTTCGTTGCAACACTCAGTCCTTTTGCTAAGATGTTGGATTCTGTGGCAATGGTACGGAGGAGGTATGCAGTGGGTTACAGAACATCTGGAAGATCTTTATAAAAGACCATCGGAACATCTCACAGAATCAGAGAAAGAACAAACAAGATACCTCCTGCTGAGATACTCATCAGGGAAATCGATGATATGTTGGAACGCATAGTCCCTACAAGTCCCTGGTCGTCTGGGGTTGTCCTGGTTGAGAAAGGTGATGCTATCATGAGGTTATGCGTCAACTACAGGCTACTTTAGGATGTACACCTCTAAGAAGTCAAAATTTTCCTGTATCAAACTTTTTTTCTCATATACATTTTTGGATAAGGGAGTTCAAGGCATGACAGAAAATGCTAAGACAATGATATGTCAGTGTGCTCATTTTTTCGATCGGTCAAACATACCAATATGACATAATAAGCAATTTTAAGTGAATTTTGTAGTTTTGACCAATTGCGAGACATCTTCATACAATTTCTTCCGAATTTGTGATCCGAAATGTATGAAAGTTTGCAGAAATGACAAAATTAGTGTTTTCTGTTACACGTTATGGAAGTAAAATTTCTCAAACTTAATATTTTTACTCAGGAAAGCAATTTGAGTTACCCCTACCCCTATTTTTTAATGAGAAAATTATCATTTTTCACCATATTTTGCAGATTTACCGCTTAATAAAAAAAGTTCTGATATCAAACTTTTTTTAATATTTAGCACATGAAAAGAAAATGGGTTTCTCTTTCTAAAACCGTCATAAAAATGGAGGGTTAGTGTGCTTAATTTTTTGTCCCTGTATTATTTGTGTTATTTTTCACAGTTTTGGGTTCAAATATAAAAACTGCTCCAGTTACACTAAATATATGACAAAAATACTAAAATTGTATAATTATCCACTTTATAGCATAATAATTTTATAAAATTGAACATTATAAAGTTGTACAGGAAAAATGAGCTATAATTAAAAATGGCTAAACACTGATGTTTTAAAGAGAGCGATATAGCATCAAAAAGGTGAAATTTTAAATTCATGTAAAAAAAGTTCTACAAGCAACAGACACTTACATTTTTGACACAATTTTTAGATGCATATTTGCTATTAAAATTGATAATAATTTCTTCAATATAACACAAAATCTTTAAATGAGACAGAAACGAGACTTGAACGTGACTGAAAACTCAGAAGTGTAACTGACTGTCAAGGATGCCTATCCGTTACCGAGGGTGGATGACACGCTTGACCGGTTGTCTGGCAGTAAATGGTTCTCGGCCATTGATTAATTTTCAGGCTTCTGGCAGGTGGATATGGAGCAATCGGAAAAAACTAAAAGCTGCATTCGCAACACGCAAAGGACTTAAACGAATTCAACGTGATGCCCTCTTGATTATGCAACAGTCCAGCAACACTTAAAAGATCGATGGACACGGTTTTAACTGGACTGGCATGGGACATTTGCCTTGTGTACATCGATGTTGTCGTGATCTTAGGGAAACATTCGCGTTGGAGAACCTAGCCAAGGTGTTTGGCAGAATCCAAAATGCCGGGTTAAAATTAAAGGCAAAGAAGTGCCACCTTTTCCAACACAGTGTCCATTTGCTGGGATATGTGATATCGGGTGACGGTGTGTCCACGGATCCAGACAAAGTAAGGTCAGTAAAAGAATGGCCTATTTCTATGGACGTCACCGAGGTCAGGTCTTTTCTAGGCCTGTGCAGTTATAACAGGCGGCTCATTGAAAGATTTGTAATGGTAGCGAGACCTCTCATACACCTTGCAGAAAAAGGGACCGAATTTGCTTGGACAGAAGTTTGTCAAAGTGCGTTTGATAGCTCAAAGGGGCGGCTTGCAACCGCACCAATTCTTGCACATCCAGACTTCTCGAGGCCCTTCATACTGGATACAGACGCCAGTCATTTTGAAATAGGGGCCGTATTGTCTCAGAACATAGAAGGCAAAGAAAGTACTGTGTAACATGCAAAGAGCTGTTAGCAGTTGTAGTGTTTCTGAAATATTTCAGACACTAACTGTACAAACACAAATGTGTTGTCCAGACGGACCATAGTGCACTGAAATCTGAGACCAATAACCATGAGGGCAAGTTGCAAGGTGGATACAGATGATTAGCTCACTGGACATAAACGCCATCGACTTGGGAGATAACATGCAAATGTGGATGCATTGAGTAGGGTTCCGTGTAGACAATGTGGTTACTAGATAGACAAAATAGACAAAATGAACACTGTGATAACTGATGCTCCTGATGAAAGTAAAAGAGAAGAGACTCTTTTAAGTCAGCAAGACAAAGACGCGATTATAATGTTGATTAAGACATGGGTTAAAGAGGGGCAGTGTCCAGGGTTTGCGAAAGTAAAAGGTCAAAGCCGAGTACTCAGGCATTGTGGGCACAATGGGATGCACGAACAGTGATAGACGATGTTTTGTGCAGATTGTGGCAAGAGATAAAATACTACCTTGTACCAGGTAGTAGCACCCAGGTTCTCTGACACAGTTTACCGGTTGGGTAGGTGGAACAGAATCCAACGACATCGAGAGTGGAAGGACTTACTCTAAGCCCACATGACCGAATCCAGTAACAGCACCAAAACGCCGCAAGTCTGGTGACGGAGACGTGGGGTGTCTGTCCAAAAGGACACTGATGTCAATGCTGTGTTCCACAGTGATGGGTGACAAGGAGGTCTCCTGCAGCAACAAGGGCACTACAGAAACTGGGTACGCTCGCAAGGAATCTGAACATGTCCAAGAACCTGAAAATAGGAAAGGTCGAGGTTTCGGAGGAATTGCTTTGCCGTGGCGTAAAACTCTTAAAGTAACGCCTCTACTTCAAGATGGTAACGATAGGGTAACTGATATTTATGTTGATATGGGGACTATGTCATTTTATATTACCGGTGTTCTGATGCCGAGCACCAATCTACCTTTATGTGAATAAAAAGATACAATGCAATATCTATGTGATATGTATGAAAATAAATTAGAGAATACTGAAGCGTTAACAAAATCATAATCCGAACTCAAAATCGATTAATCCAGGGGCAAAATATGAACAAAGGAAATATTAACATGGAGACCCTTGTAAAATAACAAGAGAATAAGACTAGGTGTTCCGGAAGAGTAAGCATCTTCTCCTTCGTCGACCACACCCGCCATGCCACATCCAAGTAAACATCGAGTTCCCAAAATAAGAACCGAGTATCATTGTCAATCACAACAAGTAAGCATACTAACGAGCATTCTCAAAAACGCCCATCTTCATATCACTTTAAGATACAGAGTATATCTCAATGAGACAACGATGGCGACCGTAAAACTTGTCCATTGTTCTGACCAACCTCCTGCATCTTGTCAGCAGTCGACATCGATCACGAAAATCACGATATTTAGAGCAAGCCCTAGAATATCGAATCAACTGCGATCATAGTTAGGATAAGCAGGGACGTTTCTATCAGGAAATGGAAAGTTCACGATCGGAAAATTTCAATCATTACAAATATGTAGAAAGTGAATCAGTTATAGTAATGGGGGACTTTAATGCTCATTTACCAAAAGAATTTGGTAGTAAGAACAATGTTCAAGCTAACGAAAAAGGGCGAGTTCTACAGCAGTTTATACGAGATCGATATCTCGTATCTGCCAACTCGCAAATCTGGTCTGATGGGCCAAATTACAATTACTTGACGGGGTATCAGTGATCGACCATATTCAAATGCCGACATCTAAACTAGAAAATACATTGATACATCGATTGTTTAATAATGCAGCGAAATACAAACATTACTTAAAACCATATTGGAATCCTCGTCGAGTCAAAGCATTGCATACTAGGATGAAAAACTTTCAGGTAATTATGGATAAGGGAACGTCTGCCAGGAGGTTTTGAGTTCGAATGGTAACAGAAGCAGAAGTAGCCATAGGTACTTGTTACCAAGCCGTTCGACGGAAAAGGTCAACAGGAAAAAATCAGATTCATGTGAACTGTTTGTAAACGGAAAAGTCACACGCGATCCGAGAGACGCGTGGTACGATCACTTTAGTAGACTTGCATGTCCTCTATGTCACCCACATTTTAATGATAATTTTAAGATTGATATTGAGAATACCGTGCGTAATATGCATATAGAAAGTTTTAACAACACTGATAGTATTTATGACCATCTGTTAGTAAAGCATGACATTTCTAATATGAACTGTGGAAAAGCTAGGGTTATTCTCAATAATATGTTTAAAAGTGGGAGCTTTACTGGACATTTAAAATATGGTATTGTTATAGTATTAATTTAGGGTGGAAAACGAGATTATTAATGGATAACGCCTATTTTACAGAAAATCACAGATTCTGTTCTTCAGAGTAATGAAGAAATGCAATGAAATTAATTTCCCTCACAAATTACAACAGGGATTTAAAGAAACAATTTGCTAGCATAACGGCTGATTTCATTGTGAAAATATCCATCTCTTATATTATATCGAGAGGAAATAAAAAGTATACACAGCTTTTCTTGATAATCAAAGAGCGTTTAAGACTGTATGGACCATAGTGCTAATGTGTAAAATGTAAAAATTGAGGTACAGTTTGTACAATGGTTAATTTGGGAATTTTTTATATAACGCGTTCAGTGATGTAAAAGCTGATCAGCTATTACTGCACTGGTTTGTACAGGTTGCAACAATATATATATATATGTGTGTGTGTGCATGAAGTAAATGAAGGTGGGTTGTGTTGTGTTGTAAGAGTGTCTGTTGTATACAGGTTTAAATGTATATATGTCTACATGATTTTTTAATGTTTGATGTTGTACTTATAAGCATACAAGTATATGCATGTAAGTTTGTAAGCAAGTACAAGTATACATGCTTGCATATAAAGATTGAAAGTCATTTTTTAACTTTCATAGTGCTATGAAAGGTCAGCCGTTACATCCATATTGAATGAAGCCCGCTAGTGCTTCATGCTTAATATGGATGCAACGGCTGACCTTTCATAGCACTATGAAAGTTAAAGAATGACTTTCAATCCATATATTTACATTTGTACTATAACATAGATACTGAATTCCATTTATATTTTTTCCAAATAATTAGTTTATTAGCTGCGCTTCTATAGGCGTCTTTATTTTGTAATGACATTGGCGGAACAGCCCAGCTTGAATAAATTTGGCGTCAATGATAATGACGAGTCATTTGAGCGTTTGACGCAAGGGCAATCTTCAAGT
This sequence comes from Mimachlamys varia, assembly GCA_947623455.1. Lineage (NCBI taxonomy): Eukaryota > Metazoa > Mollusca > Bivalvia > Pectinida > Pectinidae > Mimachlamys > Mimachlamys varia. The sequence goes on along the minus strand of OX392541.1, from coordinate 6,002,823 downwards.
TATTCGAAGCGGCGCGAAAGAAAAGACTCTCATTGAACATGCTTGATCTATGACGTCATAATTAAACCACGTGCTACGTCTCGAGAAACCATTGCTTTCCTACTTTTATGAAAGGCATTTTTACTGGTAATGTTCATATAGTGGGTTGCAGCGCAAATGTAAATATAAGAATATGCATGTATGCGACTCATGGTCTGTGTGTATGTATGTGTAAGGTGACCTGCTGTATGAGTGGGTAATATATGTGTGTCCATGTCCAGATATTGAAATATATGTAAATAAAGGAAGTCGAGGATAGAGCTGATATACATGTAGGCTACGCCTGTTGCTCAATCCGTTTCTTTATCAATACAATATATCTGAAATGAAATGTTAAGGCTTCGGTACTTTTCGAAGGTTAACGCAGTTAGACGTACATTATACGACAGGGGGTAGGTCAAGGTCGAGTTCTCTCTGTTTGGTGTTTTCTTGGTATGACGACCTTGCTAGTGAATTAGACAATCGAGGTCCTGGACTGACGATAAAAGACGTACACGTTTCATGTGTGCTATTAGCTGACGACGCATTAGTACTGTCAGGCCTAAAGTACTACTTCAAAAGGAATTAGATTTATAATATACAGATTCTACTCGTTCGCGTCTCAAATATAATTCTGCAAAGAGCTCTATAGTAGTATTTCAATATCAGCGTCGACATGTAACTTCAGAAGATTGTGGGCATATACAATGTAAAATTGTTTCTGATATAATTCCACTGACATCACACAAAACGTAGGTTGCTATAGTTTTCATCCATAATCTTCAATCAAGTAGCAGTTTTATTGATGCTTGTGTTAAATGGAGGACTAATCTAAATTCATTTTTAAGTATTGGATTTCACCCTAATGGGCTGAACCCTGTACTAATTTTAGTATCATCCAAAGTGTAGTATATTCAAGTATGTTGTATGGGTGTGAGCTTGTATGGATTCGTATACCAAGAAAACTGTAGAAGAATTAGAACGTACACAAGATATGCATGTAGACGATGTACTGGTCTTCCTAAAAACCCCTCTTCATCAGTGACTGCTCAGTGTATAGGGTATTTTGATATGTGGAGTGAGGTGGTCTATCGGTCTGTCTATGCCGTTTTTTAATATGTGGAGTGAGGTGGAGTGAGGTGGTCTATCGGTCTGTCTATGCCGTCTTTTGATATGTGGAGTGAGGGGGTGTGAGGTGGTCTATCGGTCTGTCCATGTCGTCTTTTGATATGTGGAGTGAGGTGGAGTGAGGTGGTCTATCGGTCTGTCTATGCCGTCTTTTGATATGTGGAGTGAGGTGAAGTGAGGTGGTCTATCGGTCTGTCTATGCCGTCTTTTGATATGTGGAGTGAGGGGGTGTGAGGTGGTCTATCGGTCTGTCTATGCCGTTTTTTAATATTTGGAGTGAGGTGGAGTAAGGTGGTCTATCGGTCTGTCTATGCCGTCTTTTGATATGTGGAGTGAGGTGGAGTGAGGTGGTCTATCGGTCTGTCTATGCCGTTTTTAGATATGTGGAGTGAGGTTGAGTGAGATGGTCTATCGGTCTGTCTATGCCGTCTTTTGATATGTGGAATGAGGTGGAGTGAGGTGGTCTATCGGTCTGTCTATGCCGTCTTTTGATGTGTGGAGTGAGGTGGAGTGAGGTGGTCTATCGGTCTGTCTATGCCGTCTTTTGATATGTGGAGTGAGGGGGTGTGAGGTGGTCTATCGGTCTGTCCATGTCGTCTTTTGATATGTGGAGTGAGGTGGAGTGAGGTGGTCTATCGGTCTGTCTATGCCGTCTTTTGATATGTGGAGTGAGGTGGTCTATCGGTCTGTCTATGCCGTCTTTTGATATGTGGAGTGAGGTGGAGTGAGGTGGTCTATCGGTCTGTCTATGCCGTCTTTTGATATGTGGAGTGAGGTGGAGTGAGGTGGTCTATCGGTCTGTCTATGCCGTCTTTTGATATGTGGAGTGAGGTGGTCTATCGGTCTGTCTATGCAGTTTTTTAATATGTGGAGTGAGGTGGTCTATCGGTCTGTCTATGCCGTCTTTTGATATGTGGAGTGAGGTGGAGTGAGGTGGTCTATCGGTCTGTCTATGCCGTCTTTTGATATGTGGAGTGAGGTGGAGTGAGGTGGTCTATCGGTCTGTCTATGCCGTCTTTTGATATGTGGAGTGAGGTGGTCTATCGGTCTGTCTATGCCGTTTTTTAATATGTGGAGTGAGGTGGAGTGAGGTGGTCTATCGGTCTGTCTATGCCGTCTTTTGATATGTGGAGTGAGGGGGTGTGAGGTGGTCTATCGGTCTGTCCATGTCGTCTTTTGATATGTGGAGTGAGGTGGAGTGAGGTGGTCTATCGGTCTGTCTATGCCGTCTTTTGATATGTGGAGTGAGGTGGAGTGAGGTGGTCTATCGGTCTGTCTATGCCGTCTTTTGATATGTGGAGTGAGGGGATGTGAGGTGGTCTATCGGTCTGTCTATGCCGTTTTTTAATATTTGGAGTGAGGTGGAGTAAGGTGGTCTATCGGTCTGTCTATGCCGTCTTTTGATATGTGGAGTGAGGTGGAGTGAGGTGGTCTATCGGTCTGTCTATGCCGTTTTTTGATATGTGGAGTGAGGTTGAGTGAGATGGTCTATCGGTCTGTCTATGCCGTCTTTTGATATGTGGAATGAGGTGGAGTGAGGTGGTCTATCGGTCTGTCTATGCCGTCTTTTGATGTGTGGAGTGAGGTGGAGTGAGGTGGTCTATCGGTCTGTCTATGCCGTCTTTTGATATGTGGAGTGAGGGGGTGTGAGGTGGTCTATCGGTCTGTCCATGTCGTCTTTTGATATGTGGAGTGAGGTGGAGTGAGGTGGTCTATCGGTCTGTCTATGCCGTCTTTTGATATGTGGAGTGAGGTGGTCTATCGGTCTGTCTATGCCGTCTTTTGATATGTGGAGTGAGGTGGAGTGAGGTGGTCTATCGGTCTGTCTATGCCGTCTTTTGATATGTGGAGTGAGGTGGAGTGAGGTGGTCTATCGGTCTGTCTATGCCGTCTTTTGATATGTGGAGTGAGGGGGTGTGAGGTGGTCTATCGGTCTGTCCATGTCGTCTTTTGATATGTGGAGTGATGTGGAGTGAGGTGGTCTATCGGTCTGTCCATGCCGTCTTTTGATATGTTGAGTGAGGTGGAATGAGGTGGTCTATTGGTCTGTCTATGCCGTCTTTTGATATGTGGAGTGAGGTGGAGTGAGGTGGTCTATAGGTCTGTCTATGCCGTCTTTTGATATGTGGAGTGAGGTGGTGTGAGATGGTCTATCGGTCTGTCTATGCCGTCTTTTGATATGTGGAGTGAGGTGGTCTTTCGGTCTGTCTATGCCGTCTTTTGATGTGTGGAGTGAGGTGGAGTGAGGTGGTCTATCGGTCTGTCTATGCCGTCTTTTGATATGTGGAGCGAGGTGGAGTGAGGTGGTCTATCGGTCTGTCCATGTCGTCTTTTGATATGTGGAGTGAGGTGGAGTGAGGTGGTCTATCGGTCTGTCTATGCCGTCTTTTGATATGTGGAGTGAGGTGGTCTATCGGTCTGCCTATGCCGTCTTTTGATATGTGGAGTGAGGGGGTGTGAGGTGGTCTATCGGTCTGTCCATGTCGTCTTTTGATATGTGGAGTGAGGTGGAGTGAGGTGGTCTATCGGTCTGTCTATGCCGTCTTTTTATATGTGGAGTGAGGTGGTCTATCGGTCTGTCTATGCCGTCTTTTGATATGTTGAGTGAGGTGGAGTGAGGTGGTCTATCGGTCTGTCTATGCCGTCTTTTGATATGTTGAGTGAGGTGAAGTGGGGTGGTCTATAGGTCTGTCTATGCCGTCTTTTGATATGTGGAGTGAGGTGGTATGAGATGGTCTATCGGTCTGTCTATGCCGTCTTTTGATATGTTTAGTGAGGTTGTCTATCGGTCTGTCTATGCCGTCTTTTGATATGTGGAGTGAGGTGGTGTGAAGTGGTCTATCGGTCTGTCCTTGCCGTGTTTTGCCGCGTCACACTGTATCTCCACGTCCTTATTAACATCGTACAACGCGAGAACTGGTGTTGTGCTACACTTGTATTTCAAGTGCTCAAAACTTGATATCTGTTCATGTTCCCACTTGAATTTTTCGTCATCCTTGAGCAATGCGCGGATCGGAGCGTCGATTGGATTCATGTTGGAAGTGAACCAGGCCTAGAAATCTCCGTACACCGTCCCTGTCGATTGGTTCAGGCATGTCGACGATAACACGTATTTAAACCATGACACTGCCACCACCAAAATAACGTCGTTCTGCGACGCAGGTATTTCGAAGTCTCACACTCAGCGATACACTCTGCTACAGCCGTCACTGCTATCTAAGTGAAGTCTAAACTCTTCCGTGAATAAAATACCCGCCCATTGGCATTTGGTGGATAGGATGTGCCTACGACACCACGCTAATCGTGCTGGGCGATGATGTTTGGTGTATGGTGTGGCGTGGTGGTCGGATTCCGTGTTCTCCCAAGCGATTTCGGGCGGTTCTTTGGTGGGTATTTAGTCCAGGAATGCTTCTAGACGTTTAATTGGCCGTTTGGAAACGATTTCTAAGATGCGTTAACCGTATGTAATTGTCTTGTTGACGTGACGTAACGGTCGTCCTGAACGCGGTCTATCTTGAGTTGTGCCATATTGCCGACCACGTCTTACCAAAGACTGTATGATATTCCTATGTATATTGAAACGCTGTAGGGCGTCATGTTGGGTCATTCCTGCCTCAAGCATGCCGATTATCCACAAAAGTTCATTCTTCGTCAATCGGGGCATTACTGGAAATTGCATTCAAACCAGGTTGTTTTTGTTGATATTGTACCCATAGAAAGATACAAAAATAATAATAGGTATTCACTTACACGTGCACTGCCTTGCGGTAACGTCGAAATCATATTGCCCGTGTAGGTCTCCAAGCGCACGTGCAGCAGGTGATCTATCCTCGTGATAGCATGTGGTGCTACGCGATAAATATGTCCATGAATTTGTATATTATGAAGCATTCGGTAGTTTCTGAGAAAATTATTTTTTGTTTTGCACAGCTTCTTTTTTCCGTTAGTATACAATGAATGTTACCATTTACATTATTAAGATGAAGTTTTGAATTTCGTCATATTTGGAAATTTTGTGACCTAGTACAACGAGAAACGTATGACAAAATACAGATTATACAAAATACTAGATATATAGCACTAAATACAATTCGATAAACATCATAAAACAGCCTCATCACTATATTTTAACAGTTTTCCGCAAATACTCGTCTAGCATTACAAACAACGTTTTACCAGATTATCTGTCCAGGCGCCAGGGGATCACATATAATATATTGAAAATAAGCCACAGTCACGAGTCCTTCAAACGTAGCAATGGAAAAGGTTAGGAGAAACGCTGGCCCTGAATATATAAATATCATATAAAATGCAATTACAATTTAATTTAAAAAGAATGTACAGTTAAATCAAAATGAAAAAAAAATCCAGAAGATGCACAAAACCACCTCGTGTCGATTGAGTGATCCCTGGCTCGTGACACAGGTAAATATCTCGTCCACACGTTCACTGGCCTCGGTACAGTGTACATCGTTTCATAGCCTATTCGTTAGACTAGACACAAAATTACAGGAAAACGAGTTGAAAATGTTGTTGAAATTAGGGCCTATATAAAAGGTAGGCCATTACTCGGCATAAAGGCTGTAGATATTCACCGCGAGGTGTGTGACATTTATGGGGAGGGCCAAATGTCTCACAGGACTGTTTGTAAGTGGGTAGGTAAATTTAGTGCTTTGCAGCAGCAACTGAAAGATGCTGCTCACCCAGGTCGTCCTGCAACAACTACGACCAAAGGTAACATAGAAAAAAATCCGAAATATCCTCCAAACTGATGCTCGATTCACCGTAAGACAATTGGTTCGAATGACAAACTTGTCGTTAGCAAGAGTTCATGCAATTTTGAAGAAACACCTAAAAGTTAGAAAGATTAATGCAAGATGGATACCCCATTTGTTAACGGATGAGCAAAAGAAGACATGTGTAACAATGACAAAAAAACTTCTCAAAATGTACCCAGAATATAGTAAAAAGGCTTTTGATAATATAGTCACTGGTGATGAGACCTGGGTGTATTATTTTGAACCAAAGCGGAAGGTTGCCAACCGAATATGGGCCACTAAAAATGCCAGACGCCCAAGTATTGCCAAACGAATACAAACGGTAAAGAAGGTTTTGTATGCTATTTTTTTCACTAATAAGGGTCCAGCTATTCAAATCCCGGTGCCAAAAGGCAGAACGGTCACAGGCAAGTTCTATAAAAACGTTGTTCTGAGAAAGTCGAAGAACTACTACAAAAGTCGCCGCCCCAAAACAGGACTTAAGTATGTCCGACTTTTGCATGATAATGCGCCCGCTCACAAGGCATGTATTGTGAGTGACTTTTTGGAGTCAGAGAAAGTTACCGTCTTTCCGCACCCTCCGTATTCGCCAGACTTTGGCCCCCTGCGACTATTTTCTCTTTCCAAAACTTAAATATCATTTATCTGGAAGGAGATACAATTCGAGAAATGCCCTTGGATCTGCTGTTTATCAGTGTCTGATGGGTGAACCCATTGAAGAGTATGAAAAATGCTTCCAAAAATGGATTGGCCGGCTAAAAAGGTGTGTTCTGGCTGACGGAGAGTATTTTGAAGGGCAGAGCAAATTAAAATGAACTAAAGCACTTCCGCAATATGAGCACCGATGCAAGTGACATTATTTTTGGAACACCCCTCGTGCATAGGTCGAATCACACTTCACTATTCAGCTGCTTTGCCCTTTTATGAATCATCAGTGCAAAGGGTCGGAAAACCCAGATTAGAATTGACTATCATGCTGGAAGCGATCAATCATGGGACTGTGATGCTGCAGTTGGTTTGAATGTGTAAATTTGTTTTATTAGCAAAAGTACACCCAAACGTTGTGTTATTGTCAGCACCGCATTTTGTCGTGTCTGACTTTCAGATTTTATCTGATTGAACCCATGTCGTGTACACACCAGTTTGTTTTGGGTGTACCTTTTGCTGCTATTGCAAATCTACTCATTCAACTCAACCGAAGCATTAATTGCAGCACTAAGATTGATCGCTTCCATCATGATAGTCAATTCTAATCTGAGTTACAAACGGTAAGAATAACTTAAAAACACATGGACCAATGACAATCATGAATATATTAAAGCTAGTGGTGGTAGTATATATGCAAAACTCCTCACATCCTAACAACAGTTGTCGCAACCAAACTCAGCCTGGCCGCATTTAATATTATACTAAATGTTTATGAGAATTTGTCAAAGTGAAAGAACTCTTCGGAAAATCTTACACAAATTTGACTGGATTAGACAAGGTTCCACGTTGGGTCATGCCCTAAATAATTAAAATTCTCAATTTAAGTATTGCAATCATTTAAAATACCCGTTAATGATAAAGACGCTGACTTTCCTCGGCTATATTGGATACCTAAACTACACAAGGATCCTTATAAGCAACGTTTTATCGCTGGCTCGTCTCATTGCTCAACCAAGCCATTATCAAAAATTCTTACTACCATTCTTAGTACCGTTAAATCAGGGCTTCAGTCTTATTGTGGCACTCTATACTCCAGAAGTGGCATTAATGGGATGTGGATTTTGAAAAACTCAAAAGATCTTCTGACCAGTCTTGAGCACCCCCTTCTCAAAAATGTTTCGTCCATCAAAACATTTGATTTTTTCCACCCTGTACACTACCATACCACATGCCAAACTGAAGAACGTCTTCGGTCTCTCATTATGAGAGCTTTCTTTTCCAAGAAAGGTGAACGACGATACAAATACATGGTTGGGAGCTATCTTGGAGCATACTTTGTGAAAAACAAAACAAAAGCTAGCTTGAAATATACTGAGGAAGATATAGTACGAATGATTGAATTCCTGGTTGACAATATCTTGTTGAGTTCGGAGGAAAGATTTTCCAACAGACTGTTGGCATTCCAATGGGCACTAACTGTGCACCACTCTTGGCTGACTTGTTTTTGTTTTCATACGAGGCTTAATTTGACGAGGGGCTTATCAGGACGGGTAACAAAAACCTTGCCAAATCTTTCAATTTCACTTTCAGGTATATCGACGATGTGTTGTCTTTAACAACAAGAAGTTTGTTGACCTAGTCGATCGTATATACCCTACTGAACTTGAGAATAAAGACAGAACAGACTCTCCTACATCAGCTTCTTACTTCGATCTTTACTTAAACTATGACCAACACGGGCAACTTACTACTACACTGTAAGCTGTAAAATAAACGTGACGATTTCGAATTTCCGATTGTGAACTTTCCCTTTCTTGATAGTAACATCCCTGCTTCTCCATCCTATGGTGTTTACATGTCGCAGTTGATTCGTTATTCTAGGGCTTGCTATGAATATCGCGATTTTCGTGATAGATATCGACTGCTGAAGAACAAACTTGCGGCACAGGGATTCGAAAGATGCAGGTTGATGAAGGCTATGGGCAAGTTTTATGGTCGCCATCTTGATATCATCGAGAAATATTCTGTATCTTTTGCGATATGAAGATGGACGTTTTTGAGTTTGCTTGTTAGTGTGTTTATTTGTTGTGATGACAATTATGCCTCGGTTCTCATTTTAAGGATTGATGCTTACTTGGATGTGACCAAGATTTACATGGCGGGTGTCGTCGATGAAGCAGAAGACGCTTACTCTTCCGGAACACCTGGTCTTATTCTCTTTTGCTTTTACGAGAGTCTCTATGTTAATCTTTCCTTTTTTCCTATTTTGCCCCTAGTTTAATCGATTTTGAGTTCGGATTATGGTTTTGTTGACGCTTTGGTATTCTCTGGGATTTTTTTTCAAATCAGCCTTTTGAATGTATGAGTGGATCGTCACCAAATCAATATTTGACTTGCATTTTATCATGACGAATCAACATACCAGATTGCGTTTCAATAGCGTTATTCATTCTATTCGATTAAAGAGTTAATGTGTGGAAATATGGTTCGAATCCTTCGATTGACATTTGAATCGCTCGAAAGAGATTCCATATCAATTTTGTATGGTTTTAAACTTGTTCCTCAGCCCAAAAAAATACCATTTGAAAAAAAAGTGTGTAAAAATGTCCGAGATATGACCAGTATGGTTTCTCGCCTAACGGGAAACATTTGTGGCATGCTTGAGGAACATCTATAAGGATTTCGAGCGAGAACCAAAACTGTTTTTGAAGCCTAGAACCTAAAGACCATATACAAAGGGATTTCCCCTATACATACACATGCATACAACACTGGTCCAGCCCCTAGAGTATACTTGGATTTACGTCTCTCGTTACAGGATTGTGGGTATTAAAGAAAAGCCAACGTGACTGGGGCAAATGTACATGTGGACACGTTGGATTAGGGCGTTTGAACTTTTCGCCGAAGGTAAGGGTGAAACTGGTGATAATCGCAATAAAGCTATACTTCTCTTCATTTTGCTGGACAAGATGTATAGGACATACAATTGTATATTTCACATTCAGTGAAAGTAAAGCTGACAATGCATACAAAATAACAGCCAATTTCAAAACGAAAGTGAACTTTTTCTATTTTTTTTTTATTTTTTTTAATAACTTTAAGCAGCAGCACAATTTCAGACATTCATGATCATTCATAGCTAACAACACAGTACAAGCTTAGAGGTGATGAACCATTGTCTTTATCATTCCGATAATAACATCATTATCAAAATCATTAGCATCCTTCATACAGAAATTACAAACATCATCATCATAATCATCATCGTCATCTATATACTATGCTAGTCATCATCATCATCATCATCATCATCATCATCATTCATCATCATCATCATCATCAATTCACAATGCATCATCATCATCCATACACAATGCATCATCATCATCATCATCATCATCATCATCATCATCATCATCCATACACAATGCATCATCATCATCCATACACAATGCATCATCATCATCATCATTATCATCTTCATCCATATACAATGCTAGTCATCATCATCATCATCACCATCCTCATCATCATCATCATCCATACACAATGCTATTCATCATCATCATCATACGTACATCACTGTCATTATCATCATCATCATCATCCATACACAATGCACATCATCATCATCATCATCATCATCTGCCATGCACAAACGACAATCATCATTGTCATTATCATCATCAACATCCATGCATAGAGATAAAAAAATTAAAAAAAAAATAAAAATATCATCATCACCACCGCTACAATCCTCATTATTTCATCATCATCATCATCATCATCATCTACCATACACAATTGGCAGTTATCATCGTCATCATGATCATGATCATAATCAGTATTCGTCATAAGCATAATTACTTGCATCTTGTCATTATAATTACCATGTTTATACATCAATCCTGTGCACTGCTGTTACCAATATTTTTCACACACATCATTCCTATACTAATACATACACACCAACACTCTCACACACACACATAGTTCACAAAAAGAGGAAGAATAGAATTATAGGGAGAAAGAGAGAAAAAGAATAAGTCGAGAGAGAGAGAGAGAGAGAGAGAGAGAGAGAGAGAGAGGTGGATTGCAATTTCAGAATGGACATAATCTTACCAGGTACATGTATATTCGTTTTAGTGATAGCCTGATGGGCCCTGCCAAGGTCATAAAAAGTACTTACTACATGTAGGCTATGAGAATGATTTGACAATAAATATATTCATATCAGGTAATTTCACTTCCACACAACTTACTGTGATATTAATATATACAAAGCATAACACTATGGAATTTATATTGTATCTTTATAAATCAATTAGACTGATCCATTTTTTCAATTCAATTTCAAATTTGTCTCTGGAGTTATCTCCCTTACTTACTGCTATGTACTTTTGAACTTTGTAATGATCTTTAATTGTATTAACTAATGCGTTTATATTTAATGAGCTATGGAGGCATTTCATCTTATAGATGTAGTGTTTGATTATGATTGTTATTTCATTATCAACACGATTACTCGGGAGGTAGTTAGAAAAGAAATGTCCAAAGAAAAAGGATTTTTTGTTTACAGAAAATGGGATAAGTAGGGCTTGTAGTAGTATTTCAAGACTTTCTAGTAATTTTTGAACTTCTTGACATTCCCATAATACATGGACGATTGTTTCTCTTTCAGAGTTACATAGCGTGCACAAGGGAGAGATTACAAGTCCAATTTTGAATAAAAATGAATTTGTTGTTAATATATGGTGATTAACTCTATACTGAAACCACTGGAGTTTTGTGTTCGATGTTGTCTCAAAGGGGTTTTTGAAAATTTTTATCCATGATGGATTATCAATGTCATCAAAAACTTCATTCCATTTTGTTTGTCCACGAGGTAAGGAATTATTTTTATTCAGAATGTTATATAAGAGTTTTGAATATTTTGGATATTTTAGAAAAATTTCAATATTTACAGGAATAAATGGGTAGCTCACACTAACATAAGGAAAGTTATTCTGTGAAGTATATCGTTTTATTGCATTTACTAAACCATGATACTGAAGGAGGTTTGTTGTTATTTGGTATTTCTCAGAAAATTCTTGCATGGTATAGAAAGAACCCATATCACTATTCTTTATAAAATTCTGTATGATAGTAACACCGCTGTTATACCAGTCCTTCAAAAAAATGGAATTCCCACCTATTGCAATTTTTCTGTTGTACCAGATAAGCATTTTCAAAAGACGTTCTTCTGTAATTAAATTTTCCTGATCAAGAGAATATTGGTAAAAATATTTCAGAACATCACACTAAAATCTATTCTTACACTTATCCATACATAGCAATATGTAATCACTCCCACAGTTTGCAAGCAAGTCTATGTTTATATAGGATTGCAGGATAATCTGCCATTTTTCAGAAGTCTGATAAAGCCTTCTAATCCAAGATAATTTCAGAGAAGATATAAAGGCATTTACATTTATCATCTTAAGGCCACCATTTGCATAATTTTTAACCACTATATCTCTTTTAATTTTATCAGACCTACCATTCCACAAGAATTCAAACAGCATTGAATTAAGTCTTTTCAGAAACAACTTATCAGGATTTGGTAATGATATGAACAAATGGTTAAACTGTGAAATAAGTAATGACTTGATAATATGAATTTTGCCAATCGGAGTAAGTGATCTTCTACTCCAAGTCTTTATCAAAGATTTTAATTTAGTTAGTTTCTTGTCAAAATTGAGTTTTGGAATTTCATGAAGATTGACGCTAAAGTCGATTCCTAAAAGTGTAAATTTGCTCCTACCCCATTGTAATTTATGTTCTGGTAAAAAAGTTTCCTCACTGAATTTCTTGTTACCTATCCATACAACCTGTGTTTTATCAATATTGATTTTTAAGCCTGAAAGTTCGCCAAATTTATTTAGATCTGTGATTGCTTCTTTAAGTGATTTTTCAGAACCATCTAGAATAAGTGATGTATCGTCTGCATACTGAGAAAGTAAGATTGGAAAGTTGCTAACCTCTACACCATGAATATTCTTATTATTGCGTAACTTTATTGCTAGAATCTCAGCACATAGGATAAAAATGTACGGAGCGATTGGGTCGCCTTGCCGGCAGCCCCTCTTAATATCGAAGAAGGAGGATAAATTGCCACCCTGATTAATGGCCGAGAAGGCATTGTTATGTAAAGTTTTAACCCATGATGTAAAGCTTTTACCAAAACCAAAAAGATTCAGAACTTTATCAATAAATACCCAGGATACGGAATCAAATGCTTTTTGAAAGTCTACCATAAGGAGCATCCCTGAAATATTGTTATCCTCAGTATACTGCATAATATCATAAATAAGCCTAGTGTTCACCCCTATATATCTACCCGAGAGAAACCCAGTTTGATCTTTATCTATTAATGTGTCCAGGACGGTTTTTATTCTATTAGATAAAGAGCCTGAAGCTATTTTGTAAACTAAATTTAACAAAGAAATTGGTCTCCAATTTTTTATAAACTGTCTAGGCTTGTCAGCTTTTGGTATACAAGTGATTACCCCCTGTCTTTGTGTTATAGATAATTGTCCATTTCGATAACAAAAATTGATAGATCTTACAACAAAATGTCCTATTTTTTTCCAAAAGCTTTTAAAAAATTCAGCTGTGAACCCATCTGACCCTGGACTTTTATTATTTTTCATGTGTAATAGAGTTTTTCCTGCTTCTTCAAAAGTAATTTCACCTTCAAGAGTATTAGATTCATGTTGCGACAGTTTTGGAACATTACAGTTATCCAGAAAATCGGTTAAGTCCATATCATGATCGTCACATGTAGAATTATATAAGTTCCTATAAAAACCACAAACTTCCTCCAAAATATCCTCCTGTTTTGTTATTACTTCATTATTTTCTTTGTGTAATTTTGGTATAATTTTCGAGGTGAAGTTTCTGTTCTCTAAATTTAAGAAATAGTTAGTTGGTTTTTCCCCGTCCTCTGCCCATTTTGCTCTTGACCTTATAATACTCCCTTGAATCTTCTTAACTCTAATGGATTCCAACTCTTTTTTCTTACTTTCTAGTATGTCAAAATTTATTTCTTCGTTATCCTCAAATTCTTGTATGTCTTTTTTTAAAATATCTTCCAGGAGATTCTGCTGTTTTTTCTTGTAAGATGAAAAAGCGATAGTTTTACCTCGAATTTCCATTAATAATGTCTCAAGATATAACTTATCATTAATGACAAACTGTAATTCAGAGTCCAAAATATTTTCAATATTATCATATAAGTAGACTGGGAGGGCATATTGTTTCTTAATATCAGAAATGCATTTATTAACCATGTTCAAATAATCTATATCTTGTAACAATGAATTATTTAGTTTCCACAAGCCCTTACCCCTTTTAAACTCGTTAAATTTAATAGTAATTTTAGGAGATGAATGGTCCGACCGATAGCCTGGTTCTATACTAGATTGGGTGATACTAGGAAGCAAGCCTTCCGATACGAGAAAAAAGTCGAGCCGAGCTTGTTTAATTGGTGTTTTTCTCCGCCATGTATATCGCCTTATCTCTTCATGGTGCTCTCTAAAAATATCTACTAAAGAAAAATACTCAATTATATCTAAAACTTTGCTTCTAGCCTTAGGATTGTTGACATTTTTGTAACTTTTGTCATAATCAAGTTCGGGATTTAATACTAGGTTAAAGTCACCACACAAAATCACCTGAGAATTACCAAAATCTTCAACTACTTCAGATACATAACAAAAAAAATCCGGGCTGTCCTGGTTAGGACTATATACATTTACTAATGTCATTCGTGAACCTTCAATTTCTATGTCAAGAGCTAAAAAGTTACCAGACAGATCTTTTTTTTCTTTATGTACTTTGAATTCAAAATCATTACGGACTAGAACAGCAACTCCCCTAGAATTCGATTTACCTGAAGAAAAGAAACAACTGAACCCCCACTCATTTCTAATAATATCTTCATTTTCTTGTATAAAATGGGTGTCCTGCAGACAGTAAATGCTATGTTGTTTATCTCGAAGATATGAAAAGACATCTTTGCGTTTGAATTTATCAGAAAGACCCTGGCAATTAGCCGTAATAATCGTTACACCCTCCATAATAATGACAGAACATATAGATCTACTACTGAGCACTTGCAATCCACCATCCCTGGACGAAAGAGTCGAGAGATGTAAAGGAACAGATATAAGAAGAAAGTAGGATAGATAACAGTAGGTAATAGGTAGAATAAAAACATATACATGAGGTTAACATCGTTGACTACCACAAACCTACGCACGATCATCAGTTTTTACCAATATTTCTTCATCGTAAATCTCACCATGCCGTCTGTCATAAACCGGAAGTAGTAGATTAATAATAAACAAGAACGGACAAAGTAGTCCGGAAAATTTATACTAACATGGGAAACGAACCGTTGTTGCAGTTCCGGATTTTCTTTAACTAAATATGTCAAATGGATTGGTATAGGATATACATAACTATTGTGTGCATCTCTTTTTTTTTAAAGATAAGTATAAAACAATTTTTGTTAAATTATGAATACAAGACATGAATCAGGAATTTTGGAGACAGAATGGTATCACTTACCGGGTTATCGGCCGACTGGTCACGGTGACAGGTTAAATCCATATTGAATACATACATATACACCACACATCACTAGATATTTTCTCACAAACACAACAGTGTAAAGAACATATTTACACCGATCGGCGGCACATATGTGCCTTTAAAGGTCCATTACCGATCGTTTACTGAGTATAACACTTTCAATATTAATTATATCCTTTTTACAAAGTTGCTATCGTCCAAAAGATAATCTTCATCTAGACGTGTGTCAAGAAAAAGTCTGCGTTTCTTATCGTTCTGTAACACCGCAAACAGTTTACCATCTGAGCTGTTTGTATGTTTTACACACATTAGTTTATATGCATCCCTCAGAATTTCCTGGTTCACTCTCGTCAGGTCCTCGAATATCACCATCCCAGATTTTCTAAGTTCCCTGCGGGCACCAATTATCTCATGCTTTTTTCGTCTCCTGGTCAGTTTGACGATGATACTCCTTGGTCTGTCCTTCTTAAATTTCCCCAATCTGTGAGCAATGTTAATGTCATCTCTCGACAGCGGCACATGAAGCTTATCCAAGACAAGTTTCACCACTTTATCTACACATTCCTCACTCGTCTCTTTCTCAGATGTATCTGTGAGGCCAATAATCCTGAGTGAGTCCTTTCGTCCGTGTTGTTCAAGATCGTTGAACCTCATATCCATGGTTTTCCCAGTATCCTCCATTTTACTTTCTAGACTTTCGATCGTGTGTTTTAAGTCGTCGTTTTCGGTTTCGAGATCTCTAATTCTTCGCTCCAAGCGGTCTGTCAGTGCCTTATTCTCTTCACAGATCTCAAATCTCATTTTTGATAGTCTACTATCCAAATAGTCTTTTGTTAGCATAGATGCTAGAGTAGACGTGATCTCGTCAAGTTTGTCCTCAATACTTGTAGATCCGAAACTCTTTTCGCCAAATCGTACATTCCTATGGGAAATAGTTGACGTAGACGAGGTACGATTGGTTGTTCCTCTGCTGGCCATGGTTTAATCAGAACTGGGAAGTTGTATCAGGCTATAGAGATTTACGATGTCCAGTAAGTATAGTACATAGCTAGGTGCGCGAGGTGAGTGGTAGTCACCGTGGAACACGTCAACACATTGTCAAAATCCAAATGGCCGAAAAACACATTTGTAACGGAAAATTCTCCAAAGTTCTTGCATGTATCAATCTATCGTTACATAACGATATTCGTTGCCAAAAATGGTATGGTACAAATTAGTAGAAATCAGTAAATTTGCACATTTTCTGTGGAGCCTAAAACCAGTGGTCTGACCGTCAGTCACGTGACGTCACCTCCACGAAAGTGAACTTAATAAATTATAAATGTTATAAATTCCGGTCACATCTCGAAACAGAAACCGTTGAACAGTTTATTGTCAGACTTCGTCAATAAACAGATGAGGACATTCGTGATCAAGTCATCAAAAATGGCAAGTCAAATACAAATTGAATGAAATTGTTGGAGAAAGGTCAAACCCTCACGTTAGATCAGCTGAGAACAACTGCTATGGCTGATATTGAAATGTTCTGAAAAACAAGCCAAACAAATGGGATCGAGTACGTCAACAAGTGGGTCATCAGTAAATGAAGTCAGTTATGGGACTAAATCTGAGCAAAGTATCCCAACTGCTCTGCAAAGTCAACAACGTGTTACAAATGTGGGAATACAAGATCTTCTACAAAGTCACAGAAGGAAAGGAAGGATTACAGACAAAGGAAAGATCAAACAGAAAAGTGAGATATGTAAATTCTGATGAATGTCCAGATGAGTATGCGTTTATGTTTAGGACTGTAGATGACTCGGAATATCGACTTCGGTGGTAGTGCTACCTCTGTTGTTAGTGATAGTGGGACATCAGTTAACTTGCTTGACAGTTGATAATGGGAAGAACTGAAATGCGACAAAATTAAACGCAAGTCATAGAAGACAAATATGTAACTGCATGCTTTTGGATCAGAAACACCGTTTGAAGTATTAGAAAAATTCAGATCACAGCCTTGAAGGAGGTACAGCGTTCGAGACCGTTTTTCATGTAATCAAAGAGAAAGGCCCGGCATTAGGAGTCAATCTTGTCGAGGGAGATATAACTGCGCGTTACCCCGAGTGTTTTTTTCTTGATTTGGAAAATTAACTGACTACAAAGTGAAGGTACACATTGATGGAAGTGTCACACCAGTTATCAAGAGGATGTACAATGTTTCTTTCAGTTTACAACTTGGTTAAAAGTTGGTTGAACTTAAAGAACTAGATATTGTTGAGAAAGTTGATGGAGTGAGCAACTTAGTCAAGTAATTGTGGTGCCTAAACAAAATGGTGGCATTCGTTTTTGTGTGGACATGCGCCTAGCAAATTAGGCGATTGTTAGGGAAAGACATCCAATCCCTACAATTCTTTAGTAAATTGGACTTGAAATACTGTTATCATCCACGTTTGTCACACACAAAGGCCTGTATAGGTACAAGCGTCTCATGTTGAGGATCAATGCTGCACCTAAAAAGTATCAGCAACTCATATCTCATGTTGTGAGTGATGTAGCGGTGTGCGAAATATCTCAGAGGATATTGTCGTTCATGAGCACGACGAAAATTGGGAGAGAGTGTTGTGCCGCTTACGAGAAAGGGGCTTGACACTCAATAAGGACAAGTGCTGTTTTGGTCTGGACAAGATTAATTTCATGGGGCACGTGTTGTCTAAAACAGAATTGGGCCATAACATCAACAGTAAGGCTGTCATGGATGCTAATCAACCCGACTCGGTATCAGAAGTCAAGTGTTTTCTTGTTCTAGTTAATTTCAGTGCGCGATACATTCTGGCAGCAATTTCAGAGCCTACATCGACTAACAAGACAACGTGTTGATGGGGACCTGAACAAGCTTGAGAGCTCCGAAAGGCTGAAAGACTGTCTGGCTAACTCCAAACGCTTGGACATTTCCGTCTTGATGCTACAAAAACTCAGTTATTAACGGATGCGAGCAATGTCGGACTAGGAGCAGTCCTCCTCCAGGAATATGCAGGTCAGACAAGAGTTATCAGCTACGCCAGTCGTACCTTATCGGATACTGAGAAACGATACTCAACCATTGATAATGAGATGTTAAGTGTAGCGTGGTTCTGTGAGCGGTTTAAGCTGTATTTACAAGGTGTTGAGTTTGAACTGTTACCTGCCACTTATGATGCTGTTTGGAATTAAATCCAGGTCAAATGCAAGGCTTGAACGTTGGCTGGTAAAGCTTATGTCATACAGCACATACCTGGTGAGCAGAACATTGCGGACTCATTATCAAGGCTCACCTCAAATGTTGAGTCTGTTCTGGGTAAGCATGAGAAAGCATGGGAGGCTACTCTAAGCGCCTGGTCAACTAGTGATGTTGAGGAAGCATCGAGGAATGATTCTGAACTTGAGGAAGTAAGGAAAGTACCTACAAGATGCACATTGGGATAAGTCGTGTTTAAACTATTTCCAAATTAGGAATAAACTGAGCAAGATCGGTTTCCTAGTGTTAAAGGGACCTAGGGTTGTCATTTCACGCAAACTCAGTATAAAGTGTATAGAGTAAGCTCATCAGAGGCATCTCAGAATGGTTAGAACCAAACAACAAGTTAGGAGTAAGGTATGGTGGTCTGGTATGGACAAAGAAGTAGACTCGTTTGTTAAATCAATTCAGTTCAATGCCACACCCGGAGCCTTTCAAACCAACTGTATTGCCTAGTGGACGATGGAAAGATTTAACCGTTGACCTTTTGGACCCTTTGCCAACTGGACACAGTGTGTTTGTAGTTGTCGATTACTATAACCGATATTACGAGGTGGAGATAACCAAGTCGTGTTCAGTGAGAATATGGTCGATTCTCTAGAGAATATGTTTGTAACACCGGCTGCTAACGGGGAAGTCGAACGTCATAACCGTTCGCTCATAAAACGTATAAAGATTGAAGTTTCAGAGTCCAAATACTGCAAAGCTGAAATTCGTATTTACCTGCTAGTGTACAAAACAACGCCACACGCAACAACAGGTTTCGCTCCAGCCGAGCAAATATATGGCAGGAACCTAAGGACGACATTGCCACAACTTGAAACACATTCGTGCAAACTTGATTAATAAGTCCGAGACCAGGACGCGTTGATAAAACACAAACTGTATAGAGATGACAAACATCGAGAAACTAAATCAACAACCTTGGGACGCGGTGCCTGTGAAGCAAACAGTGCGGGATAAAGTGATCTGGTGGTAACACGGTAATAGTTGTGACGTTAAGTCACCCGAAGGAGTCTGTTATAAACGGAACAGTACTCATGAAAAATCCTACAATGCGCCAATCCAGTCTAAGTGTAAAAATGTTGAGCTTACACCTGAAGATGTGACAGACACTGGACATACTCCGGCGGTAAACCTTCGTCTATATCTGTCAGTGGTGATTCCGAGGGAAGTCGAGAACTGACTGAAAACGCGCCGTTTATCAGACCAGTTCGCGAACGTTCTTTACCAAAACGTTTTGAGGATTTCGTAATGTCATAAACTATCTATATCATTTCTAAATTATGAGAGAGTTCAGTGAGATAGACAGTCTAGTATAGATACTATTTCGTATATATGATACAGTATTTCAGTTACTTTTAAAAAGTGTTTAAAGTCGAAAGAAAAGGAGGAAAATGTAGTATTCTAGTCATTGTGTTGTGTAACCTTATTATGTGTTACATGGAGTTTCGTCCCTTGTTACGGGATTATGGGTATTAAAGGGAGCCATATTGCTACATGTATCTGATTCGATTAATTTGTCATATCATTACAGGAAACAATTCTTCAACTTTTGAAATGATTGTCACCAAGTAGGAATGGGTTCCTCAAACAATATGGACAAAACATACCTAAAAGTGTTTTTGTTATATAAACCATAGTAAACTTTATCACCTCCTTGAGTGAGAATGAATGGCCTGGGGTACTAAAACTTTAAATTATATAAAGCCCCTGATGATCCTTCCATCCATCCAGAGAAATAAACTGTAGCACCACTAAGGCTGGAGAAGGACATTTTTGTAATTATGTATAATTTCCCCTATAGGGCCCCGCCCTGGCCCCTGGGGTGGAGGTAAGGATCCCAATTTTACAGTTTGATACCATCTTTCTCTAAAGATGAATTTGAAGGAATAATTTACTATATAAAATGGACAATATATATAGTAAGTTTTACCCCTTCCCCTAGAGGGAACGGATATTCCGGGGATACTAAAATTTTCAAATTCAAAAAAGCCCCTGATGATCTTTCTAATCACGTAGTGAAATAGGCTGTAGTACATCTGTGTCTGGAGACGAAGATTTTTTAAATTTAGGATAATTTTCCCTTTGGGGCCCGCCTCTGCACATGGGGTAGGGGCAGGAATCTCAATTTTACCTCAATTTTTATGCATTACATATTGTCTCCCACCACACTGACCTCTGACAGTATAAGAGCATGATGTATGACAATGAGAGAGTTGCAGCACCATTGTACAAATTTAATATGATGACTGGTGTGTAACAAAAACAAGTGAACTGTTTTTATTGTGTTTGTAAACTCAGTTGATGACCACAGAAGATCAAGGCCAGCCTGCTACAAATTTGGTGTCAGAAGTGGATGTCTTTAATGTTATAGACATCCTGTGATGCGGACCTGAAGTTCCTGAACCTCTCTAGACTTAGTGTGGTGGTTATTTAAATTATCTTTAATGTAATATAGTTTCTATTGTTACTAGTTTATTTGACATATAGTTGTAGGTGTTAAATAAATAAGTTTAAAAAAAAATACAGTCTCTTACTTTTATTATAACAAATTACAAAACACAATCAAAATTAAGTACATTTTAAAAGAAATATATATCACACATAAGATAATGGCAGCATCTCCGGATCCTGAAATAAGATTAAATAATTTGGATGACCCATTCAAACTTCATGATGAAGAAGAAGAGGTTGGTCAAGGGGACACAGCTGTAGGTGATGATGTACAGTTCATAAAGAAAATGAGCCAAATGTCAATGATGAATTGTATGACTGTAATCGTATTGGTGGGGATACAAACTGCCACCCTTTTGCTGAGATGAGGCAATATCACAGAGGTTTTATCATGAAACCTGAGCTATATGATGGAAAAAATGACTGGGAAGAATACATCTCCCATTTTGAAGATTGTGCTGAGCTTGGGCAATGGACAGAGAAAATAAAGGTCTTACATAAGCTGCAAGTCTGCGAGGTCCAGCTAGGACATTTTATAATAGCTTGTCAAGTTCAGAGAAGAAAACTTATGAGGTTTTGAAGTCTAAACTTGGGCAGAGATTTGGTAGCACCAGACAACATAACAGGTGGCTCTCAAGACTGGAGATAAGGAAGCGTGCACCCGGGGAGTCCATAGCTGCATTGGGTGACGACCTGAGGCAGATGGCTCAACGGGCATATTCCAACCTGGATGCCAAAGCTCAGGATGTCCTTGCTTTGATCAACTGTATAAGGGTATCTCTACTGAAATGAAATGTCGTTGCATCGACAGAGATTGCAGGAATGTCACAGATGCTGTAGAAGTTATTGAGAGGTATGAAGCTGTCCTTGGAGACACCAGTGATAAAAAGCGAGAAAACGTTCGTATGACCACTAATCAAAAGTTGAATACCAAGGACACAACTGAATCCAAGACAAAGGCAAAGTATGAAGACAAGATATTCAGCAGTAGAGAGAATTGCACAGCTTGAAAATGACAAGGCTAATCCGTACAACAAGGGAGGTAATTCATCTCGACAAGTCAGGAAATGCTTTGTTTGTAGTTCCAAAGACCATTTGTTCCGGAATTGTTCACAAAACGGTAGACGTCAACAGAATAATAACTTTGGGAAGTCTGGATCCACCAATAAACAGGAAAACTAATTTCCGTCAGCGAAGAAGGCCGAGAGCTGGCAGGGAGTACTTTAAGACCTCAAATAGTGATACCCAAAGATAGGAAGAAACACATTAGAACAAAGAGGGGAAAATGGGATAATGGGCTTTATACAACTGGACTAGTTCGAGAAACTGAGGTAGAGTTTCTTATTGCAGTGGATCTACTATAAAGATCACGTAACACACACATATGCTGCATCTCTCAAATTTAGTAATAGATATAGTATGCCGAACAAATGAATTAAACTGCATCATACAGCTGTTTCGTCCTCCTAGGACTCTTCAGTGATGCTTGGGGCTAAAAGGTAGGAATCCAAAATTTCTAAACTTATGTAGAAGCAGAAGGGTCAGGTGCGTAAAATTCTTTTAATTTATGAATTTAGAAGAAAATTAAATTAGTTCTGTATAATTTCAAATCGTGTACTACGAAAATGTGTATATTAAGTACCGTGCCACTACTCAAATGTTATAAAATTTTGGTCAGACGGATGCTACCTTGTATTCAAACATAAATATATTGGAACATGTGAATCATATTATGAAGATTCTTCACAGTCCAGTACAAACAGATGTCGCAGAGTAGATATTGCTGACAAAACTTCTTGAAACAACTACCCGATAACTTGATAGATTTGAATGAAAGGAGCTCTATTCACTTAAACGACGAGGAAAAAATGCTCTGACTGCTTTGCTGATAAAATTCAAAAAAGTCTTTGCTGAATCAGGTGCAGATCTAGGAAAGACTGACAGGGTCCAGCATCGCATACATACAGGGACAGCACAACCTATCAGACAAGCTCCTAGACGTTTACCTTTAGGGAAGAAAGAAATAGAGAGGGAAGAAGTGAAGAAAATGCTTGATAGAGGTGTCATTGAACCGTCAATTAGTGCCTGGTCTTCTCCTGTGGCACTGGTAACCAAGAAAGATGGAACTCCAAGGTTTTGTGTTGATAACCACCGCCTTAATAATGTCACAACTAAAGATGCATATCCGCTCCCACGAGTCGATGAATGTCTCGATTCCCTTTCAGAAGCTAAATGGTTCAGCAGTATGGATCTGAATTCTGGGTATTGGCAGCTTGCTATGGCACCTGGCTTCGATATCACAAACGTATTTGAGACCGACTCAAGCTGAGATTTGAGTACAAACTCAAGATCTCAACTCAGCGTACGTTTTTTGTTATCACAAAGTAAAAACTCAGCTCAGCACCTCAAGTTGAGTCCAAAAAGCTGAGACTGCCCAAGAGCAGACTTAAGTTCGAACTCAAGCCCAGAAACGAAGCTTTTTGCACTAAAATGGCAGGCATGACCAACAATTTCTCTAATAAAATGTTACGCCTACAATATTTATTTTTCGAAACATCAGTAATGTTGCGGCACATAAAATCTTTACTTGACAAATGTTCAAGTACGATTTGACCTATTATTGTCAATCTATTAATCATTTGTTGAAAATAAAGTCGTTAAAATAAGCCTTATAAGATCCCGAAAAGAGATGCCTGGGTCCGAATTCAGTAGGACTCGAGTAAATAATTAATATAAATATTATATCTATGCACCATAGTATAGTTTGAAATTAAAATAAATAACTTTAAATGAGAAACTGAGTAGAGATTAGTCTACGCGATCTTTTGAAACGATATATTAAAAGACGATTCAAAGAGAGATCGTGGCTTGTTTGCGTGAAATCGGACCGACTGCAAAACCGAATTTCCGAGATGATATTTGCTTCCAACTACACTGTACATGTATTTAATGTAATTCTAAGTATGATTATGAATTTGTTTCCATAATTTACCCATAACTTTGTACATTTAAATATGAAAAACAACACAAACGATGCAAATACCTTGTAGATGTAATTTCTCAAAACCATCGTCTGAAAGATCCTCCGTTTAAGCGCAAACTGACCATGATCAGGAATACTAAATGCTTCGCGGGACTTAATTAATAACACCAGACAGTGACAATATGTCATTATGCTAGACATATGTAAACTGAATCTTAAATCCTAGTCACATTTAAGGTTTAAACCAAGTATGTTTAATGTATGCAGTTTTACACAGAGGAACATGCAGTACCAGTTGGAGAAGAAAGAAAGCAAAACCGTACTTACATGTTAGATAGTTCTAAATGATTTGCCTTGTGGATTATTAAATCTCAATTGGTAATTATGTGAATTGAAAGATTGGATTGGAGAAGCTCACCACAGGGACTTAAAAAATAACGGCAATATTTGGATCTAAACTAAGGTTAAAAGAAAGTGTATCATGAACACTTTAGTTATGATCAAAATAGAGCTGTTACAAATGATCAGGCCCTAGTGGACTCTAGATGGCAAATGACAACAGGCATTTGTTTCGGACAATAAAAACAATATTGTCATAATTTCAAATCTATTAAAAATGGAGAAAATATACCAATTGGCATGTATTATTAATTTTCAAAAGAAATTCATAGAACTAAGAATAAACTCATAAATTAAAGAAAATAACAAAGGAAAAGATCAAATCACCGATTGTGGACGCCAAGTTCTCTCTGGGATCTCTTGTTTTAATTTGAAATTTCGCTGAAGTTTATCAAGATTAAAACAGACTGGTCACAGGTCACGAGGACCCGGTCGGACGTGCTTTGTATCGCTCCGATAAGAAATTATATTTTCAACCTTTAAAGTGCTTAAAAGTGAACTTTTGTTGGATGTGAAAGTGTACCAATATACGTGGAACGGGATTGTTCACTAGGTACTTGTGTAGAGTGACTCATTTTGGAGTATTTTGAAGACCAACTCAAGTAAACGTACAGCATGTTGAACAATGGCCGGTAATACGTGACCACCAGCTGAGTGAGCGCACGGACAGGTAACATGTACTTGTAACTCACCTGTACATGTTCGATAGTTATATAGTAGGCGCACGTGCTCGAGTCGGATGTTACTGGAAGGAAACTAATTATCTATATAGAAAGGGGACTTTACTTAATATACCTATACGTGTCCAAGATGTCTGCCGCGAAAACTTCTGGAAGACAACAAAGGACTAGTGTCAGGTCCGGCAGAGTCAGTGATGTACACGAGACAGTAGAAAAGGACAAAATCAACGAGAAGATAGATGAAATATTTTCTACATTGTCAACCCTTATTACCAAGAAGGATATGGACACAAAATTACTGTCGCTGAAGGAAACGATACGTTCAGAGAACAAAGAACTTGTTGAAAAGCTTGAAGGACGGATTTTTGACCTTGAGGAGGAAAATGAGGATTTGAAAGAGACGGTCACACGCTTGGAACAGCAGATAGCTAATGCAGAGGATAGCAGTAGAGTGGTGATGAGATCATATAATGATCTAGAACAGCAGGGTAGAAAAAACTCTATCCGCATCACAGGACTGGAGGATACGGACAGGCGGGAATCTGCAGAAGATTGTGTGAGTAGGATTGTGGATTTTGTTGGGGCCAAACTGAATGTGCCAATTACAGAAAGAGACATTGACATTGCGCACAGGTTGGGCAACTTCCAATCTAACAAGCCAAGAACTGTAATATGTAAGTTTACTCACAGGAGAAAGAAGATAGAAGTTATCAAGGCCAGGAAGATCCTTAGAGGACAGAACTATCGTGTGTTTGAAGATCTGACCAAGATGAACCAGGACAGGCTTAAGGAACTATACAAACTAGACTCGGTGCAGAATTCCTATAGTATAGACGGTAAACTGTTTGTCGTGATGAAAGACGGTGGGAAGAAACGGAAAATAACATATAACACAGTTTTCACAGACAGTTTCCTGTGTGACGATTCAAATTTTCGGTGATCTGTGTACATCGCGTGACCCGTGTGTGTAAAAATGGATTATATACATATTTGTGTTATTTCTGTATCAAGCAGGAGACAGTGTGAAAGAAAGGTATGTAAAAAAAAAATAGATAATATGTTCTGAAAAATTCCTAACGCAATATGCGAATCTAATTGGAAATGAGGAAGACCATTCAAGATCGGTTCATTTTAATAGATATTTTTCTATGGTTAGGAGACTTTAAACTAACAGCAAATCAATCTTAATAAAATAACATAGGGTATATATAATGTGGTTGATATATCATAATATATAGTTTTGAATATGTACATTTTTTCACATATATATAGAATATAGTCTGATATAGTGGTGACTATATGTTATTTTTTTTCGGATATTTGTAAGGATATTATTATGTTTCTATTTCTATTAGCTTCATTAAGTCCCCCCCTCCCACTCTCTCCATTTCTGTTTTGTAAATGTAAAAAAAAAAAGCTTCTTCCCTTTCGTTTCTGAGAAAATAATTATTAAGGGCATGTACAAGTCTACCCATTATTTGTTTTCCGGAATTTTTAAACCGGAGTTTTAATTAGAATACTACTTCCGGTACTTTATCTACTTCCTGCAGAATGAATCGAAGCGTGCAGACCAATATTTATAAAACGTGCGTGAGTTCAGCTGATTCTCTACTCTCAATCTGTAAATGATACTCTTCTTCTTTTTCTTCTTCTTCTTCTTCTTCTTCTTCTTCTTCTGTCACATTAAGATTTTTCATAAGCCTATTTTGTTTTCCATCATTGCTTGTTCATGGAGTTTGTTTATCATGTTTATATTTACTTTTTACAACCGTCGATTCCATTAAGGTAATATCGGCAAACTGTCAGGGTTTAAGAGATAAAGGTAAGCGGAAAGATGTTTTTTCATACTTTAGGAAGCAGAGCAGTAATATATATTGTATACAAGACACACACTTCACTAAGGATATGGAAAATATTATAAGAACAGAATGGGGATACGATTGCTTCTTTAGTTCTTTCAGATCAAATTCTAGGGGCGTGGCAATTTTAATTAATAATAATTTCGAAGCGAAGATTTTGAAAGATAAGACAGATAAAGATGGGAATTTTATTGCACTTGATATATTGATAGGTAATAAAAAAGTCACACTCGTAACCTTATATGGCCCTAATCTAGACACACCTAGTTTCTATCAACAAGTTAAAGATGTTGTATATGAGTATGGAAATGAATTTTGTATAATTTGTGGGGATTTTAATTTAGTGCTGAACACTGAACTCGATTATGATAGAAATTATAAAAATATTAACAATCCTAAGGCAAGAGACAAAGTCATAGAATTGATAGGTGATCTAAATTTAGTGGATATATACAGAGAACAACATCCAGAATGTAGGAGATATACATGGAGAAGGAGTAACCCAATTAGGCAAGCTCGTCTAGACTTTTTTCTTGTGTCAGAAAATATGTTGAGTAATGTAGAAAAAACTAATATTGAACCAGGATATAGATCGGATCACTCCATACCGTATATTACAATAAAGTTTAATGAATTTAAGAGAGGGAGAGGACTTTGGAAGTTTAACAATTCACTTTTGTATGATGAAGAATATCTTGAAGTTATAAAGAATCTTATTTTAGAGATTAAAAAACAATATGCACTTTTAATTTATAATCCAGAGTTTATCCATACTATTACAGATGAAGATATTCAATTCCAAATTAATGATCAACTTTTTTTAGAAACTTTACTATTCGAAATAAGAGGAAAAACTATTTCATTTTCATCGTACAAGAAAAAACAGCAAAATAATAAGGAAACTACTCTTATAAAAGATATAGCATACCTTGAAAATGACACTGAGGAAAATCTAGAACAATTAGAAGTGAAAAAGAAGGAATTAGAAAAAATAAGACAGGTCAAAATGAGAGGTAATATGATAAGGTCAAATGCGAAATGGATTGAAGAAGGAGAAAAACCTACAAATTATTTTTTGAATCTAGAAAGTAGAAACTTTGTTTCAAAAATCATCCCAATGGTAGAAAAAGAAAATGGAGAAGTGATAAGAAAACAAGAAGATATTCTTAAGGAAATAAAGCTATTTTATGAACAGCTATATTCTAGCGACTGTAATATTGAAGATGTGAATCTCGATCAACTTTTATCTAATTATAATATTCCCAAATTGATTAATCAGGAATCTTTATCCTTAGAAGGAAACATTACATATAGTGAAGCATCACATACTCTCAAACATATGAAGAATAATAAAAGTCCTGGATCAGACGGATTTACAGTAGAATTTTTTAAATTTTTTTGGAAACAGCTAGGAAAATTTATTGTAAGATCTATTAATTATGGTTATGAACAGGGAGAATTATCAATAACACAAAGGCAGGGAGTGATTACATGTTTACCAAAGGGGGATAAGCCTAGACAATTTTTAAAAAACTGGAGACCAATTTGTTTACTTAATATTATATATAAAATTGCTTCTGGTTCGATTGCTCATAGAATAAAAACAGTTTTAGGTAAATTGATAAATAAAGATCAGTCAGGATTCATTGCAGGTAGATTTATAGGAGAAAACTCTAGACTAGTATATGATATAATGCACTATGCAGAAGAACATTATATTCCAGGTATGCTATTGATAGTTGATTTTGAAAAAGCGTTTGATTCTGTTAGTTGGGATTTTATAGGTAAAGTATTAACTTTTTTCAATTTTGGTAAAGATATAAGAAGTTGGATTAAAACTTTTCATAATAATTCAATGTCGGCTATAAATCAAGGGGGTAATCTCTCAGCGTTCTTTGATATTAGGAGGGGCTGTCGTCAGGGGGACCCAATAGCCCCCTATATTTTTATATTATGTGCAGAAATTCTTGCTATTAATCTAAGAAATAATAAGTATATACATGGTATAGATGTGAAGAAAAGTCAAATATTAATCTCTCAATATGCTGACGACACATCTTTAATTTTAGATGGTACTAAGAAATCACTGAGTGAATCATTAAATGAACTTTCTAAATTTGCCAAAATCTCGGGGTTGAAAATAAATTCGAGTAAAACTCAAGTTATTTGGATAGGAGAGAAAAAGTACAGTGATGAGATTTATTACCCTGAATTACACTTACAGTGGGGAAATAGCAATTTTATATTATTAGGTTTAGAATTTCATGTAGATTTACACTTGATACCTCGACTTAATTACGACAAAAAGTTAGTCAAGCTTAAGTCATTACTTAATACCTGGAGTAGAAGAATGTTAACACCAATAGGAAAAATAACTGTTATTAAATCTTTACTTATATCACAATTTAACCATCTTTTTTAACCCTGCCAAATCCAAATGACATTTTCATCAAAAAACTTAACTCAGAATTATATAATTTCTTATGGAAGAGTAAAATTGATAAAATAAAAAGGGATATAATAACTAAAAGTTACCTGGAGGGTGGCTTAAAGATGATAAATATCAAATCTTTTATTGAATCCTTGAAACTTACCTGGATTCGCAGACTTTTTATATCAGGGGGTAAATGGCAAGTACTGTTTAGTTTATATGCAGATAAGGATATTCTTAGCAATTGTGGGCCTGAATATATATCTCGTTGTCAACGGACATGTACAAATTCATTTTGGAAAGATGTTTTCCAAGCATGGAAGAATTTAGATCTAAAAGAAAGGGAGGTAAGGGACAAAGATGACAATTTATTAAAAACACCTATTTGGCATAACACAAACTTTAAAGTAGGAGACAAGACTTAATGATTTCATAAAAGATTTTAATGGATGCTTTTTTTTAACTTATGAGGAATTTATACAAAAATTTGAAATTAGTACAAATTTTCTCACTTATCAAGGTGTTGTTAATACTATAAAAAAGTATGTAGCAGGAAATACTTCAAATATGGTAATATATTATCCTTATATACCTATGAATTTAGAAATTTTTTTGAAGCATAAAAAAGGCACAAAAGATTTTTATAATTTGCTGTGTAAAAATGATACTACATCCACAGGGAAAAGGAAATGGAATAAAATGTTTGAATTTGATGATGAAACCTGGAAATTGATATATATTATCCCTTTTCAGGTGACTAAAAATTCGAAGTTACATTGGTTACAATATAGAATCAACCATCATATTTTAACATCTAACTCATTTTTATTTAAAATTGGTCTTGTTGACACGCCATACTGCCATCATTGTCAGACTGAAATAGAAACAATAACTCATATGTTATGGGACTGTATAGAGGTGCAACTTCTTTTAGAAAATTTTGAAATTCTTCTTGATACTCTACTTATTCCTTTTGCCTTTAATAAAGAAAGTTTTATGTTTGGATTACTCAATCAAAACAATGTGTACAAGAGAGTTGATAACTTGATCCTTTTAATAATTAAACAGTATATTTACAGATCAAGATGTTTACAACTGACTTTGTCTGTACATGCACTTCAAAGACTTATTAAGGAGGCACATTACATTGAGAAATATACTGCAATAAGTAAAGGGGAAATGTATTTGGGGAAGTTAGATGATGAATGGAATAAATGGAAACAACTGATTAATGCATAAGTTGCAATAACTCTGTATGTGTTTGCCGTTAAAACAGTATTAATATATATATTCAATAGTACATATATTTCCGTAATATATTGATAGTTTTTATCATAATTACAACTCCATGTTCATTCATGTAAGACTCGTTTATGATATCTTGTGACACTTCTGGTTTTTTTCTCTCTCACTCTCTCTTTAACTCCTCAAGTTTTCTTAATTTTTTTTTCTCATATTTACATAAAATACAATATAAATTTCTGACTTCTACTTAATTTGTTGAATAGTGAATACTCTCTCTCTCTCTCTCTCTCTCTCTCTCTCTCTCGTATGTGTGGGTGTCTATATGTCTGTTTACATATTGTAAAGCTGTGGGTGTGTGAGTTTGTGAGTTTGTGAGTGTGTAAGAGTGTGTTAAGAAGATAATGTATCAATGTCATGATGATGATGATGATGATGATGATGAGGTTGTAAATGTTAATGATGGTATTAGTATATGATGGCGAAGTAATGGTGAGATGATGATGATTTCATGTTGATGAGAATGATGATATCATGTAAAGGTTATCATGTGAGGATGACGGAAATGTCATAAATTGTGATGAAGATGAATTACACTGTAGATATTGATGAAATACAAAATGTACTTTATATGTTGATGAAATGATGCTTATGGTGATGATAGAGTGATGATGATGATGAGGTTGATGATGATGAGGATGATGAGGATGGAATGAAGTGATGACGATGAAATACTCTATATTTTGATGAAATTATGCTTATGGTGTTGATAGACAGACGATGATGATAATAAAGTTGTTGTGAGATGATGATGATAATGATGATGATGATGATGGAATGAAGTGATGAAGATGAAATCATGTTGATGAAATACTCTATATTTTGATGAAATTATTCTTATGGTGATGATAGAGAGATGATGATGATGATGATGATGGAATGAAGTGATGACGATGAAATACTCTATATTTTGATGAAATTATGCTTATGGTGTTGATAGAGAGACGATGATGATAATAAAGTTGTTGTGAGATGATGATGATGATGAGGATGATGATGATGGAATGAAGTGATGACGATGAAATCATGTTGATGAAATACTCTATATTTTGATGAAATTATGCTTATGGTGATGATAGAGAGATGATGATGATAAAGCTGTGGTGAAATTATGATGATGATGACGACGACGATGATGATGATGATGATGATGATGATGATGATGATGATGATGATGATGATGATGAAGTGAGGACGATGAAATCATGTTGTCGATATGAAATACTTTATATTTTGATGAATGAAAATGATGTGACACTGATTAGGGTATATAGATATTTAATTTTAAGATGATTATAATACATTGTTTCATGATATTGATGATGTATTGTTGATGATAAGGAAGAGTGAAAGTATGAATGAAAGACTATGTGTTGTAATTGTATTATTATGTAAAATTTCTGAAAAATAAAATAAATATAAAAAAAAAAAAGATCAAAACAGTGAGCTATAAACGTAAATTTCTTTGAATAATTTGGACATTTTGAAAACCGTTTAATGCACAGAATTAGAAGCATCGTGAAAGAAATATAGCTGTTTTTTATGACTCAAATATTTTTCTCTGTACATTACAATTGAGACAAGGAATACTCACTGAAATCCAAAATATGTACAATTTTGTATGTAGCAATGTACAACATTTATTTGGTACTCGACTGTATGTACATATGCGTGTAATTGCAAGGTCGAACATTTCATTGTATGATTGAATGGATATTAAAGTAGATTTCCATGATGGAAAAGATACATAAATAAAAGTAGATTTTAAATTTAATTTAAAAAGATTAATATGCATCAAAAATGGTGGATGTGGATTGGACTTTTCTGACTCGAAATTTACATTCATTTCATATTAGTTTGAAATCCCTTTACACAATTAATCACCAATTAAAGGAAATAGGAATCGTTTATCGTTTCTGTCAGTAATTACATTTAATAGACAATATAGAAAATACAAATTAGTCGTGGTATCGCAACCCCCCCCCCTCCCCACACACACACACACACACACAACACAATGCAGATTCCATTGTTATGATTGATTATTGTGTGCTCAAGACTTTTTGTAATTACCGAAAGAGAATCATAGCACTCGGTCGTTTTGTCGTACAGCCAGAAGTCTGCAATAAATGGCTTTATGCGTCGTTTTCTGTCGTATGTTGTATTGCATCGTGGACACATATATGTATTATACTCCAATCATTATTGCAAGTGCTAAGTTCAAGTTAACTCCAGATTTTCATTTATAACGATCATTTTTGATCACATACACATTTATATATTTGTAGTATGCAAACTGATATTTATTTTTATCACTCGATCTTTCTAACACTAAAAGACGTTTCCTTACACCTCTAAAACCGATCGTACAGGTATGCCCGCGTTAATATTACGTTCTGTGTTGCATTTATTAATAATATCATCGTACTTGAACACAATATTACCAAGATTGTATCTCTTATCAAAATCGTATGAATGTACTCTTCATGCTTTGAAAGAATACAGGTCGCGGGAAAAACTGCACCGTCCTCATACGAGGAATGTGCTCTTAAGTGTGTGAAGAGTTCAGCGGAAGTGTACGTTGGCAAGCTCAGCTGAGCTTGAGCTTGGTCAGCTTTGTGGTATCGTTTTGACGGCAAATCTCAGCTGAGTTCGAACTTGATATTTCAGCTTGAGTTTTGAGTAAACGTTTGTGATATCGAAGCCTGAAGATAAAGAGAAGACAGCTTTTTCAACAAGTCATTGTCTCTATCAGTTTACTGTGATGCCATTTGGTTTAGCTAATGCACCGTCCACATTTGAGAGGCTAATGGAAGATGTTCTTAGAGGGTTACAATGGAAAGAATGTCTGCTTTATATGGATGATATAATTGTTCCAGGAAAATCATTTCAAGAAATATTAGACAGATTGGAACATGTATTTATGAGACTGCTAGATGTCGATCTAAAGCTCAAACCCTCAAAGTGTGTTTTCTTTCGGAGGAGAGTTAAATTTTTGGGACACATTGTTTCCGAAGAAGGGATACACACAAACCCTGACAAAGTCTCTGTAGTCCAAAACTGGCCAGTACCCAAGAATGCAAAACAAGTACGAAGTTTTCTTGGATTATGTTCATATTACAGACGCTTCATACAGGGGTTTGCAGCAATAGCTCGCCCTATGCACAAACTTTGTGAAAAAGGGGCTAAATTTAACTGGACGCCTGAATGCCAGACCTCTTTTGAACAGCTGAAGCAAGCTTTGGTGACCTCTCCAATATTGATGTATCCAATATTAAACAAGCCCTTCATCCTCGATACAGATGCCAGTGCTTTTGCTGTCGGTGCAGTTCTATCTCAGGAATTTGAAGGTTCTGAAAGAGTCATAGCACATATTAGTATATCTATGAACAAGCATGAGCAGTCTTATTGTGTGACAAGAAAGGAACTACTGGCAGTAGTTTGTGCCTTAAAAACCTTCCATCCTTATCTGTATTGTCAAGAAGTACTGTTAAGAACAGACAACGCTGCTGTTTGCTGGATGAGAAATCTGAAGAATCCAACAGGACAAGTTGCACGGTGGTTGGAGTTATTCGGAACATACAATCTATCTGTTTCTCACATACCTGGACGGAAGCATACAAATGCAGATGCATTGTCCCGTAACCCATGTAAAGTTTGCACAAGGCAGCAAGAGGGAAACCTAATAGATGATGATGATGATGATGATGATGATGATGACAAACTACATTTTGTATCTACTTCTGAGGAGGTTACCCCTGACACAGTAAGGAGCAACATTGTTAGAGCTGTGACACGCAGTCAGAGCAACAATCAGACCTAACATGACTTAACAGTTGGGTGTAGTATGCTATCATATTGGATTCCTTTTGAAATAAAGGAACAACAATTAGCTGACCCAAACATAGCACCAATTATGACTGCTTTTGAAAGTGGATGTAACCGCCCTACTCGAAATGACATTTCAAAGTATACTGCAGCTCTCAAGACTCTGTGGAGACACTGGGATCGACTTCAGATGCACGGTGGGATGTTGTACAGAAAATGGATGATTGATGATTTAGACGAGGCTGTTCAACTGATAGTTCCTGAATGCAGAAAAGCAGATGTTTTAAAATATTATCATGATGTTCCATCTGCTGGACATTTGGGTGCAGACAAGACTTTAGAGAAAATCAAGAAGAGTTTCTACTGGCCGATGATGAAGGACTTTGTAAAGAACTACTGTCGCAAATGTGATTTGTGTTCAGCTCGAAAACCTTCGAACGCATCAAATAAAGCTCCTATGAAGCAATATTTGACAGGTGAACCTATGGAAAGGATTGCCGTGGATATTCTTGGTCCACTTCCTGTGACAGAAAGAGGAAATAGATACATTTTTGTAATCTGTGACTGTTTTACAAAATGGACTGAAGCTATAGCAATAGCTAACCAAGAAGCTAAAACTGTGGCAAAGACATTTGTGAATGAATTTGTGTGTAGATTTGGAACACATTTACAAATTCACTCTGACCAAGGTTCCAATTTTGGATCCAAATTGTTTCATGACATATGTGATTTATTTCAGATTGATACAACTAGAACTAAAAGCATGAGACTTCAAGCCAATGGTAATGTCGAGAGGTTTAACATAACCCTGGTAAACATGTTAACCATGTATTGCAAAGATGATCAAAGTAGTTGGGATCAATATCTTCCACAGGTGATGATGGCATCCAGGGCCTCACAGCATGCCAGCACAAGCAGAACTCCAAACTCAATGATGTTAGGAAGGGAGGTAACTCTTCCTATGCAGGCAGTCATCGGACAAGCAGTTACAGACAGTGATGACGAGTCATGTGAACCTGATGAATATGTCCTTGATCTACAAAGCAAGCTTGACCACATCCACTATATGGCCAGAAAACAGACTATCAAAAGCGGTACTATGATCTGACAGCAAAGAAGAGAACACTAAAAGCAGGTCAGTTGGTATGGGTGTAGGACACACTCAGGAAGGTTGGAGTTTGCCAGAAGCTCACAATGAGATGGAAGGGTTAATTCCTGATAACAAGACGATTAGACGATGTGGCGTACATGGTGAAGAAGAATCTGAAACAGCCAGCGAACGTGCACCATATTGACAGACTCCGTAAATATGAAGGGTGCAGGAAACCAGTCTGGTGTTGAGACGAGCTTTAAAGAAAAGCATTGGAGTATTTCCACATTGAGTAATAGGAATTATTGAGTTAATTATGGTGAAAGTTAAGATTGATCACATTTCATTTTACCTTTACGTTCACTGTACCAGAGTTACGCATGTAATTGGGGATACATTACACGCGTGAACCTTGTTGGAGATGAACTGGACTGATCACCCTATGGCTCAACAAGGTTGTACCGGACGAAGAGGTTTATCGTCTGGTGACAGTTGAAAGACTGTGGATGATGATAACGGAACTTCATCATCGTGCCGGTCGTACTGTAGGATTAAATTCCAAGGATCAGATGCGATGGCAGGCGTTACCGACATGCTGTGGAGAATGGAAGCTACCAGTGATCAATTTATTTGTTCATAATGATGTCTCAATAAAATGAATACTCAAACCAAGACGTTTTCTTAATTAATGGAGATGAGTGTGATGAGCTTTACTCTACCTGTATGTGTAATGAATGATGACTGACGAAAATGACAGACTATGTGAACTGCTATTAAGGAAAAAAAATAACGATGTCCTGATTTACTTGAAGAAATGTATGAAGTACCAGTAAAGCAAATGAATTATATTTTGCATTACCTACTATCTTACAGATGATGGAGTCCTGCTGGTTGTGTCCTGCCAAGTTTGATAAGTAGCGTGATCTCAAGAACCACCTTTCCACAGTGTGCTTCAAGTTGTATGTTGCTGGTGCCCCAAGGAGAGATTGCTTATATGGAAGAGCAGTTGACCCCAAGGCCCATGTGAACAAGGACCACCATCATGTTATACGGGACATGCCTGAAGACTTCTTTGGGGAACCTAACTGTTTTTGGTTTGCCCCTAGATGTTCGGATTATACAAAGGTCGTCTCACCGACAGATTATGACTCTTTGGCAGAAACTAGGGCCAGGGTTAGCATGCTGGAACATTTGAAGAAGATGGGGGAGGAAAGCAGAAGTCTTGGACCATGGGATGGGAGAAAGGTCATCCAATCCAAAGCCAAAGAAGAGAACGGCAATAGGGCTTTCATTCTCCAGAGCACCATCTATGGAGAGTGAAAGTGCCTTCATTCCTGATTATGACCACCCATCCTGTGTTCAATCTTCGCTGAAGAAGCCAAGGAGGGAGTCATATGACCCGGATCACCCGAGTATGGACTCCCCAAGGCAGGAGAACCTAATCCTCAAGGCGATGTCCATATTGTGTGGTGACATTTGGGCCACATTCACCAGAGGAGGTAGCTGGGTGAGAGTGGAGGAGGATGTCCTGCCTGGTGGATAAAGTGACCCTGCCAACCGGAACATGGTATGAGGTGAGGGAACCGCACCAGCTGGCAGATTATAAGAACGCTACATTTAGAAGCCTTGGGATTTTATCGGCATATTGTAAGGGGATACACAGGCAGGTCCAGGCCAACTGTAGTGTACCAGTCCAATCACCGACAGGACCACGAAGTGTTGTGACAGTACTACCACCACCACCACCACCACCTCCACCTCAACCTCAATCAGAAGTACCAGCTCCCATGCCAGCCACTGAGGCAATCTCTGACGAATAGTTTCAGGATGGCGGTGATGTCATGCCGGAAATGTCTGTCTGTCAACTCCCAACTTGCTGCATGGAGGCGGAAAGGCTGTTAAGGAAAGGCTGTATGCCGCTGTTTTCACCAGCAAGAAGGGAATAGGGAAGACAGACACTCTCCCTCACCGATGACCTGGAATGGTCTTCATGTGATTGGGAGAATACGACCGTGGACACTAGGCTGTTGGTAGTTGAATTCGCGGGAATGACCCTGGAAAGGAAGAGGACAGGGCAGTTCCCAGTGATCGATAGGAGGGACCTGTTGGACAGATACAATTCCCTTGTCCTGCCTGGCACACTCCACCCAGACCATGACGAGAAACCTGTGCTGAGGAAGGATTATTAATTTTTAAACTGTCAGATAATTTCAATATTTCTGGAGAAAGATATTTGAAAGGAGGGAATAATGTAGTAGACATTCAAGCATGTCACTAGGTATTTGAAGATAACTACCTCTTATGTGAAGAACTGTGGATCAACCCAAGGTTTATGTGAAGAACGGGAGTAGTGACGTAAATTAGAAAAGAAATTGCTACCATATAAGACGAAACTGAAAGAAACATAGAGACATCGCGACGCGGGATATCTTATCGTCATTGTAACATACCTTTTATATCGAACCGCCATCGAGAACTTGTTTAATTGTTGTTATGTTCAGCGAGTGTGAAGCTGCTTGTAAACCGGAAGTGTGTTGCCGATCGGAATGCTATGTAAAGCTAATCTTCGAAAAAGAGCTTTTGTGACTATTTATGAGCTAGATGATAAAATCATAGTAATATTGCTGATATTTGAATATTATGTACAAGTTTAATTATACAAGAATGTAATAGAAAAATCCA
The DNA here is from genome assembly GCA_947623455.1 of Mimachlamys varia. Classification (NCBI taxonomy): domain Eukaryota; kingdom Metazoa; phylum Mollusca; class Bivalvia; order Pectinida; family Pectinidae; genus Mimachlamys; species Mimachlamys varia. The sequence continues at coordinate 5,964,650 of OX392541.1, read as the reverse complement.
ATAGTAATAATCATTAGAGCTATCTTTCTTAGCCTTATCGTGCCATTTTATGTAACCTTACGCATGTCGTCTGCTATTCCTCTGAGACAAACTGAGACTAAAAGTGTTTGTCCTTTTTATGAGTTTTTAGTTTGTCTTTGTCGATTAAATCACTTTTAATTACAATAATAAGAATGAGGACCGGAAGAGGACATGTTTCAGGATATTGTAACTTGGTAAATAGTAGATTTCTAATATGAGAGGTTAAGGTACTTTTTGTGAGAATTGATTTGAGAAGTGATTTGATTGGATGAGACGGATCATGTGATCATGTGAGAAAGGTATAATAGGGAGCGCCAAAAGCGGTCATGTCAGACAATCGGCTTTAGCCGCGATATTATTCTGCCAACATCTTCTATTATACTGGTGACATTATATCAAAGGGAGATAACTTGAAATATCTATTGAAATAGTTAAATACTTGGATTTACTGACTTGATAACCAAGGTAACCCTACTTACGCATTGACCGGTTTTTCGAAAGATGAAATACTTTCCAAACATACATCAGTATTACAATAATTCAAAATACCCGTTAAAGATACAGACGCTGACTTACCTCGCCTATATTGGATACATGTACCTAAACTACACAAGGATCCTTATAAGCAACGTGTTATCGTTGGCTCGTCTCATTGCTCAACCAAGCCATTATCAAAACTTCTTACTATCATTCTTAGTACCGTTAAATCAGGGCTTCAGTCTTATTGTGACACTACGTACTCCAGAAGTGGCATTAATGGGATGTGGATTTCGAATAACTCAAAAGATCTTCTGAACAGTCTTGAGCGACCCCTTCTAAAAAATGTTTCGTCCATCAAAGCATTTGATTTTTCCACCCTGTACACTACCATACCACATGCCAAACTGAAGAACGTCTTCGGTCTCTCGTTATGAGAGCTTTCTTTTCCATGAAATGTAAACGACGATACAAATACATGGTTGTGAGCTGTCTTGGACCATACTTTGTGAAAAACACAACAAAACCTAGGTTGAAATATACTGAGGGAGATATAGTACGAATGATTGAATTCCTGGTTGACAATATATTTGTCGAGTTCGGAGGAAAGATTTTCTAACAGACTGTTGGCATTCCAATGGGCACTAACTGTGCACCACTTTTGGCTGACTTGTTTTTGTTTTCATACGAGGCTGAAATTGTCGAGGGGCTTATCATGACGGGTAACAAAAACCTTGCCAAATATTTCAATTTCACTTTCAGGTATATCGGCGATGTGTTGTCTATAAACAACAAGAAGTTTGCTGACCTAGTCGATCGTATTTACCCTACTGAACTTGAGATTAAAGACACAACAGACTCTCCTACACCAGATTCTTACCTCGATCTTTACTAAAGCTATGACCAACACGGGCAACTTACTACTAAGCTGTATGATAAACGTGACGATTTCGATTTTCCGATCGTGAACTTTCCCTTTCTTGCCATCCTATGGTGTTTACATGTCGCAGTTGATTCGTTATTCTAGGGTTTGCTCTGAATATCATACATTTTCGTGATAGATGTCAACTGCTGACGAACAAACATACGGCACAGGGATTCGAGAAATGCAGGTTGATGAAGACTATGGGCAAGTTCTATGGTCGCCATCTTGATATCATCGAGAAGTATTCTGTATCTTTGTGTGATATGAAGATGGACGTTTTTGAGTTTGCTTGTTAGTGTGTTTACTTGTTGTGATGACAATGATGACTCGGTTCTCATTTTGAGGATTGATGCTTACTTGGATGTGACCAAGATTTACTTGGCGGGTGTCGTCGACGAAGCAGAAGACGCTTCCTCTTCCGGAACACCTGGCCTTATTCTCTTGTGCTTTTACGAGAGTCTCCATGTAAATCTTTCCTTTGTTCCTATTTTGCCCCTAGTTTAATCGATTTTGAGTTCGGATTATGGTTTTGTTGACGCTTTGGTATTCTCTGATTTTTTTTTAATTACACCCGAGAAGTTTTCAAATTTGGTAGAACCCGATGTGAGTATTTGTCGAGGGTTTTGCGAAAGGTGAAAATCCCATGGGGGAATTTCCCTATCTAACATATTTGATCATAAAAAATAATGTTCTAATGCATTCCAACTACCAGAAAAGTCTCAAAAAGCATAAAGAGGAAATGGCGATATTATAAAAGTAAAGCGTTAAACGATATGTTAACCATAAACATTAGATAGATGAAATAATTATTTCTTTGTCAACTATATTTGCAAATATCGAGTACCCTTCATATAACTGACTGATGACAGAATGGAAGCCAGTCCATGGTTCTGGGTTTATTCCAGTTGTTTGAATGAGAGAGAAAAACACCCCTTCATGCTTAATAGTGACAGTTAAAGGGAAATTCCATCCTCGCATTTTCAAATTGTTCTTAAATCTTACACACAGATCGACAAATGACAGAAAAACGCATTCTTAAAAACAAAGAATTCAACTTACCCTCCATTTTACTCGATCATGTAGCATTGCATATACAGACGTGATATTTGTTATTTGGTCTAAAGTGAAGCAGTGAAATATCCGTGATTCAACATAATTTATTGCATGAAAAACCGCGAGTGTTCTGGTTTAACAAGTCCCCTAAATAGAGCAATATCCACCCTAAATTGCAAAGTTTGAAATGAAACATTGATTAAAATCGGGACTAGATATATGTAACTAGAATATATAGAACTTCTTCATTGGTTGTTATTCAACAATTACATAGCTAACTTAAGGCACTGAAAATAGAGCATTGAGGCTGACACCTTCAGAAAAAAGCTTTTTGGATGTGTAACATGTCAATCTGTTGCGAGTGTTGCGAAATGCCATTTAATTAAAGATTATCTATAAACCCAGGTTATGTTGAGCTTAATAACTCTTTTATTAGTTGTTGGTGCCGACCTTGAAAATATCATATATTGAAATTGCATTTGAAGCAAATGGTTATTTTTTTAGCAGATTAGGAACAATAAAACAAATGATAAGTACTCTTGATCGGTAAACGAACTAAATAGAATTTGCCATTTAATAACATTATGTGGTGTTATGAAATAGCTAGACATGCTTTAATATTTTGAACTAAAAAGTACTATAATGTTTATAGTGTATTTAAAGTATGGATAGTAATCTGTAAAACAACATTAACGGTTTAGAAAACATACTGTATATGAAGTTTATGTAGTTTTTATTGTCATAAGTCTATGGTTTTGCATATATGAAATCAGTAAAATATGTTTCGATGACGTTTAACTATGATTTCTGTACATTCTCGTTGTCATCTTCATCTACTTTTGATGGCGGGATGCCCCTCCACACACACCCAGTTCAAGAGAAATTATGCTCCGCATGACCTAGGTGTATGAATTACCTTTCAATAATAGTCATTTCATAGCATTTAGCTAGTTCACTAAAGAGACTGACATATGACAAATCCGTTAGCATTAATGCCTTACTATTCATTAGGTTAACCTAGTTATGTACTATTTCAATAGCGTATATACAAGTCCAATATATCTAAAGTGCATAGATGTATTCTGATTCTTGATCAGGGTCTTTTAATATAATCAAACAAGGGGTTCAAATGTATGGTTACTATTGGATGTTTAATGGGGCTTGTTGAGCTTTACATCCCATCATGCAAATCTTTGATGGCTCAAGTATCAGTGTTACATGGATATATCTTCATTAAGCTGTTAAGTTGGGGTATTTTAACAGAATTATCGGGATCCCGGATTACAATTATTGTTAGGGTGAAAGGCTGACAAATTATGTACATCTATGATGATTTATATATGTATTATTTTTATGAACGATTTAATGCATTTTATATAGGATCTTACATAAGATTCTATTCCATTACAGGTTTATGAAGCGAGCCTTTTTTCTCATTTTAGCGAGCCCCTGCTGAGATTCACAATATCATATAAGTGAAAACTGGTGCAAGAACCTTGTATCGTTTGATCAAAATTTGGGAATTATATTTCGTGTAAAACGATATGTTTGATAAAACTTTGAAAAGTAATCGCAACCATTTTGATTCGAGTGCTGAAGTCGATGACATCATGTCATTTTACTCGGCGTGACGTCACAAAAAGAACAAATGCAGCTTAAAACCAATCATAGCACTGATAGGTTATCGTACACAAGTATAACACCTAAAATACGACATTGGTATGTTCACTGTGTGACTGTAAAGATATGCATGCGAGATAAATGAATGATATTGAATCCGTGAGTAAGCAAAATTTACCAGAGTTGGTTTACCTAATTTGTGTATATATAAATATATTATACAAATGCAAACTTTGGTTGAGGGCAATCCATGGTTTTACGGACATGACTTGGACAATATTCACTGAGGCCGAAAGTCGGGGTGAATAATATTCAGGTCAGGTCTATAAAAAATCGATTAAACTAGAGGCAAAATAGGAACAGGAGGCAAAATAGGAACAGAGATTGACATGGAGACCTTCGTAAAAGCACAAGAGAATGATACCAGGTGTTCCGGAAGAGTAAGCGTCTTTTGCTGCATCGACGACACCCACCATGTAACTCTTGGTCACATCCATGTAAGCATCAATCATCAAAAACAGGAGAATCGAGTCATCATTGTCAATCTCATCAAGGAAGCCTACTAATGAACATACCCAAAAACTTCCATCTTCATATATCACTCAAAGATACAGAATTTTTCTCGATGAGATCAAGATGGTGACCATAAAACCTACCCATAGTCTTCTTGGCATGCCAGAAAATGCAAAGATAATGATATGCAAGTATGCTCATTTTTGTGCTATGATCCGTCAAAGATACCAATATGACATAATAAGCAGTTTTGAGTGGATTTTGAAGTTTTGACAAATTGCTGGACATTTTTATACAATATCTTCCGAAGATGTTAACCGAAATGTATGAATCTTTGCAGAAATGCCAAAACTTGTGTTTTCTTTTAAGTTATCGAAGTAAATTCTGTCACTTAATATTTTTTTCTCAGGAAAGCAATTTGAGTTACCCTTACCTAATTTTTAAATAAGAAAATCCTCATTTTTTCACCATTTTTTGCTTAATAAAACAAGTTCTGCTATAAAACATTTTTTAATATTTAGCGGATAAAAAGAAACAAAAACCGTCATAAAAGGGGGGAGGGGGTTAGTGTGCGCCTTTTTTGTCCCTTTACTATTTGTGCTATTTTTGAAGTTCACAGTTTCGGGTTCAATAATAACACTAAATATAAGACAAAAATACTAAAATTGTATGATTATCCATTTTGTAGCATAATCTTTCAATAAAATTTTTAATTGTAAAGTAGTACAGCAGAAATGAGCTTGTTATAATAAAAAAAGGCAAAACACTGATGTTTTTAAAGAAATCGATCTAGCATTAAAAAGGCGAAATGTTGACCTTTCGTGATATGTATCAAATAGACAGGAATTTGCCGCCAAATTGGTTATGTTTTAAAACTCATGTAAAAAAAGTTCTAAAACCAACAGACATCTATATTTTTGACGTAATTTTCATATGCATATATGCTATTAAAATTGATGATACTTTATTCAACATAACATAAAATCTTTAAATGAGATATAAACGAGACTTGATCGTGACTGAAACCTCAGAAAAGTACATCCTTAAGATAATAAATGACATTTCGAAATGAACAACTACTACTTGAGTCATCAAACATTGTGTAGCTCACTTTGTAATATCATGATCAAGTCAAATCTTCAAAACGTTCTCCGGTATTATATCTCTTATCATCTACGATGTTGTTTTTAATGTAATGAATTATGTTGAAGCACGGATATCTCACTGCTTCATTATAAACTCAAGAACAAAGTTCACGTCTGTATATGCTATGATAAATGATCGAGCAAAATGGAGGGTAAGTTGATTTCTTTTTAGAACAAGATTTTCTGTTATTCGCCTGTGTGAAAGATTTTAAGAATAATTTGAAAAAATTACGAGGGTGGCTCTCCCTACCCTACACCCTACAGCACTAAGAGCATTTTTCTCTATCATTCCATCTACCAGGACAACCTCAGAGCAGTAGAACGTACGTTTGGACAGCCATGTTAAGCATACTCGATATTTGTTAATATAGTTGGCACAGTAAGAATGATTTCATCTTTCTAATGTTTACGGTTAAGATGTCGTGTAACATTTTGCTTTTGTAGTATCGCATTTGCAGCACCGCTTGTCCAAGATAAAACAGATGTGGGAAAGTTCTGTCTTAAACCACGTTTCAAGTGATGTAACGTCACCAAGACTGAAAAATATCGTGACGTCACGAATTCCTTTGCTACATCGCGTAAAATGCGATGCGTGGAAATTAAAACCCTTCATGATATATCTTTTGTACACGTTAAATGATTAGTTTTTTTCTGTGTTAACAGTATGTGCAAAAAAGAGGTATACATACTCTCGCTGACCGATTCGTTTAGACTAGAAAGCTGATGGGAAATTCTTTCTTTTTTGTCACAAGTGTTTGGTAGGGAAGTTCCACCTTCCATACTTGGAAGAACTAAACCTCTGGTCACAGAAATGGCTAATGAACTTTAACCCTAACAAAAACAGAAATACTCTTAATCTCTAACACATATGTTCCTACAAACCCCCATTTATTTCAGCAACACACCTATCCCTATTGTTAGAAATCACAAACACTTAGGGGTCACTATCAGCAACAAATACTTACCAACATTACCAAATGCATTGCAACTTTAAGGAAACTTAAATTCATCCGAAATAGAAAAAATCAAGAAAAAGTATACCTTGTCTTTATTAGACCACTTTTTGAATACGTCTACGAAGTATGGGACAATTGTAATATTACACTTTCGAATAAATTAGAAAACATGCTGTACGAAGCAGGTCGATTAATAACCGGTTTACCTATCTTTACGAAAAAAGAATTTATATACAGAGAGCTTGATTGGAAATCATTGACAGATAGGCGTAAGAGTAGAAAACTATCATTTTTTTATAATATTTATTATAAAAATGCTCCTTCATATCTTAAATCTCTTCTACCACCATTTGTATCAAACTTCTCTAACTACAATCTTACAAACAGGCATAGCTTACAAAACCCACACTACAGACTCCAAATCACAACATCATCCTTCATACCAAACACTGTAGACTCCTCGAACAACCTACCAACAGAAACAAAGACATCCGATTCCATCAAACAGTTCAAAACTCTTCCTCAACCTCGAAACAGTATACCTTCACATATTCAATGCTTTCTCGAATATGGCCCTAGAAAAAATAATATCTTACACTGTCAACTACGGAATCGCAGCAGCATTTCACATTTCGACCTTTATAAAGCTCATCTTCGAGACGAATCTTCTTGCGACTGCGGACATAATTCTTAAGACTCGTTTTCTTGCTGTGCTGTAAAAATTCGATCAGTCCCGTAACATAATGCTCCAATCTCTTTACTGGTATAATGAAATCACTGTTGAACACCTTTTATTCGGAGATCCAAATCTAGATACTAATTCAAATATTCAAATTTGTAGATCTGTTCAATTATCTATTTCAAACTCTAAACGGTTTTTCATATAATTTACAATCGGTCATATCGAATGACCAGGCTACTCTTTTGTTCTCTCCCCGTTAAACCCTCCCCCCGCTTTCATCCCAGCCCCAACGTTTTCTCACTTTTATCACAAGTTTGCTGATTGCCAATTAAATGTATACCTAATCTAATAATTAATTTCATTCAGTTACTATACAATAAAAAGCCTGTGGCTGGTTGACCTAATCGAGTCGGTTAAGTATGCAAGACAGGAATTCGGGGGGACATGGAGTGACTATGGAGAAAGACAAACGCGGCATGGGATGTGACTGAACATTAGAAAAGTAGAAGGCTATGTGTGTGTTGATAAGGTTTGTACTTACGTCGACTCGATTGGGAAAGCCACACACACGTTCTAATTAAATCTATACTAAACAGATCAAAATATACGTTGGTGTCCTTAGTACCGCCTTTACTTCTTTTTCTATTCCCCTCTAACTAAATTTAGTTTTGTTTTGCTATAGAAATTAAATATAAATACATGTATATTTAGGATATTTCGTGACATATTAACTCTATAAATATGAATTTATTTGTCATGGAAAGGACGTCATTAACTTTTGTCCAATCCATTTGTCTTATGTTACAATAAAATTGATTTAAACTAAACATTCCAGACTTTCAACTTTTTCGGGTTTAAGCAAAATTTGAAAACTCCTCGGGTGGAGTTTCCTTTCTTAATTCCCGGTCATGAAAAAGTCTTACACCTTTATCATAGTTAAACCCGAATATATACAATCTTGTCAATTTTGTTTCGATACAGACGTTAATGGGATGTTACTGCAAATAGGAAAATCAATGGTACAGATGGAAAGGAATCTTTAAATTAGAAAGTATTTGTGTTTTGACGTTAGCGTCGAAAATCCACACTATTATAAAATGATGAAAGTGATTTTTTCCAATTACCATTCAGCATAATGTTGAAGTTATTGACTGCAAGCAGCAAATGATCAGGGAGGGGCAATACTATATCACTACCTATTAATATCGCGATATCTCTATAGCAATATGATTTTAAAGGGCAACATAGATCTCCAACATATCCAGACATAATATTAGAGTTTAACCAAACCCGTGCTTGTTATCATGTCTTTCACTAGTATTTTAGGCAGTTTTAACTAAACACTGAAACCTGCAGGCGGATAACTCACTTTTCCCGTTAGAGAAACAGAGTTTCTAGGAATTAAGTATGCGGATGTTGTGGCTTTACTATATTCTGTTAATGTTGACATGTACAGCCATATGTTGTTTTTCTTACAACTTTCAGACACCAAGGATATCCCGTCACTGATGCTGGCCGACTACCTCGTGTTTGCCGCTGCGTTGCTGATATCTCTAAGCATTGGGGTATACTATGCACTATCCGGCGGACGACAGAAAACCACAAAGGAGTACCTCCTTGGAAACAGGAATATGTCTATCATTCCTGTGGGTCTTTCCCTGATGGTGTCTTTCGAATCCTCTATAATGATGCTTGGGTTTCCAGCCGAGGTTTATACCTATGGCATCATGTTCTGGTGGTTTACAATCGGCTTTATGCTGTCACAGCTGATCGCCATCAGGATAGTGGTTCCTCTCATCCACCCTCTCCGAGTCACCAGTGTGTATGAGGTACCTTAACCGGGGATTAGACACCAATAGGGCGGTTTTTACGGACGATTTAATTCGGGTCGCCAGTACTTGAGAAGTTGATTATTTAGATGGTTGGTCGATTTCTTAGTTTGCTGTATAAATATGTAAATGGTCATGTACTTAGATAGTGAATTTCTTGAGTGGTTGATTACGTAGCAGTTTAGTGAATTATTTCAATTGTTAACTATTTGAATATGTATTTAATAAAATAGAAAGAAAGTATATGTAAATGAAAACATAACAATGACACATTCTTATTACTTTCGCTCCATCAACGGGAGCTCTTCAGACTCTGACTCCCATTGATGGAGCGAAAGTACTAATAATGTGTTCGTGTTATTTTTGACATTTACATATATATATTTTAATGTCGGGTTTTAATAATACACAACCACAGATTTATATTTATTCATATCACTAGATCACTAGATACAAATGGTATTCGCACATACTTCCAATTCCTAATTATATCCTATAAAATATACAGCAATTGGTAGTTATTACCTACGTGACTGCGTCCGTCAACACTCAACCGAGGAAAGAGAGCGAACAATATAAAACACATGTACAGGTACAGGTGAGTCGATAATATTGACCAATCAGATAACAGCAGGTTAGGGCGGAGTGACGCATGACTGCACCCGATAAGATTTACTCTTATCAATGGTAACACTGTCTACTCCTATCACTGGTAATACAAATAAAATATACACGCATTACATTACTCCCCTCTTTAAAAAATTTCGTCCCGAATCAAAAATTAACTTTTGCTGAGATCCATTTACTAAATACACAAATTACCCCTACCTGTATTTTACTCTCACACATTTCTCACACATATTTACAAGAAAAGCATCAATACACATCCGTTTAAGCACTCAAAGTCAATTACTTAATTGTAATATGTTTAAAATTCACAGTTTCACATCCGGCTCGAATTGCCAAGTAAACAGTTTTTGTTTTAACGGTTCCATACTGTATGCTCTCGTGTCAGTGTTATTCCCGACGAACTCGAAGATGGAATAGTTGGAGTTTCAGGCACAGATGGAATTGTCGGTATAGAAGGAGTCTTCGAAGCCTTCGAACGACCATCGTTTGCATCATCCCCGAAATCGTCGGTTGAGTCGATCCTTTCTGTTTCCGCTGGGTGCAACGACAAGTCATGATCCTGCTTTGGTGCGTTATTTTTAGGCTTGCTGGTCGAAGGATGATCCCTCCTAATGGGACGTACGATGTCATCTGCCCTACTGTACGCTCTGTCACACAAAGGACAAAGGTGTCCTTGACTTGGCATGTGATTGGTACGCTCATGCCTCTTTAAGTTTGATATTGTGCTGTATGTGTCACCACACGATTTGCATTTATGCGTCGATATCAGTGCAGAATGCCGCCGCTTGCTCGGTGACGATGATCTCGACCGGGACCTTGATCTACCAATCCTGCAAGCAGAAAGGAGAGTAGCAATACACGTAATAATCCCGGAGATGGGGTGGTCTACGACGGGTTCTGGCCGATCTGCCAGCGCCGAACGGAGATTCAGGTGTTATCGCGATGTGGTCATTACAATCCCTGTTCGGTAGGGGTTCCCGTGGATTCGCATCCGACAGATCCAACAATAGATCGTCGTCTTGTCCAGTCAACCAATCTGAATCTCTGTTAGTCATGTGCTGATCGGCGTCATTCGGGAAAGACTTTAGACGGTTAAAATGGACAATCTTTGGTTTCCCGGGGCCTGGATTTGCCTTCACTTTATATGTAATATCAGACAGACGGTCTATAATCACATGGGGCTTCCAAACTCTTTGAAACTTTGGACATACACCTTTCTTTTTGTTACGGACAAAAAGATAAACACGGTCACCAGGATAAAACAATTTATTTTGCGCTTTTCTGTCGTGTATAACAGCTGACTTTCGAAGAAACTGTCTGGCAAAACCGTATGCTCTTGACATATTCTCTTGCAAATTTCTCGCATGCTCTGTTGTCGGCTGGGGAACGGAAAGAACTGGAAACATTACATAATCTGGAAGATGAACTTCTCTGCCTAAAGTAAGAAAGTTTGGTGTGAATCCAGAACTTTCCTGTAAACTTGTTCGGTACACAATCAACAAATATAGAACACATTCATCCCACGTTTCTTGGTTTCGATTTTCCCCGAAGGAACTCATCATTTGAACCAATATCTTGTTAAATCTCTCTAAAAGACCGTCTGATCGGGGATGAAATGGCGTCGTCCTTGTTTTCGTAATTCCAAGTATGCTGCATACTTCTATTACAAGTTTTGACTCGAAGTTTCTCCAAATCGACAGAAAAAGTTGTCAACAACACTCGGGCAACAATCTTAGCTTCTTGGTCAGGAATCGGGAAAGCTTCCACCCACTTGGTGAAACAATCGGTCACGACTAATATGACTAGCGATTGCCACTCTTTCCATAGGTTCACCACTCAAGTAGATGTTCATCGGCGCCTTTTGCTTTGGTACAGGACTTTTCTTTCCAGCGCATGTTGGACAGGAAGCAATCCATCTTCCCACATCGGTCGCAAGCCCTCTCCAGAAAAATCGTTCCCTCACCTTGCGAACTGTCTTTTTGTAGCCCAAGTGTCCGGCAGTTTTAGCATCATGCAACTCGTGTTGATTTTTCTAAATTCAGACTCACGTAACTGCTTTCTTCCAGTCCACACTGCTTACATGGCCGCCTTGATAAAGCATCTGCATTTGAATGTCTTTTTCAAGGTCTGTGCTCTATTTCAAATTGATAAGTGTTCAGCGCCTCTAACCAAAGGGCGATCTGACCTTCTGGCTCTCGTGTAGAAAGAAGCCACCTTAGCGCTGCATGATCTACTAACAGCCTGAACGATCTGTCATAGAGGTAATGGCGGAAGTGTTTAATACAATAAACAGCAGACAGCATTTCCCTTCTCGTAAAACAGTATTTGCGTTCCGCTTTCGTCAAAGTTCTGCTGGCGTATGCTATTGGTCGTTCTACCAATTTGCCATTAAACAGCTGATTCTGCGAAAAAATCGCGCCAATCGCCGAGTTGCTAGCATCAGTGTCGAGTATAAATGCTTGACTTGGATCAGGATAACCGAGAGTCTCTGAGCTCGTGAGTCTTTTCTTCAACAACAAAAATGACGACTCGTGGTCATCAGTCAATATATATGGTCTATTCTTTTCTGTCAGCTCAAAGAGACATCGGGCTATGAAAGAAAATCCTTTGACAAAACGCCGATAGTAAGAACAAAGACCGAGGAAGCTTCGCAGTTCCTTGACATTTCTCGGTGTAGGCCAGTCGGATACCGCTTCTGTTTTGTCTGGATCGGTACTAACACCATGTTCGGATACGAAATGACCAAGATATCTAACAGATTTGGACATTAATTCGCATTTCTTCGGCTTTACTTTTAGGTTCGCGTCTCGTAACCGCTCGAATACTTGTCTCAGTCGGTCAGTGTGTTCCTGAAACGTTTTACCGAATATGATGATGTCGTCGAGGTAGACTAAGCATACCTCACAGTACAACCCGCAAGAACTCTTTCCATGAGTCGCTCAAATGTGCTTCCACTGTTCGAAAGACCAAACGGCATCACGTTAAAATGGAAAAGTCCGCGTCTTGTGACACAAGCTGTCTATCTTAGATAGATAGTAGTTTTTGAGTTGTTGTGTGTGCAATATGTTTACTTAGATGTCTAGTGAATTTCTTAGAAAGTTGGTTCCTTAAGTGGTTTGTTTTTTTAACTTTGAGTAATCACTTCATTGTCATCAACTTGCATCTGTCGAATCCCTGTGCCTTAAATTTATTCGTCAGCAGTCGACAGTCGACAAGAATAACGACTCAACTTCAACATTGAAAACACCATGGAGACTCAACTTCAACATTGTAAACACCATGGAGACTCAACTTCAACATTTTAAACACCATGAAGACTCAACTTCAACATTGTAAACACCATGGAGACTCAACTTCAACATTGTAAACACCATGGAGACTCAACTTCAACATTGTAAACACCATGGAGACTCAACTTCAACATTGTAAACACCATGGAGACTCAACTTCAACATTGTAAACACCATGGAGACCCAACTTCAACATTGTAAACACCATGGAGACTCAACTTCCACATTGTAAACACCATGGAGACTCAACTTCAACATTGTAAACACCATGGAGACTCAACTTCAACATTGTAAACACCATGGAGACTCAACTTCAACATTGTAAACACCATGGAGACTCAACTTCAACATTGTAAACACCATGGGGAACACTAATGAGCATACTTATACTTATGGAGAAGCAATCGTTACGTTTGTCATAAAGCAATAAAAGCGTTCTTACTTGGTTAATCATCGAAAAGGCTGGTCAGCTACGTAGATAATTTATTACTTGTGTAATTGTGGTGTCATTGTTTACTTAGAAGGATTGTCAATAACTTCAATAGTTGGTTTCTTATGTTTGTTGATTATTTCAGATGTTAATTACTTATATTGATGGTTAATTTATTACTTGTTGGTTGTTTATTGAGATGGTTAACTACATATCTGGTTATATAGATAGTTTGATACCTAGATTTGGTGAAGAGTTTCGGGCTAGGTGTCTTGTTAACAGCTAAGAATATTTGAGAGCGTTTCCTTAATACGTTTAATATAATCATGTTGGAGGCGGTTCTTAGTATACTAGACACTTTGTGATAGCGAGTGCTACCACAACACAATACCATAACGAGGGAGGAGGGGTCAAAATGGAGAGTCAAATTTATAATATGCCCCAATCAGTAACCTGGTGTTTTTTAATTAGCTTAATATTTGAAAAGTATGCCTTTTTAGCCTTAATATGAATAAGAACAATACAATTACTATATTACATGCTTTAATGACAAATAATAGGTTGTGGGATCTAATAACACTATGACGTTGACCCGGTTTCTCTGTGGGATCTATATATAAACTATGACGTTGACCCGATTTCTCTGTGGGATCTATATAAACTATGACGTTGATCTAGTTTCTCTGTGGGATCTATATAAACTATGACGTTGATCTAGTTTCTCTGTGGGATCTATATAAACTATGATGTTGATCTAGTTTCTCTGTGGGATCTATATAAACTATGACGTTGATCTAGTTTCTCTGTGGGGTCTATATAAACTATGACGTTGTGTTTCTCTGTGGGATCTATATAAACTATGACGTTGATCTAGTTTCTCTGTGGGATCTATATAAACTATGACGTTGATCTAGTTTCTCTGTGGGATCTATATAAACTATGACGTTGATCTAGTTTCTCTGTGGGATCTATATAAACTATGACGTTGATCTAGTTTCTCTGTGGGATCTATATAAACTATGACGTTGATCTAGTTTCTCTGTGGGATCTATATAAACTATGATGTTGATCTAGTTTCTCTGTGGGATCTATATAAACTATGATGTTGATCTTGTTTCTCTGTGGGATCTATATAAACTATGACGTTGTGTTTCTCTGTGGGATCTATATAATACTTTGACGTTGTGTTTCTCTGTGGGATCTATATAAACTATGACGTTGATCTAGTTTCTCTGTGGGATCTATATAAACTATGACGTTGATCTAGTTTCTCTGTGGGATCTATATAAACTATGACGTTGATCTAGTTTCTCTGTGGGATCTATATAAACTATGTCGTTGATCTAGTTTCTCTGTGGGATCTAATAACACTATGACGTTGATCTAGTTTCTCTGTGGGATCTAATAACACTATGACGTTGATCTAGTTTCTCTGTGGGGTCTATATAAACTATGACGTTGATCTAGTTTCTCTGTGGGATCTATATAAACTATGTCGTTGATCTTGTTTCTCTATGGGATCTATATAAACTATGTCGTTGATCTAGTTTCTCTGTGGGATCTATATAAACTATGACGTTGATCTAGTTTCTCTGTGGGGTCTATATAAACTATGACGTTGATCTAGTTTCTCTGTGGGATCTATATAAACTATGTCGTTGATCTAGTTTCTCTGTGGGATCTATATAAACTAAGACGTTGATCTAGTTTCTCTGTGGGATCTATATAAACTATGACGTTGATCTAGTTTCTCTGTGGGATCTATATATCACTATGTCGTTGATCTAGTTTCTCTGTGGGATCTTTATAAACTATGACGTTGATCTAGTTTCTCTGTGGGATCTATTTAAACTATGACGTTGATCTAGTTTCTCTGTGGGATCTATATAAACTATGACGTTGATCTAGTTTCTCTGTGGGATCTATATAAACTATGTCGTTGATCTAGTTTCTCTGTGGGATCTATATAAACTAAGACGTTGATCTAGTTTCTCTGTGGGATCTATATAAACTATGACGTTGATCTAGTTTCTCTGTGGGATCTATATATCACTATGTCGTTGATCTAGTTTCTCTGTGGGATCTATATAAACTATGTCGTTGATCTTGTTTCTCTATGGGATCTATATAAACTATGTCGTTGATCTAGTTTCTCTGTGGGATCTATATAAACTATGACGTTGATCTAGTTTCTCTGTGGGGTCTATATAAACTATGACGTTGATCTAGTTTCTCTGTGGGATCTATATAAACTATGTCGTTGATCTAGTTTCTCTGTGGGATCTATATAAACTAAGACGTTGATCTAGTTTCTCTGTGGGATCTATATAAACTATGACGTTGATCTAGTTTCTCTGTGGGATCTATATATCACTATGTCGTTGATCTAGTTTCTCTGTGGGATCTTTATAAACTATGACGTTGATCTAGTTTCTCTGTGGGATCTATTTAAACTATGACGTTGATCTAGTTTCTCTGTGGGATCTATATAAACTATGACGTTGATCTAGTTTCTCTGTGGGATCTATATAAACTATGTCGTTGATCTAGTTTCTCTGTGGGATCTATATAAACTATGTCGTTGATCTAGTTTCTCTGTGGGATCTATATAAACTATGTCGTTGATCTAGTTTCTCTATGGGATCTATATAAACTATGACGTTGATCTAGTTTCTCTGTGGGATCTATATAAACTATGTCGTTGATCTAGTTTCTCTGTGGGATCTTTATAAACTATGACGTTGATCTAGTTTCTCTGTGGGATCTATTTAAACTATGACGTTGATCTAGTTTCTCTGTGGGATCTATATAAACAATGACGTTGATCTAGTTTCTCTGTGGGATCTATATAAACTATGACGTTGATCTAGTTTCTCTGTGGGATCTATATAAACTATGACGTTGATCTTGTTTCTCTGTGGGATCTATATAAACTATGACGTTGATCTTGTTTCTCTGTGGGATCTATATAAACTATGACGTTGATCTTGTTTCTCTGTGGGATCTATATAAACTATGACGTTGTGTTTCTCTGTGGGATCTATATAATACTTTGACGTTGTGTTTCTCTGTGGGATCTATATAAACTATGATGTTGTGTTTCTCTGTGGGATCTATATAATACTATGACTTTGTGTTTCTCTGTGGGATCTATATAAACTATGACGTTGTGTTTCTCTGTGGGATCTATATAATACTTTGACATTGTGTTTCTCTGTGGGATCTATATAAACTATGACTTTGTGTTTCTCTGTGGGATCTATATAAACTATGACGTTGTGTTTCTCTGTGGGATCTATATAATACTTTGACGTTGTGTTTCTCTGTGGGATCTATATAAACTATGACGTTGACTTGTTTCAGTACCTTGAGTTACGTTATAATAGTCGCCTACCTCGTCAGATAGGAACTGCCATGGGTATGCTTTATACGGTAAGTGATACATTGTTTTCTTATGTTGATAAACTATATTCAATTATATATAAGGTGTTTGTTTTTATGGATATATATAACCACAACGTATATATAGCTATCAAGTTTTTTTAATTGTGTGAAATTTTCTCTGTTCAAAATCGACTTAAATGGATAGCATATCAGGGAACATACACATACGACACCAAGTTTATAAAATATCTTATTTTGATAAAATATTCTCCTGTGTAATAGAATCCTTGTGAATATAAACATCGCCTGTTTGTTGCTTGCTGTACACCTGCGAGAAATCAAAACGTGCCTGTATTTAACTTGTTTTCTTATTCTTATATGTATATATGTAAAAGGAGGTTGATGTCATAGCTGAAAATAAGTAATATATATATATATTACATTTTTACCAGTGAAATATCCAAAATCATTCATTTTATAAATAATATAATATTTTTATAAATAAAATAATATTAATTTTATTTAATATCAATAAAATTCGTATTTTATTACGAAATATATTTCACTCGTGTGGCTAATATTTTGATATTTGTCACTCGTGCTGCGCACTCGTGAAAAATATCAAAATATTAGCCCCACTCGTGAAATAAATTTCGTATTACTGCAGACACAGTTAGATATCCTCTATATATCGGTTTGCTCGGTTTTTTCATAATGGTGTTAATAAAGCCGTGCATATAGCGATTAGGTACAACCGGATGCACGGAGGTTGAGACACCTAGCGTAATTACTGTTAATAAAGGAGACAACTTTTACAGTATCAGAGTACAGTACGTAGGCCTACATCAAATATTGTACAAGAGATCATTCATATGATTATTTTGTAAACCTTCTGCACGTTTCAGATAACACCTTCCTAAATCTGTATTTTTATCAGATAATATATATATAATATAATATAATCATGGCGGATATATGCCAATTCTGATGAAGGCTTGCAGGTTTTTCTCATGGCTTTCCTTAAAACAACATGAGATTACTAGGTTCGACTTAATATAATATACGAACATATTTGGTCGGACCGGTTCAACGGCTTAAACGAAAAACGAGAAGTGTTAAAAACGTGATGCGCACTTAACGCAAGAACAATCAAATACCTCGCGATTATGTATCGTTAATTTCTCGGGGATTTTCGGCATGTTTTGAAATATCCTCGCGGTAGTACAGTTAATAGCTAATAGTCTGCATTATCTTTTACGACTACGAAAAGTTACGACTGAAGGTCATTTTATACGAGAGAATCAGATAAATAAACCCCCAGCCTGAACTTTCAAGTCAAGATTGAATTGACGCTACGTTATGAATTTATTATCAGGCATGTGGTGAAATATGCCGAAGTATTAGATCGTTATAAGCACTCTGAGTCTCAAAATGTATTTCTGGTGTAAATTCATATTGAAAGAAATGTGTCAAGAATGACATTTGAAGTTCGCCGGTTTGTGCACTGCAAGTCAAGGTCGCGTGATACTTATACCCGATAGTTACCCAGTCAAGGTCGCGTGATACTTATACCCGGTAGCTACCCAGTAAAGGTCGCGTGATACTTATACCCGGTAGTTACCCAGTCAAGGTCGCATGATACTTATACCCGGTAGTTACCCAGTCAAGGTCGCATGATACTTATACCCGGTACATGTAGTTACCCACAGAGTTGACCTGGTAACGATCAAAGTTATAGTTTGGGAAATAATCGTTTAAGGACTCAAAACAGTCCAATACATAACGAAATTTTCCTTTCAAAGAAGAAATACTGAAATCACAAAGGTTATTTTTTTAAATCTCGCAAATTTGGAAGTAGGTGGTCCTCGTCGCAACTGTTTGAGTGACTGCTTTATGTACACTCATCCTAGTACACACGTACGTACACTCATCCTAGTACACACGTACACTGCCGACCCTATCCTAGTACACACGTACACTGCCGACCCTATCCTAGTACACACGTACTCTGCCGACCCTATCGATGTACACTCATCCTAGTACACACGTACGTACACTCATCCTAGTACACACGTACACTGCCGACCCTATCCTAGTACACACGTACACTGCCGACCCTATCGATGTACACACGTACACTGCCGACCCTATCGATGTACACACGTACACTGCCGACCCTATCCTAGTACACACGTACACTGCCGACCCTATCCTAGTACACACGTACACTGCAGACCCTATCCTAGTACACACGTACACTGCCGACCCTATCGATGTACACACGTACACTGCCGACCCTATCCTAGTACACACATACACTGCCGACCCTATCCTAGTACACACGTACACTGCCGACCCTATCGATGTACACACGTACACTGCCGACCCTATCCTAGTACACACGTACACTGCCGACCCTATCCTAGTACACACGTACACTGCCGACCCTATCCTAGTACACACGTACACTGCAGACCCTATCCTAGTACACACGTACACTGCCGACCCTATCCTAGTACACACGTACACTGCCGACCCTATCCTAGTACACACGTACACTGCCGACCCTATCCTAGTACACACGTACACTGCCGACCCTATCGATGTACACACGTACACTGCCGACCCTATCCTAGTACACACGTACACTGCCGACCCTATCCTAGTACACACGTACACTGCAGACCCTATCCTAGTACACACGTACACTGCCGACCCTATCCTAGTACACACGTACACTGCCGACCCTATCGATGTACACTTATCCTAGTACACGTACACTGCCGACCCTATCCTAGTACACACGTACACTGCCGACCCTATCCTAGTACACACGTACACTGCCGACCCTATCCTAGTACACACGTACTCTGCCGACCCTATCCATGTACACTCATCCTAGTACACACGTACACTGCCGACCCTATCCTAGTACACACATACACTGCCGACCCTATCCTAGTACACACGTACACTGCCGACCCTATCCTAGTACACACGTACACTGCCGACCCTATCCTAGTACACACGTACACTGCCGACCCCATCCTAGTACACACGTACACTGCCGACCCTATCCCAGTACACACGTACACTGCCGACCCTATCCTTGTACACACGTACACTGCCGACCCTATCCTAGTACACACATACACTGCCGACCCTATCCTAGTACACACATACACTGCCGACCCTATCCTAGTACACACGTACACTGCCGACCCTATCCTAGTACACACGTACACTGCCGACCCTATTCTAGTACACACATACACTGCCGACCCTATCCTAGTACACACGTACACTGCCGACCCTATCCTAGTACACATGTACACTGCCGACCCTATCCTAGTACACACGTACACTGCCGACCCTATCCTAGTACACACGTACACTGCCGACCCTATCCTAGTACACACGTACACTGCCGACCCTATCGATGTACACTCATCCTAGTACACACGTACACTGCCGACCCTATCCTAGTACACACGTACACTGCCGACCCTATCCTAGTACACACGTACACTGCCGACCCTATCCTAGTACACACGTACACTGCCGACCCTATCCTAGTACACACGTACACTGCCGACCCTATCCTAGTACACACATACACTGCCGACCCTATCCTAGTACACACGTACACTGCCGACCCTATCCTAGTACACACGTACACTGCCGACCCTATCCTAGTACACACGTACACTGCCGACCCTATCCTAGTACACACATACACTGCCGACCCTAACCTAGTACACACGTACACTGCCGACCATATCGATGTCTAGATGCACAGCAACTCCTAAGTCGTGTATTTTGTAGTAAACGAGGAAAATTAAGCCTTATGTAAATTCAATTAAACAATTTATGAAGGAAAACATCGTTATATTTCAATTATCTGTATTAGGCCTGTACCCTCGCAGGTGTCAATAGATCTTCACTGTAACTCGCGCGAGGTGTCAATCAACGTCAGGCCTAAATTCAAATGTGTTTGTTTAATTAACCTTAATTGGCGACCTACCTGGTTGGTGCTATCACCCCAGATTTTTTTCCAGTTTTTTTTTTTCAATTTTTGGGCCCCTAAAAGTACCTTCGCACTATACGCGAGTGCGCAGTATATGCGCGAAATTACGGAAGTCAGGGTATTAGCGAGAGGGGAAGTAAAGAAGAATCAATGTAACTGGCTCTGTTTCAAACTATCCTTATGATACTATGAACATGAAGTTAATGGCCTTATCTATTTTTCTATCCTCTTTCAGAGTATACTGCTATCGAACTTTTGATAACAATTCTTATCTATTTAACTGATGAAAGGGAGAATACTCCAATAATTGATATAGACAACTGCAAAGTTCGAAAGTCTTGAAAGCACAAACTGTTGACAGCATATCTACCGATAATTTGATTATGTATAATATTATTATGTAATTATTAGAAAATTTAAGAAAGTCGATCATCTTCGGATATAGTTAAAATAAGTGCTCATACATGTATAGGAACAGTTGTTTATTTTTGGATCTTTAATTGCATTTTAAAAAATGCACCTTTCAAATTTCATTCTTTTACCAAATAACCGACAAACGCCTTCTTCAGTACTTCCAGTACGTTTGCGCTTCGATCGGTCAATTTTAATTATACATATTATGTAAACAACCAATATATGATGCCGAAATACCAAATATCTGGGGTTTGTTGCGTTAGATTCGTCTGTTTACAATAAGCTATTACAATGTAATAGAAACAGAACTCTGATAGGTTCACCGTCATATTACAATGTAATAGATAAAGAACTCTGAAAGGTTCACCGTCTTAGTACAATGTAATAGATACAGAACTCTGATAGGTTCACCGTCTTAGTACAATGTAATAGATACAGAACTCTGATAGGTTCACCGTCATATTACAATGTAATAGATACAGAACTCTGATAGGTTCACCGTCTTAGTACAAGTAATAGATACAGAACTCTGATAGGTTCACCGTCATATTACAATGTAATAGATACAGAACTCTGATAGGTTCACCGTCATATTACAATGTAATAGATACAGAACTCTGATAGGTTCACCGTCATATTACAATGTAATAGATACATAACTCTGATAGGTTCACCGTCTTAGTACAATGTAATAGATACAGAACTCTGATAGGTTCACCGTCATATTACAATGTAATAGATAGAGAACTCTGATAGGTTCACCGCCGTATTACAATGTAAAAGATACAGAACTCTGATAGGTTCACCGTCATATAACAATGTAATAGATACAGAACTCTGATAGGTTCACCGTCGTATTACAATGTAATAGATACATAACTCTGATAGGTTCACCGTCGTATTACAATGTAATAGATACAGAACTCTGATAAGTTCACCTCCACAGTACGATGTAATAGATACAGAACTCCGATAGGTTCACCGTCGTATTACAATTTAATAGATACAGAACTCTGATAGATTCACCGTCATATTACAATGTACTACATGTACAAATTGTAGTAGTGCTCGGCTGGACGCGCACACTAGCAGAGCACAGTTTAAGGGAAATAGGCATAGCAACCCGCCATACCTCTTTTATTTTAAAGTATTCTTTAAACTAATGTAAACAATTAAAGTTATTCCTACCATACCTTTAAACTAATGAGAAATAGTATTTCTTAACAGTTTTAAATCTTGATCTTGAACAACTCTGTTTCTGTTTGATCAAATAAGAAAATAGTTTTCTGTATGAAGCAGCTATACAATCATCGAGGTGCGTCTTTTATGTCTCATTGCTATAAAATGTTAGATTTGGATACACTTCCAATCGTAACATAGATAAACATAAACAGCTGCCTTGTTGTCATTGGCATCCGTAGATAACCACAATATGACGTCCGCCATTTTAAACGATTGTTGATTTTGTTTACAAGATATTTTACATGGGTGTCGTTCTGTATGGTCCTGGGACTGCACTGGAGGCGGGTAAGAAATTTAACCTTTAAAGAATGATTACATTAATATTTATGTTTAACCACTGACTCTACATTTAGTTAGATTAAGTACTCGTAAAGGAGAGTTCCGATATGTACATATGTATCCATGACTGAAACACTCGGACTATAAGGCTGTCATATGTTTTAGTTCCTGAACTATACCTTAAGTGCGTGTCTTTTGTAAATACCTTTGAACAAGCTGGATAGCATCATAGGAAATAACCTATTTTTTATTATAGCTTAAAAACTAATTTGTTTCTGTGTTTCATATAAACTCCACGATTTGTTGCATACATTAGTTATAAGGTATTTTCGTTAGAAAGCAAACGACACGAAATGCTCAAGACCTGAGAAATAAACATGAAACCAATCCTCTGTATGTGAACGATTAAAGTGCAAATATCACCAAAAAAATATTCTAAAAATCGATTTAACTGGGGCTTAAGGTGTACATTGAAAAGTACAGGATGAAAAAACCTGGTAAACGAGAAAGCGTATTCTTCATCGACGACAACCGCCATGTTCACAGTGAGGCGATAGGCATCATTCTCAATCAGAACAAGTAAGCAACTGATGAGCATATACAAGGATACAGATTATCTCTATATAAAACCAAGATGGCGACCGTAAAACTTGCTCATATTCTCCATCAACCTGTTATGTATCTCTCGAATCTCGAAGTTTGTTAGTCACTAGCCGGCCTCTATCACAAAAATCTTGTTATCTAGAGCAAGCCCTAGCATAACGAATCAACTACGACCTGGTAACACATGCCTGATGCTACTATAAACAAGTCGAAAACGGCAAGTTTATTGTAAAGCGTAAGTAAAGATAGAGGTAAGCAGCTGATGTAGAGGAGTCTGTTGTATTTCAAATTCAAGAAGTTATTTAATAGATACAATCTTTTTAATTCTTTTCTTTGAATTACACACTCGTATATAAAGAACATTCCACATTTTAGTATATATTGTTGGCCGACATTAACACGAGGATTACATAAATAATAATCAATTGTTTTCATTACAGTGGCCAACCTCCCATTGTGGATCTCTATAGTGGTCATCGCTGTAGCGGCCGTCATATATACAGCCATTGTAAGTAATACCGATGTAACGATAAACAGGCCACTCGAGAAATTAGCCTCTTTGTGCAGGTGGTCTATATATACAGGTTTATAAACTAATTACAACCCTAAAAAGGGAACAGCAAATGGGGCCTTTACACACAGGTTGTCTGCTGCAACAAGTTGAATTCATCAGGAAATTACGACAAATAACAAACAAATAGAAACATTTAATATGGCAAATATTTGAAAACCGAAGAAATGTGGAGTGGTTTTTTTGTTGTATTTAGTTCTTCACTTGGTTATGTTTTTTATTGCACTATTACTTTTCTATTATGCATGATTTTTTATGTATGATGTACATTTATCTTGAACTTGTACTATTTTTGTTTGCTTGTTTTCATATTTCTGAAGGATTAAGTATGCTACGTGTAGCTACACGTGTATCGATGTAATGTGTCTATCCGTTTCTGTGTTGATGGAGTGTGTCTATCCGTTTCTGTGTTGATGGAGTGTGCCTATCCGTTTCTGTATTGATGTAATGTGTCTATCCGTTTCTATATTGATGTAGTGTGTCTATCCGTTTCTGTGTTGATGGAGTGTTTCTATCCGTTTCTGTGTTGATGGAGTGTGCCTATCCGTTTCTGTATTGATGTAATGTGTCTATCCGTTTCTGTGTTGATGTAATGTGTCTATCTGCTTCTGTATTGATGTAGTGTGTCTATCCGTTTCTGTGTTTATGGAGTGTGTCTATCCGTTTCTGAGTTGATGTAGTGTGTCTATCCGTTTCTGTGTTGATGGAGTGTGTCTATCCGTTTCTGTGTTGATGTAATGTGTATATCTGTTTCTGTATTGATGTAATGTGTCTAACCGTTTCTGTATTGATGGCGTGTGTCTATCTGTTTCTGTGTTGATGAAGTGTGTCTTTCCGTTTCTGTGTTGATGAAGTGTGTCTATCCGTTTCTGAGTTGATGTAGTGTGTCTATCCGTTTCTGAGTAGATGTAGTGTGTCTATCCGTTTCTGTGTTGATGGAGTGTGTCTATCCGTTTCTGTATTGATGTAATGTGTCTAACCGTTTCTGTGTTGATGTAATGTGTCTATCTGTTTCTGTGTTGATGTAATGTGTATATCTGTTTCGGTATTGATGTAATGTGTCTAACCGTTTCTGTGTTGATGGAGTGTGTCTATCCGTTTCTGTGTTGATGGAGTGTGTCTATCCGTTTCTGTGTTGATGTAATGTGCCTGTTTCTGTATTGATGGAGTGTGTCTATCCGTTTCTGTGTTGATGTAATGTGTCTATCTGTTTTTGTATTGATGTAATGTGTGTATCTGTTTCTGTGTTGATGTAGTGTGTCTATCCGTTTCTGTGTTGATGTAGTGTGTCTATCCGTTTCTGTGTTGATGGAGTGTGTCTATCCGTTTCTGTGTTAATGGAGTGTGTCTATCTGTTTCTGTATTGATGTTATGTGTCTGTCCGCTTCAGTATTGATGGAGTGTGTCTGTCCGTTTCTGTATGATGTAGTGTGTCTATCCGTTTCTGTATTGATGAAGTGTGTCTATCCGTTTCTGTGTTGATGTAGTGTGTCTATCCGTTTCTGTATTGATGTAATGTGTCTTCCCCGTTTCTGTGTTGATGTAATTTGTTTATCTGTTTCTGTGTTGATGTAATGTGTATATCTGTTTCTGTATTGATGTAATGTGTCTAACCATTTCTGTGTTGATGGAGTGTGTCTGTTTCTGTATTGATGGAGTGTGTCTATCCGTTTCTTTGTTGATATAATGTGTCTATCTGTTTCTGTATTGATGTAATGTGTCTATCCGTTTCTGTATTGATGTAGTGTGTCTATCTGTTTCTGTGTTGATGTTATGTGTATATCTGTTTCTGTATTGATGTAATGTGTCTAACCGTTTCTGTGTTGATGTAATGCGTCTATCTGTTTCTGTGTTGATGTTATGTGTATATCTGTTTCTGTATTGATGTAATGTGTCTAATCGTTTCTGTGTTGATGTAGTGTGTCTATCCGTTTCTGTGTTGATGTAATGTGTATATCTGTTTCTGTATTGATGTAATGTGTCTAACCGTTTGTGTATTGATGTAATGTGTCTAACCGTTTGTGTATTGATGTAATGTGTCTATCCGTTTCTGTGTTGATGTAATGTGTCTGTTTCTGTATTGATGGAGTGTGTCTATCCGTTTCTGTGTTGATGTAATGTGTCTATCTGTTTTTGTATTGATGTAATGTGTGTATCTGTTTCTGTGTTGATGTAGTGTGTCTATCCGTTTCTGTGTTGATGTAGTGTGTCTATCCGTTTCTGTGTTGATGGAGTGTGTTTATCCGTTTCTGTGTTAATGGAGTGTGTCTATCTGTTTCTGTATTGATGTTATGTGTCTGTCCGCTTCAGTATTGATGGAGTGTGTCTGTCCGTTTCTGTATGATGTAGTGTGTCTATCCGTTTCTGTGTTGATGTAGTGTGTCTATCCGTTTCTGTGTTGATGGAGTGTGTCTATCCGTTTCTGTGTTAATGGAGTGTGTCTATCTGTTTCTGTATTGATGTTATGTGTCTGTCCGCTTCAGTATTGATGGAGTGTGTCTGTCCGTTTCTGTATGATGTAGTGTGTCTATCCGTTTCTGTATTGATGAAGTGTGTCTATCCGTTTTTGTGTTGATGTAGTGTGTCTATCCGTTTCTGTATTGATGTAATGTGTCTACCCGTTTCTGTGTTGATGTAATGTGTTTATCTGTTTCTGTGTTGATGTAATGTGTATATCTGTTTCTGTATTGATGTAATGTGTCTAACCGTTTCTATGTTGATGGAGTGTGTCTGTTTCTGTATTGATGGAGTGTGTCTATCCGTTTCTTTGTTGATATAATGTGTCTATCTGTTTCTGTATTGATGTAATGTGTCTATCCGTTTCTGTATTGATGTAGTGTGTCTATCTGTTTCTGTGTTGATGTTATGTGTATATCTGTTTCTGTATTGATGTAATGTGTCTAACCGTTTCTGTGTTGATGTAATGCGTCTATCTGTTTCTGTGTTGATGTTATGTGTATATCTGTTTCTGTATTGATGTAATGTGTCTAATCGTTTCTGTGTTGATGTAGTGTGTCTATCCGTTTCTGTGTTGATGTAATGTGTATATCTGTTTCTGTATTGATGTAATGTGTCTAACCGTTTGTGTATTGATGTAATGTGTCTAACCGTTTCTGTGTTGATGTAATGTGTCTATCTGTTTCTCTGTTGATGTTATGTGTATATCTGTTTCTGTATTGATGTAATGTGTCTAACCGTTTCTGTGTTGATGTAGTGTGTCTATCCGTTTCTGTGTTGATGGAGTGTGTCTACCCGTTTCTGTGTTGATGTAATGTGTCTATCCGTTTCTGTGTTGATGGAGTGTGTCTATCTGTTTCTGTATTGATGTTATGTGTCTATCCGTTTCTGTGTTGATGGAGTGTGTCTATCCCTTTCTGTATTGATGGAGTGTGTCTACCCGTTTCTGTGTTGATGAAGTGTGTCTATCCGTTTCTGTGTTGATGTAATGTGTCTGTTTTTGTATTGATGGAGTGTGTCTATCCGTTTCTGTATTGATGTAGTGTGTCTATCTGTTTCTGTATTGATGTAATGTGTCTATCTGTTTCTGTATTGATGTAATGTGTATATCTGTTTCTGTATTGATGGAGTGTGTCTATCTGTTTCTGTGTTGATGAAGTGTGTCTATCCGTTTCTGAGTTGATGGAGTGTGTCTATCCGTTTCTGTGTTGATGGAGTGTGTCTATCTGTTTCTTAATTGATGTTATGTGTCTGTCCGTTTCTGTATTGATGGAGTGTGTCTGTCCGTTTCTGTATGATGTAGTGTGTCTATCCGTTTCTGTTTGATGAAGTGTGTCTATCCGTTTCTGTGTTGATGTAGTGTGTCTATCCATTTCTGTATTGATGTAATGTGTCTAACCGTTTCTGTGTTGATGTAATGTGTCTATCTGTTTCTGTGTTGATGTAATGTGTATATCTGTTTCGGTATTGATGTAATGTGTCTAACCGTTTCTGTGTTGATGGAGTGTGTCTATCCGTTTCTGTGTTGATGGAGTGTGTCTATCCGTTTTTGTGTTGATGTAATGTGTCTGTTTCTGTATTGATGGAGTGTGTCTATCCGTTTCTGTGTTGATGTAATGTGTCTATCTGTTTTTGTATTGATGTAATGTGTGTATCTGTTTCTGGGTTGATGTAGTGTGTCTATCCGTTTCTGTGTTGATGTAGTGTGTCTATCCGTTTCTGTGTTGATGGAGTGTGTTTATCCGTTTCTGTGTTAATGGAGTGTGTCTATCTGTTTCTGTATTGATGTTATGTGTCTGTCCGCTTCAGTATTGATGGAGTGTGTCTGTCCGTTTCTGTATGATGTAGTGTGTCTATCCGTTTCTGTATTGATGAAGTGTGTCTATCCGTTTCTGTGTTGATGTAGTGTGTCTATCCGTTTCTGTATTGATGTAATGTGTCTACCCGTTTCTGTGTTGATGTAATGTGTTTATCTGTTTCTGTGTTGATGTAATGTGTATATCTGTTTCTGTATTGATGTAATGTGTCTAACCGTTTCTATGTTGATGGAGTGTGTCTGTTTCTGTATTGATGGAGTGTGTCTATCCGTTTCTTTGTTGATATAATGTGTCTATCTGTTTCTGTATTGATGTAGTGTGTCTATCTGTTTCTGTGTTGATGTTATGTGTATATCTGTTTCTGTATTGATGTAATGTGTCTAACCGTTTCTGTGTTGATGTAATGCGTCTATCTGTTTCTGTGTTGATGTTATGTGTATATCTGTTTCTGTATTGATGTAATGTGTCTAATCGTTTCTGTGTTGATGTAGTGTGTCTATCCGTTTTTGTGTTGATGTAATGTGTATATCTGTTTCTGTATTGATGTAATGTGTCTAACCGTTTGTGTATTGATGTAATGTGTCTAACCGTTTCTGTGTTGATGTAATGTGTCTATCTGTTTCTGTGTTGATGTTATGTGTATATCTGTTTCTGTATTGATGTAATGTGTCTAACCATTTCTGTGTTGATGGAGTGTGTCTGTTTCTGTATTGATGGAGTGTGTCTATCCGTTTCTTTGTTGATATAATGTGTCTATCTGTTTCTGTATTGATGTAATGTGTCTATCCGTTTCTGTATTGATGTAGTGTGTCTATCTGTTTCTGTGTTGATGTTATGTGTATATCTGTTTCTGTATTGATGTAATGTGTCTAACCGTTTCTGTGTTGATGTAATGCGTCTATCTGTTTCTGTGTTGATGTTATGTGTATATCTGTTTCTGTATTGATGTAATGTGTCTAATCGTTTCTGTGTTGATGTAGTGTGTCTATCCGTTTCTGTGTTGATGTAATGTGTATATCTGTTTCTGTATTGATGTAATGTGTCTAACCGTTTGTGTATTGATGTAATGTGTCTAACCGTTTGTGTATTGATGTAATGTGTCTATCCGTTTCTGTGTTGATGTAATGTGTCTGTTTCTGTATTGATGGAGTGTGTCTATCCGTTTCTGTGTTGATGTAATGTGTCTATCTGTTTTTGTATTGATGTAATGTGTGTATCTGTTTCTGTGTTGATGTAGTGTGTCTATCCGTTTCTGTGTTGATGTAGTGTGTCTATCCGTTTCTGTGTTGATGGAGTGTGTTTATCCGTTTCTGTGTTAATGGAGTGTGTCTATCTGTTTCTGTATTGATGTTATGTGTCTGTCCGCTTCAGTATTGATGGAGTGTGTCTGTCCGTTTCTGTATGATGTAGTGTGTCTATCCGTTTCTGTGTTGATGTAGTGTGTCTATCCGTTTCTGTGTTGATGGAGTGTGTCTATCCGTTTCTGTGTTAATGGAGTGTGTCTATCTGTTTCTGTATTGATGTTATGTGTCTGTCCGCTTCAGTATTGATGGAGTGTGTCTGTCCGTTTCTGTATGATGTAGTGTGTCTATCCGTTTCTGTATTGATGAAGTGTGTCTATCCGTTTTTGTGTTGATGTAGTGTGTCTATCCGTTTCTGTATTGATGTAATGTGTCTACCCGTTTCTGTGTTGATGTAATGTGTTTATCTGTTTCTGTGTTGATGTAATGTGTATATCTGTTTCTGTATTGATGTAATGTGTCTTACCGTTTCTATGTTGATGGAGTGTGTCTGTTTCTGTATTGATGGAGTGTGTCTATCCGTTTCTTTGTTGATATAATGTGTCTATCTGTTTCTGTATTGATGTAATGTGTCTATCCGTTTCTGTATTGATGTAGTGTGTCTATCTGTTTCTGTGTTGATGTTATGTGTATATCTGTTTCTGTATTGATGTAATGTGTCTAACCGTTTCTGTGTTGATGTAATGCGTCTATCTGTTTCTGTGTTGATGTTATGTGTATATCTGTTTCTGTATTGATGTAATGTGTCTAATCGTTTCTGTGTTGATGTAGTGTGTCTATCCGTTTCTGTGTTGATGTAATGTGTATATCTGTTTCTGTATTGATGTAATGTGTCTAACCGTTTGTGTATTGATGTAATGTGTCTAACCGTTTCTGTGTTGATGTAATGTGTCTATCTGTTTCTCTGTTGATGTTATGTGTATATCTGTTTCTGTATTGATGTAATGTGTCTAACCGTTTCTGTGTTGATGTAGTGTGTCTATCCGTTTCAGTGTTGATGGAGTGTGTCTACCCGTTTCTGTGTTGATGTAATGTGTCTATCCGTTTCTGTGTTGATGGAGTGTGTCTATCTGTTTCTGTATTGATGTTATGTGTCTATCCGTTTCTGTGTTGATGGAGTGTGTCTATCCCTTTCTGTATTGATGGAGTGTGTCTACCCGTTTCTGTGTTGATGAAGTGTGTCTATCCGTTTCTGTGTTGATGTAATGTGTCTGTTTTTGTATTGATGGAGTGTGTCTATCCGTTTCTGTATTGATGTAGTGTGTCTATCTGTTTCTGTATTGATGTAATGTGTCTATCTGTTTCTGTATTGATGTAATGTGTATATCTGTTTCTGTATTGATGGAGTGTGTCTATCTGTTTCTGTGTTGATGAAGTGTGTCTATCCGTTTCTGAGTTGATGGAGTGTGTCTATCCGTTTCTGTGTTGATGGAGTGTGTCTATCTGTTTCTTAATTGATGTTATGTGTCTGTCCGTTTCTGTATTGATGGAGTGTGTCTGTCCGTTTCTGTATGATGTAGTGTGTCTATCCGTTTCTGTTTGATGAAGTGTGTCTATCCGTTTCTGTGTTGATGTAGTGTGTCTATCCATTTCTGTATTGATGTAATGTGTCTAACCGTTTCTGTGTTGATGTAATGTGTCTATCTGTTTCTGTGTTGATGTAATGTGTATATCTGTTTCGGTATTGATGTAATGTGTCTAACCGTTTCTGTGTTGATGGAGTGTGTCTATCCGTTTCTGTGTTGATGGAGTGTGTCTATCCGTTTTTGTGTTGATGTAATGTGTCTGTTTTTGTATTGATGGAGTGTGTCTATCCGTTTCTGTGTTGATGTAATGTGTCTATCTGTTTTTGTATTGATGTAATGTGTGTATCTGTTTCTGGGTTGATGTAGTGTGTCTATCCGTTTCTGTGTTGATGTAGTGTGTCTATCCGTTTCTGTGTTGATGGAGTGTGTTTATCCGTTTCTGTGTTAATGGAGTGTGTCTATCTGTTTCTGTATTGATGTTATGTGTCTGTCCGCTTCAGTATTGATGTAGTGTGTCTGTCCGTTTCTGTATTGATGTAATGTGTCTACCCGTTTCTGTGTTGATGTAATGTGTTTATCTGTTTCTGTGTTGATGTAATGTGTATATCTGTTTCTGTATTGATGTAATGTGTCTAACCGTTTCTATGTTGATGGAGTGTGTCTGTTTCTGTATTGATGGAGTGTGTCTATCCGTTTCTTTGTTGATATAATGTGTCTATCTGTTTCTGTATTGATGTAGTGTGTCTATCTGTTTCTGTGTTGATGTTATGTGTATATCTGTTTCTGTATTGATGTAATGTGTCTAACCGTTTCTGTGTTGATGTAATGCGTCTATCTGTTTCTGTGTTGATGTTATGTGTATATCTGTTTCTGTATTGATGTAATGTGTCTAATCGTTTCTGTGTTGATGTAGTGTGTCTATCCGTTTTTGTGTTGATGTAATGTGTATATCTGTTTCTGTATTGATGTAATGTGTCTAACCGTTTGTGTATTGATGTAATGTGTCTAACCGTTTCTGTGTTGATGTAATGTGTCTATCTGTTTCTGTGTTGATGTTATGTGTATATCTGTTTCTGTATTGATGTAATGTGTCTAACCGTTTCTGTGTTGATGTAGTGTGTCTATCCGTTTCTGTATTGATGGAGTGTGTCTATCCGTTTCTGCATTGATGGAGTGTGTCTACCCGTTTCTGTGTTGATGTAATGTGTCTATCCGTTTCTGTGTTGATGGAATGTGTCTATCTGTTTCTGTATTGATGTTATGTGTCTGTCCGTTTCTGTATTGATGGAGTGTGTCTATCCGTTTCTGTGTTGATGGAGTGTGTCTATCCCTTTCTGTATTGATGGAGTGTGTCTACCCGTTTCTGTGTTGATGAAGTGTGTCTATCCGTTTCTGTGTTGATGTAATGTGTCTGTTTTTGTATTGATGGAGTGTGTCTATCCGTTTCTGTATTGATGTAGTGTGTCTATCTGTTTCTGTATTGATGTAATGTGTCTATCTGTTTCTGTATTGATGTAATGTGTATATCTGTTTCTGTATTGATGGAGTGTGTCTATTTGTTTCTGTGTTGATGAAGTGTGTCTTTCCGTTTCTGTGTTGATGAAGTGTGTCTATCCGTTTCTGAGTTGATGGAGTGTGTCTATCCGTTTCTGTGTTGATGGAGTGTGTCTATCTGTTTCTTAATTGATGTTATGTGTCTGTCCGTTTCTGTATTGATGGAGTGTGTCTGTCCGTTTCTGTATGATGTAGTGTGTCTATCCGTTTCTGTTTGATGAAGTGTGTCTATCCGTTTCTGTGTTGATGTAGTGTGTCTATCCATTTCTGTATTGATGTAATGTGTCTAACCGTTTCTGTGTTGATGTAATGTGTCTATCTGTTTCTGTCTTGATGTAATGTGTCTATCCGTTTCTGTGTTGATGTAATGTGTCTATCTGTTTCTGTCTTGATGTAATGTGTCTAACCGTTTCTGTGTTGATGTAATGTGTATATCTGTTTCTGTATTGATGTAATGTGTCTAACCGTTTCTGTGTTGATGGAGTGTGTCTAACCGTTTCTGTGTTGATGGAGTGTGTCTATCCGTTTCTGTATTGATGGAGTGTGTCTATCCGTTTCTGTGTTGATGTAATGTGTCTATCTGTTTTGTATTGATGTAATGTGTGTATCTGTTTCTGTGTTGATGTAGTGTGTCTATCCGTTTCTGTGTTGATGTGGTGTGTCTATCCGTTTCTGTGTTGATGGAGTGTGTCTATCCGTTTCTGTGTTGATGGAGTGTGTCTGTCTGTTTCTGTATTGATGTTATGTGTCTGTCCGCTTCAGTATTGATGGAGTGTGTCTGTCCGTTTCTGTATGATGTAGTGTGTCTATCCGTTTCTGTGTTGATGGAGTGTGTCTGTTTCTGTATTGATGTAGTGTGTCTATCCGTTTCTGTATTGATGGAGTGTGTCTATCCGTTTCTGTATTGATGGATTGTGTCTACCCGTTTCTGTGTTGATGTAGTGTGTCTATCTGTTTCTGTATTGATGTAGTGTGTCTATCCGTTTCTGTGTTGATGGAGTGTGTCTGTTTCTGTATTGATGTAGTGTGTCTATCCGTTTCTGTATTGATGAAATGTGTCTATCCGTTTCTGTGTTGATGTAGTGTGTCTAACCGTTTCTGTGTTGATGTAATGTGTTTATCTGTTTCTGTGTTGATGTAATGTGTATATCTGTTTCTGTATTGATGTTATGTGTCTAACCGTTTCTGTGTTGATGTAATGTGTGTATCTGTGTTGATGCAGTGTGTCTATCCGTTTCTGTGTTGATGTAATGTGTCTATCTGTTTCTGTGTTGATGTAATGTGTATATCTGTTTCTGTATTGAAGTAATGTGTCTAACCGTTTCTGTGTTGATGGAGTGTGTCTATCCGTTTCTGTATTGATGGAGTGTGTCTACCCGTTTCTGTGTTGATGTAATGTGTCTATCCGTTTCTGTGTTGATGGAGTGTGTCTATCTGTTTCTGTATTGATGTTATGTGTCTGTCCGTTTCTGTATTGATGGAGTGTGTCTATCCGTTTCTGTGTTGATGGAGTGTGTCTATCCCTTTCTGTATTGATGGAGTGTGTTTATCCGTTTCTGTGTTGATGAAGTGTGTCTATCCGTTTCTGTGTTGATGTAATGTGTCTGTTTCTGTATTGATGGAGTGTGTCTATCCGTTTCTGTATTGATGTAGTGTGTCTATCTGTTTCTGTATTGATGTAATGTGTCTATCTGTTTCTGTATTGATGTAATGTGTATATCTGTTTCTGTATTGATGGAGTGTGTCTATCTGTTTCTGTGTTGATGAAGTGTGTCTTTCCGTTTCTGTGTTGATGAAGTGTGTCTATCCGTTTCTGAGTTGATGGAGTGTGTCTATCCGTTTCTGTGTTGATGGAGTGTGTCTATCTGTTTCTTAATTGATGTTATGTGTCTGTCCGTTTCTGTATTGATGGAGTGTGTCTGTCCGTTTCTGTATGATGTAGTGTGTCTATCCGTTTCTGTTTGATGAAGTGTGTCTATCCGTTTCTGTGTTGATGTAGTGTGTCTATCCGTTTCTGTATTGATGAAATGTGTCTATCCGTTTCTGTGTTGATGTAGTGTGTCTATCCGTTTCTGTGTTGATGTAATGTGTTTATCTGTTTCTGTGTTGATGTAATGTGTATATCTGTTTCTGTATTGATGTTATGTGTCTAACCGTTTCTGTGTTGATGTAATGTGTGTATCTGTGTTGATGCAGTGTGTCTATCCGTTTCTGTGTTGATGTAATGTGTCTATCTGTTTCTGTGTTGATGTAATGTGTATATCTGTTTCTGTATTGAAGTAATGTGTCTAACCGTTTCTGTGTTGATGGAGTGTGTCTATCCGTTTCTGTATTGATGGAGTGTGTCTACCCGTTTCTGTGTTGATGTAATGTGTCTATCCGTTTCTGTGTTGATGGAGTGTGTCTATCTGTTTCTGTATTGATGTTATGTGTCTGTCCGTTTCTGTATTGATGGAGTGTGTCTATCCGTTTCTGTGTTGATGGAGTGTGTCTATCCCTTTCTGTATTGATGGAGTGTGTTTATCCGTTTCTGTGTTGATGAAGTGTGTCTATCCGTTTCTGTGTTGATGTAATGTGTCTGTTTCTGTATTGATGGAGTGTGTCTATCCGTTTCTGTATTGATGTAGTGTGTCTATCTGTTTCTGTATTGATGTAATGTGTCTATCTGTTTCTGTATTGATGTAATGTGTATATCTGTTTCTGTATTGATGGAGTGTGTCTATCTGTTTCTGTGTTGATGAAGTGTGTCTTTCCGTTTCTGTGTTGATGAAGTGTGTCTATCCGTTTCTGAGTTGATGGAGTGTGTCTATCCGTTTCTGTGTTGATGGAGTGTGTCTATCTGTTTCTTAATTGATGTTATGTGTCTGTCCGTTTCTGTATTGATGGAGTGTGTCTGTCCGTTTCTGTATGATGTAGTGTGTCTATCCGTTTCTGTTTGATGAAGTGTGTCTATCCGTTTCTGTGTTGATGTAGTGTGTCTATCTGTTTCTGTGTTGATGTAATGTGTCTATCCGTTTCTGTGTTGATGTAATGTGTCTATCTGTTTCTGTATTGATGTAATGTGTCTAACCGTTTCTGTGTTGATGGAGTGTGTCTAACCGTTTCTGTGTTGATTGAGTGTGTCTATCCGTTTCTGTATTGATGTAATGTGTCTAACCGTTTCTGTGTTGATGTAATGTGTATATCTGTTTCTGTATTGATGTAATGTGTCTAACCGTTTCTGTGTTGATGGAGTGTTTCTAACCGTTTCTGTATTGATGGAGTGTGTCTATCTGTTTTTGTATTGATGTAATGTGTGTATCTGTTTCTGTGTTGATGTAGTGTGTCTATCCGTTTCTGTGTTGATGTAGTGTGTCTATCCGTTTCTGTGTTGATGGAGTGTGTCTATCCGTTTCTGTGTTGATGGAGTGTGTCTGTCTGTTTTTGTATTGATGTTATGTGTCTGTCCGCTTCAGTATTGATGGAGTGTGTCTGTCCGTTTCTGTATGATGTAGTGTGTCTATCCGTTTCTGTGTTGATTGAGTGTGTCTGTTTCTGTATTGATGTAGTGTGTCTATCCGTTTCTGTATTGATGGAGTGTGTCTATCCGTTTCTGTATTGATGGAGTGTGTCTACCCGTTTCTGTGTTGATGTAGTGTGTCTATCTGTTTCTGTATTGATGTAGTGTGTCTATCCGTTTCTGTGTTGATGGAGTGTGTCTGTTTCTGTATTGATGTAGTGTGTCTATCCGTTTCTGTGTTGATGTAGTGTGTCTATCCGTTTCTGTGTTGATGAAATGTGTCTATCTGTTTCTGTTTTGATGTTATGTGTCTGTCCGTTTCTGTGTTGATGTAGTGTGTCTATCCGTTTCTTTGTTGATGAAATGTGTCTATCCGTTTCTTTGTTGATGAAGTGTGTCTATCCGTTTTTGTGTTGATGTAGTGTGTCTATCCGTTTCTGTGTTGATGAAATGTGTCTATCCGTTTCTGTGTTGATGTAGTGTGTCTATCCGTTTCTGTATTGAAGTAGTGTGTCTATCCGTTTCTATGTTGATGGAGTGTGTCTTTCCGTTTCTGTATTGATGTAGTGTGTCTATACGTTTCTGTGTTGATGGAGTGTGTCTATCCGTTTCTGTCTTGATGGAGTGTGTCTATCCGTTTCTGTGTTGATGGAGTGTGTCTATCCGTTTCTGTGTTGATGTAGTGTGTCTATCCGTTTCTATATTGATGTAGTGTGTCTATCCGTTTCTGTGTTGATGGAGTTTGTCTGTCCGTTTCTTTGTTGATGGAGTGTGTGTATCCGTTTCTGTATTGATGGAGTGTATCTATCTGTTTCTGTATTGATGAAGAGTGTCTATCCGTTTCTGTATTAATGTAGTGTGTCTATCTGTTTCTGTATTGATGTAGTGTGTCTATCCGTTTCTGTGTTGATGGAGTGTGTCTATCCGTTTCTGTGTTGATGGAGTGTGTCTGTCTGTTTTTGTATTGATGTTATGTGTCTGTCCGCTTCAGTATTGATGGAGTGTGTCTGTCCGTTTCTGTATGATGTAGTGTGTCTATCCGTTTCTGTGTTGATTGAGTGTGTCTGTTTCTGTATTGATGTAGTGTGTCTATCCGTTTCTGTATTGATGGAGTGTGTCTATCCGTTTCTGTATTGATGGAGTGTGTCTACCCGTTTCTGTGTTGATGTAGTGTGTCTATCTATTTCTGTATTGATGTAGTGTGTCTATCCGTTTCTGTGTTGATGGAGTGTGTCTGTTTCTGTATTGATGTAGTGTGTCTATCCGTTTCTGTGTTGATGTAGTGTGTCTATCCGTTTCTGTGTTGATGAAATGTGTCTATCTGTTTCTGTTTTGATGTTATGTGTCTGTCCGTTTCTGTGTTGATGTAGTGTGTCTATCCGTTTCTTTGTTGATGAAATGTGTCTATCCGTTTCTTTGTTGATGAAGTGTGTCTATCCGTTTCTGTGTTGATGTAGTGTGTCTATCCGTTTCTGTATTGAAATAGTGTGTCTATCCGTTTCTATGTTGATGGAGTGTGTCTTTCCGTTTCTGTATTGATGTAGTGTGTCTATCCGTTTCTGTGTTGATGAAATGTGTCTATCCGTTTCTGTGTTGATGTAGTGTGTCTATCCGTTTCTGTATTGAAATAGTGTGTCTATCCGTTTCTATGTTGATGGAGTGTGTCTTTCCGTTTCTGTATTGATGTAGTGTGTCTATACGTTTCTGTGTTGATGGAGTGTGTCTATCCGTTTCTGTGTTGATGGAGTGTGTCTATCCGTTTCGGTGTTGATGTAGTGTGTCTATCCGTTTCTGTATTGAAATAGTGTGTCTATCCGTTTCTATGTTGATGGAGTGTGTCTTTCCGTTTCTGTATTGATGTAGTGTGTCTATACGTTTCTGTGTTGATGGAGTGTGTCTATCCGTTTCTGTGTTGATGGAGTGTGTCTATCCGTTTCTGTGTTGATGGAGTGTGTCTATCCGTTTCTGTGTTGATGTAGTGTGTCTATCCGTTTCTATATTGATGTAGTGTGTCTATCCGTTTCTGTGTTGATGGAGTTTGTCTGTCCGTTTCTTTGTTGATGGAGTGTGTGTATCCGTTTCTGTATTGATGGAGTGTATCTATCTGTTTCTGTATTGATGAAGAGTGTCTATCCGTTTCTGTATTAATGTAGTGTGTCTATCTGTTTCTGTATTGATGTAGTGTGTCTATCTGTTTCTGTTTTGATGTAGTGTGTCTATCCGTTTCTGTGTTGATGGAGTGTGTCTATCTGTTTCTATATTGATGTAGTGTGTCTATCTATTTCTGTATTGATGAAGATTGTCTATCCGTTTCTGTATTGATGTAGTGTGTCTATCTGTTTCTGTATTGATGTAGTTTGTCTATCCGTTTCTGTATTGATGTAGTGTGTCTACCCGTTTCTGTATTGATGGAGTGTGTCTATCTGTTTCTGTATTGATGTAGTGTGTCTATCCGTTTCTGTATTGATGTAGTGTGTCTACCCGTTTCTGTATTGATGTAGTGTGTCTACCCGTTTCTGTATTGATGGAGTGTGTCTATCCGTTTCTGTGTTGATGGAGTGTGTCTATCTGTTTCTATATTGATGTTATGTGTCTGTCCGTTTATGTGTTGATGGAGTGTGTCTATCTGTTTCTGTATTGATGTAATGTGTCTATCCGTTTCTGTATTGATGGAGTGTGTCTGTCCGTTTCTGTATTGATGTAGTGTGTCTATCCGTTTCTGTATTGATGAAGTGTGTCTATCTGTTTCTGTATTAATGTAGTATGTCTATCCGTTTCTGTGTTGATGGAGTGTGTCTATCCGTTTCTGTATTGATGGAGTGTGTCTGTCCGTTTCTGTATTGATGTAGTGTGTCTATCCGTTTCTGTATTGATGAAGTTTGTCTATCCGTTTCTGTGTTGATGGAGTGTGTCTATCTGTTTCTGTATTGATGTAGTGTGTCTATCCGTTTCTGTATTGATGGAGTATGTCTATCCGTTTCTTTTTTGATGTAGTGTGTCTATCCGTTTCTGTATTGATCGAGTGTGTCTATCCGTTTCTGTGTTTTTTGTGTTTTTCTTTTGCCTGCACTTTGTCTATGTATTGCCTATATGACAACTGGTAACTTATTGACTTGTAAATGGTTTGGCCTCGTCGGAAACCCACGGTACACGTCTCTGGCGCTTGCATACCGTTGGCTAGAATAGATGTAAATCCCCGTTTCCCCGAATAGAAGTTTATTCGGAGATTTTGACCAATCAGATCATGTTAGATCAGTTACCTTGACAACAACAAGTATATTTTTGTACGCATGCCGCCGATGTCAATCTCCGTATAGTACGATCTTATATTTTAACACAATCGACACTTTTATAACACAATCGACAGGTTTGGT
Source organism: Mimachlamys varia (assembly GCA_947623455.1). Classification (NCBI taxonomy): domain Eukaryota; kingdom Metazoa; phylum Mollusca; class Bivalvia; order Pectinida; family Pectinidae; genus Mimachlamys; species Mimachlamys varia. The sequence continues at coordinate 5,925,031 of OX392541.1, read as the reverse complement.
TGCCAGGTGGTGCTACAAATTAAACGGGATACCCCGGCTGAATGTCCCGGCTGGATGTTATCATGGATGAAAGTATCGATATGATTGGCTACTATTTTAGTACGAAAACGAGGGTTTCCATTTATTCTAGCCCACGGTATGCAAGCGCCAGAGAAGTGTACCATGGGTTTCCGACGTTGATGGCTTGGTGACTGTCTTATTTTGACTGAACTTTACCTGTTTTTTTTTTCATACATTTGTTTTTTTCATAGGGAGGTATAAAGGCGGTCATATGGACAGATGTTTTCCAGTGCTTGGTCATGTACTGTGGGATTGCTGGTATCATAATCAAGGTTGTTTATCAAGATATATAAGGATAGTACATGAGTTTCAATTCCTTAATGTTTATGACAATACTCAATTTAGCTTTTGGTGCATTTGCATATCATTGTGGCCCCCAAAAGTGACATATTTGCACGAGAAAAGTGTTTTGAAAGTGTTAACTGAGGCAAATCAAATGTTCTGGATAGTTAAGTGTTCTTTGCGATATACCTGGTATGTCGTATAAAATAAAAAAAAAAAAGAATTTTAAATTGTAAAAAAATGGGAGTGGCAATTAAAAATAATGCAAGCTAGTGAGCATAATTTAAAAATCTTGGACGTTTATATCGCTTTATGGAATATTACCAAGAACAATAAAATGAAGTAAGACTGTTTAAAGTCCCTTGACAATTTATATCTTTGAATTCCAGGGGTGTATGGTAGCTGGAGGATTCGGGAGAGTGTTTGAGATCAACAGAGAGTACGGCCGTTTAAACTATTTCAAGTATGTAAACTTTTCTTATTCCGTGCATAAGTTCGTCTTTCTACTGTGAATTTCGAAGGTGTATTAAGGTTTGTGTTTGTTTATCGTGAAAGCACAATTTTCTCTAATCTAAAATGAGCTATTCCCATGATTTGTTTTTTGGGGGGGGGGGGGGGGGGGGGGATGTTTAGGTTGTTTGGGTTTTCCTTTTTTCATATTTTAATCTGGTAAGTTTCATCATCAATGTGATGAAACCACCATGTAAATTAACATTAAGAAATGTCCATTGAAATACATGTACATTGTATATGAAGTTCAGATCTAGATATCGCATTTAAAACGTAAGTAAAAAGGTCCTAAAATACTGGTTCTAATTACATGAAGGTTACCACAAAAGGGAGTCTTAAGATCTTATAATCGTTAGTCTCACAAAGGGGAGTCTTACGATCTTATTATTTAGCCTTATAAAGGAGTCTTAGGATATATTATATAGTCTTACAAAGGGGAGTCTTAAGGTCTTATAATCGTTAGCCTCACAAAGGAGAGTCTTAAGTTCTTATTATCGTTAGTCTCACAAAGGGGAGTCTTAAGATCTTATTATCGTTAGTCTCACAAAGGGCAGTCTTAAATCGTATCGCTAGTCTCACAAAGGGCAGTCTTAAATCTTATCGTTAGTCTCACAAAGGGGAGTCTTAAATCGTTTCGCTAGTCTCACAAAGGGCAGTCTTTTATCGTTTCGCTAGCCTCACAAAAGGCAGTCTTAAATCTTATCGTTAGTCTCACAAAGGGCAGTCTTAAATCGTATCGCTAGCCTCACAAAAGGCAGTCTTAAGATCTTATAATCGTTAGCCTCACAAAGCGGAGTCTTAAGATCTTGTTATCGTTAGTCTCTGAATAGTATGGTAAAACAGGAATAGTACAGTCGTAAGTCGAGCCATGTCTTTGACCAGTGGAATAATTTATACAGTCACATTGTCAAAAAGCAGACTTTAAATCAATTAAAGAAAAGATATGGAAAGTGAAAGTGGTTATTTTTCAGCTTCGATGTGGATCCGACTGTGCGACATACCTTTTGGAGCCTTCTGCTCGGCGCGGCCACTCGTCTGGTGTACATCACCTTTAACCAGACGACAATCCAAAGAGTCTGCGCTGTTCCTACCACACGCGACGCTACAAAGTAAGTCTGCAAAGGTACAGGCAATAACACGACATATTGGCATCCATCTTCCTGTACTGCTGATCTGGTTTTGTAAATTCGTAATAACAGCAGTAGTTTAGTCGAAATCCCATCTATCTGGATGCTAGCATCGCCGATTGAGTTTTATTATATCAGCTGTATGGAGCTGATTAATTCAACTTACATTTTGTACGTATGTGTATGGTCACATTGAAAAGTTCAATAGCGTGTGGGACTTTACTCCATAATGTGTTCAAGCAAGCCTCACAAGATCTTTATTTTGAAGTTGTTTGACAGTGATTTATACCTAGAATGGTGTTGTTGGGATTTTATCATTTATTTGTGGTTATAAGTGGTAAGGAAACAATTTTAGTTGTCATTGTTAGTGTGAAACTTCATACATTAATTGAAATTTCACATTTACATAAAAAGATATTGCTTAATGGGAACCAGTATTGGATGGAATATAACTATTGTATCTTCATAGAATTCAGCAATAATTGTATTTTCAAAGAATTCAACTGTACAAGTATTTTAATAGAAATCGATTGTACATCTTTCTGTATTTTTCACATTAATTTAATGGCACGTGTTTTGCTTTTTGTCCTTTTTTTAAACAACTGTTATTGCATTTTATCAGGATATTTCTATTTTCGGGACCAGCGTTTCTCCTGACCTTTTCCATCGCTACGTTTGAAGGACTCGTAGCTGTAGCCTACTTCCATTCTATTGGATGTGATCCCCTCGCGTCTGGACAGATAAAAAATCCTAATCAGGTAAAATGTATTTCATAACTCGGTTACAAATAATAGTTTTGTATTTCCGTCCACCTTATATTCTTTAATAGTGTTTTCATTTGTTTATATCATATTGATGTATTTTCACGAAAAACAGATGTTGCCCATTAATGAGTTAAGTCCCTGTCACACTTGACCGGATAGGGCACCGAACGTGAAAAGAATGACATTTTTTTTGCATTACAGATGATATTCGTCAATGTTCTTTTTATGTCATTTTTATGTTCGGAACATTCGTTTCGTGTCAGGTGATGTACGGTGCATCTGTCTGCATCCGTTAGAAAGTTTTGTACATGCACAAAAATTGAAACGGACTGTGGCGAACAAGAATATACGTTGGTTGTTCTGTGCATTGTTCGCAATTTATTCGTTCATATGCTGTAGGTGTACGGGAGGCAATTTGGTATCTATTATGTAGATGAAACTGATACGCATTCGCTACGCATTAACCGGACCATAAACGAACACCGTACGGACAAACAACGGACAATATGGAGATCGACGCAGTCAGCAGTGCCACTTTACCAGAGCTGTTCCGTTGGAGAAATGCATAAACCTTTTGTTTCCTGCACGCGCATGTTCATGTCAGTAATGTGTTCGGTTTGTCCGGAATGCATCCTGTACGCGTCCTGCTTGGCCGGCTCGTGTTCGTTTGTTGTTCGTCACTCACATTCGGCTGGTTAACTGTACATGTAGCCGTGCGTTACATGTTCGTTATCGGTACGTTTCAACTGTTCCGTGTTCGGTACAAGTACGTCAGCGGTATGTATTTTTTTATCGGACTGACAAAGTTGCCGCCGGTCAACACTGGATAACAAAATTCCCTATACGTTGATGTTCGGAACCCCAATCCGGTCAAGTGTGACAGGGGCTTAAATAACAGCTGTTTGTAATGCTAGACGGAAAACTCGACTGCTGTAATTTTGTGATGATAAAATGTATCTTGTTCCAATATACCGAAAGAGTCATCATCCGTATTTTGTCTTACATACTTCGGTTTTATGAATAACAAAATATCTAAATATGAAGAAATTCAGAACACCATCATAATTAGGTAAATAAATTGTAGTAACATTCATTCTCGGTCCAAGCTTTGCTTATTTTCATGGGTTGGACGGTCCACACCTTCATACCTCGGTAATTCAATACAAGAGACTTCCCCATGTACTTTCGCTATAGTTGTGCGGGTTAAATCATGATAGCTAGATTAAATATACAATTATTGTGACGTCACCATCTTGTTTCATATGCCAATGTACTTAAAATATTTTGCATTCACTTAAAGTATTATTACTTTGATACATTGTATAATGCCGACTCGGTTCTCATTTTGAGGACTTGATGTTTACTTGGATGTGACCAAAATCTACCTGGCGGTGTCGTCGATGAAGCATAAGACGCCCACTCTTCCGAAACACGGTCACCTGATCTTGTACTTTTACACCCTTGTAACAAAATATTCTTTCCTTTGTTCATATTTTGCCCCTAGTTTAATCGATTTTGGGGTTCGGGTTATGGTTTTGTTAACGCTTTGACATTCTCTAATAGTTTTTGTCCTTACTTGAGTTGTATTTTTCTCAGTCTACTTTTATAAACACTTGAATCATTTATGATTAATGATCACTTGTGTTGTGCGAAAAATAATGGTGTTCTTATATGGGCCAAGCTATAAAGAAATTTGATATTTATAAAAAATAAATTATATATCCGGTATGGCATACCCATTGAATGAAACATAAAATAGGGTCCTTGAAATCGCTTACAGTAAGTAAAGTTTAATAGTGGTATACACAATATCTTATATGGAGCTGGTGTATATGAACAAATTATTTTGTGCCAACTACCATACACTATTAGGATGCACTGTCATCACACATAATCAACTGTAACACAACGGAATAGTAAAAGGTTTACAGTTTAAATATACAAATACAGGCGTTAGAGTAAAACAGCAATAATTTAACCATCCTATGGGCGCTGATTTAAGTGTAAACTATGCGGTACAACCTGTTGTGGTCCAGCACGGTATCGTGTGGGTACATATTTTAGCGCCCTTCATCTCTAGCTACACTATGCTTTCCTACAATAATTTTGTCGTGACTGTTCTGATCAAGCTTTAACTATTACCTTTACTCAGAACGCAAATAATCGTTTCTGTTCGAGAAACTTTTGTTTCCTTTCCTATCGTCGTTACGTATACCACTCACAATAAAAAAGGTCAAAGAATACCAACAATACCATAATTCGAACTCAAAATCGATTAAACTAGAGGCAAAATATGAACGAAGGAAAGTTGTACATGGAGACACTCGTAAAAGTACAAGAGAATAAGACCAAGTGTTCCGGAAGAGTAAGCGTCATCTGCTTCATCGACGACACCAGCCATGTAAATCTCGGTCACATCCAATTGAACACCATTCCTCAAAATGAGAACCGAGTCATTATTGTCAATCACAACAAGTAAGCACACTTATAAGCAAATTCAAAAACATTCATCTTCATTTCACACAAAGATACAGAATATGTCTCGATGAGATCAAAATGGCGAACATGAAACTTGCCCATTTATAATAATCATCAACCTGTATCGCTCCAATCCCTGTGTCGTAAGTTTGTTCGTCAGCAGCTGACATCTATCAATAACTCTCGATATTCAGAGCCCTAGAATAATGAATCAACTGCGATATGTAAACACTATAGGAGGGAGAAGAAGGGATATTAATATCAGGAAAGGGAACGTTCACGATCGGAAAATCGAAATCGTCACGTTTATCTTACCGCTTAGTAGTAAGTTGCCCGTGTTGGTCATATTTTTAGTAACGATCGTGGTAAGAAGCTGATGTGGGAGAGTTTCTTCAATCTCAAGTTTAGTAGGGCATATACGATCGACTAGGTCAGATAAACTTCTTGTTGTTCATAGACAACACATCGCCGATATACCTCAAAGTGAAATTGAAAGATTTGGCAAGGTTTTTGTTACCCGTCCTGATCAGTCCCTCGACAAATTTAGCCGTGTAGAACTAACTATGGTACAATTGTATGTTCAGTTTATTACGTATATTACCTAATTATAGAACGTTGATTTTCCTTGGGAGCAACAACTCAGCTTCCTCAACCTGTGGTTTAAACATGTTGCAGTTAATTCAATTTCAAACGCACACTTTTGGATAATGTAGGATGATGAAGTTTTGGCTAAATTTTAGGACTGAAGCTTTCCATCTATTTGTGTTATGTGCAAAATTTCAAAAAATGTAGATGCTTTTTATGCAACAGTTTTCCCTGTTGTTTCGTTGCAGTAATCCGGTGTCGCTATGGTGACGTGGTAATATTATGATTTGACTGAAGGTTTACAAGTTGTTGATAAACACGTTCACCCTTCGGAACACTTTGTCTTATCTTAAACAGTTCGGATGACTCCTTTGTTCATATTTTGGCCTTGCTATATATAGTTCGAAAACGTTAGGCTCTTTCGGCTTTTGTTTGTTTTATTTTTCACTCTTAATCTCTTTAAAATTTTAGTTATCTTTTTACTCTTCCTAAGTGTTTTGGCAAACATATAGTCAACGACCTATCATTTTTGTTCACATGAAAGTCATTTGCCCATTTAAAAAAAATGAGGGGTCAAATGTGTAAAAAATATCTACAAGATTTCGTCTAATGAACGACAACTCACTGGTCTGAAATCAAAGGCTTCATATATGAAATAAGTTGAAATTAATTAACCTGAAATTAAATATATAAGCTTATCAGTCATGTCTCATTTCACAAATGTTATCAAATGAAGTGAACAGGTATTATTATACCTCTATTATATAACACAATCAATGATTGGTCGAGAGCCGTCACGTGTCAGGGAGACTACACTTCATGTCTCCCTCGCGTGCATCATGTCCAATTTCTCATGTCTCCCCCATGCGGAGCCCATCGCAGAATTCTATAGAGAGTTGTCGTTCGTGGTACAGAACTCTCCGAGGGGTTCCGACAGACTTTTTCATTAAGCAGACGCTGATGAAATCAACAATATTCTGCAGGCAAAGGACATGGAAAACACAAAACTGGCCTCAAAATGATTATTAGTTTACCCGCGGCAAGTCATATTTCCCTCGGGCTTCGCCCTCGGGAAAATATCACATGCCTTGGGTAAACAAACCGTAATGTCTCCCTACAACCAGGGCAATATATGTATAATATCGATTTTGGATAAGGGAGTTCAAGGTATGACAGAAAATGCAAAGACAATGATATGTCAGTGTGCTCAATTTTGTGCTATGACCGGTCAAACATACCAATATGACATAATGAGCAATTTTAAGTGAATTTTGTAGTTTTGACCAATTGCGGGATATCTTCATACAATATTTTCCGAATTTGTGATCCGAAATGTATGAAAGTTTGCAGAAATGACAAAATTAGTGTTTTCTTTCAAGTTATGGAAGTAAAATTTCTCTTACTTTAAATTTTTACTCAGGAAAGCAATTTGAGCTACCCCTACCCCTTATTTTTTAATGAGAAAATTATCATTTTTTCACCATTTTTTGCAGATTAACCGTTTAATAAAAAAGTTCTGATATCAAACTTTTGTTAATATTTAGCGTATGAAAAGAAAATGGGTTTCTCTTTCTAAAACCGTCATAAAAATGAGGGGTTAGTGTGCTAATTTTTTGTCCCTGTTTTATTTGTGTTATTTTGCACAGTTTTGGGTTTAAAAATAAAAACTGCTCCAGTTACACTAAATATATGACAAAAATACTAAAATTGTATAATTATCCTCTTTATAGCATTATATTTCTATAAAATTGAACATTATAAAGTTAAACAGCAAAAATGAACTTGCTATAATTAAAAATGGCTAAACACTGATGTTTTAAAGAGAGCGATATAGCATCAAAAAGGTGAAATTTTGGCCTTTCGCGAAGTGCATAAAATAGACAGAAATACGCATATATTCAAAATGGCCGCCAAATTGGTAATTTTTTTAAATTCATGTAAAAAAAGTTCTACAAGCAAGGGACACTTACATTTTTGACATAATTTTCAGATGCATATTTGCTATTAAAATTTATAATAATTTCTACAATATCACAAAAAAATCTTGAAATGAGACAGAAACGAGACTTGAACGTGACTGAAACCTCAGAAGTGTACATCCTTAAGTTTTACTTCTCCAGTTTTTATACTCTGATGACAAATGTCAAGTAACTGAAAGTATTAAAATTATCGACAAACCACTCGAGCTCTGGATGAAGGGCCATGTCACGTCAACATTCTAAGGTATAAAATAAATGAATGTAAACTAGTTGGCCTTTCTTCATATTACATGCATAATTGTTTTTATATATCATACCATATATGGTTATCTGGCTATTTTAGATCATATAATTATTATATAGAGGTTACACGAAGAGTGGTGGTTGGATATGGAGTTAATTATTTTTTAAAGTTACAAAAGACACGACCTTTAGCGAGTGTCTTTTATAAATTTTAAAGATAATTACCGAGACTGAAAAGAATCCCATATCCAATAAACACGAGTCGTGTGACCTGTTTCTACCATAATACTATTAAGTCGCAGTGGCAGTGTTGTTTTCTGTGAACTGCGCATTGTTTGCACAAAAACATATTCCCGCCAAATTGTGACGACATCAACAATCGATGATGACGTCAACAATCAGCACGTTGCATTGAACCACGTGTTTTCCTGTCAAAGTTCAACTTCTCAACGAATCAAAAGTCCGGAAGGTTATATTCCACTAGTGGTATATAATATATATTTATCCAACAGTCAGCATGTTTATACCATGGTCTGAGAGTGGAATAACACATGGTATTGTGGTAGAAATAAGGTTATCTGCCTGTTTTAGATCATACCATATATGGTTATCTGTTTTAGATCATACCATATATAGTTATCTGTTTTAGATCATACCATATATGGTTATCTGGCTGTTTAAAGATACCCCGGGAATGTCAGGCTTGTTCATGGCTTCCCTCTTCTGTGCTTCACTCAGGTAAGTTTGTTTCGTACCTCACTCAGGTGAGTTGGTTTAGTACCTCACTCAGGTAAGTTTGTTTCGTACCTCACTCAGGTAAGTTTGGTTCGTACCTCACTCAGGTAAGTTTGGTTCGTACCTCACTCAGGTAAGTTAGCTTCGTACCTCACTCAGGTAAGTTTGGTTCGTACCTCACTCAGGTAAGTTTGGTTCGTACCTCACTCAGGTAAGTTTGTTTCGTACCTCACTCAGGTAAGCTTGTTTCGTACCTCACTCAGGTAAGTTTGTTTCGTACCTCACTCAGGTAAGCTTGTTTCGTACCTCACTCAGGTAAATTTTTGTTGTACCTCGCTCAGGTATTTTTTCGTACTTCATACAGGTAAGCTTGTTTCGTATCTCACTCATAAAGTTCTTTTACGTACCTCACTCAGGTATTTGTTTCGTACCTCATACAGGTAAGCTTGTTTTGTATTTCACTCATAAAGTTTTTTTACGTACCTCACTCAGGTATGCTGAACACCACTCAAGTTCTTATGTAACTCCCGTTTGTATATTCTCCGGTACGTTAACAATTTAGGTAGTTTTTAGCACTAAAACTACGGGAGTAGTTTTGCGTCTATTGCTGTCACTATTATGTGACCTTTGATCCATGTCATTTTCCCCTCCCGCTCCGGAAAAGCTTGAATGCTACCAATCGCATCCCAACAGGAAATGATGTTACCATGGTATTGTTAATAAGTATGATGACTTCAATAATCTACATGCAATTTGCAACAACAAAATCAATTTTTTACTCCCATGGTCATTTAAATATTACATCTCTGCCCCTAGTAGATCTCTCGGTATATACATACATTCGTGTATACCTTTCCTTGCTTTACACTCGTACACGGATCGCGGAATGTTGCCGACACATCGATGTACGTGTGTGTACTGTCATGCCATTGCTTTGTTAAACTCTGATTATATAATCGCGCACAGCCAACAATCCTAATTTTGATTTCAATGACATATTACATTTTACATGTGCGTAAACTAAAATACTTGCCCAATTTGTTGGTCGGAGGTATTAATCCGTAATTATGAAATAATGAAATTGTTATTTATGAGCTACTTCCCCTGATCGTCACCAACGTTGTGATATACTGAATACACAAACTTTGTCGAATTGAACTGAGGATACAATTTTTAAAGAGACTTTATAATGTACAAAGCAATATGCAAAACAATTGATTTATTGAAAATAACACTTATACTTTTTCTATGGCGAGAAAAGGAAATCACTTTTTAAGAACAAATGGAGATTGTCTATGGTTGGCACCAAGATCATTCTGGGATCTATTTTTTAATGTTCATGTAGAGATGTTGTGCTTACTAGATGCACGGGAAATTCTATATCTGATATTTTAAATGTTTATAAGGCACAATTTATATAACGTATGTTCTAAAGTTAATAATCGCATTTGGTTTTCTACATACGACACTCTATCTTTTAAGATATATGATATAAAGTGAAATTAAATGTTTAAATTACTGCATTACATCCATTTTCATTAATCGTACTTTTAGGTGGGTACGATATGTCTATGTCATAACTGCAAACTTTTATTACCTTCCAAAAACATACATTTTATTATTGAAACAAACCAGTATATGTGGTTTGATCTGCCAATGCTCCCGTAATTAATTAATCGCAATCTTGCATTTCCAGCCTGATCTTGGGTGTGCTGGTTTGCTTTGTTCCAAGTGTTGCAGGGAAGTTTTATTAAACAAAGTGTCATTTTGTGTCTAACACACTAATACCGTTTATTTCAGTGCATACTTTAAAATAAACGCATTCGCTTCCCTGTAAATGTATCGATATTCATTTGAAATACTAATTGATGTTTTAGTTAAATTATAAAAGCACTGCACTAAATTGCACATGCAGTTTGAAACCCAACTCGTCGATCTAAACAATTTGCTTGTTATTGGGTTTCTTCTAAATACTTACTTAATCCCTATTCTAAGACTTTCTGATATCGAAACTTCGTAACCTATGCAACAAAGTCACTTCAATAGTTGTCAACAAATACGTAGAAGTTTTAGCGTTACAGTACTTTCAGTACTTTGATTCCTAACACTACTAAGGTAATACCCTTTTAACCCAAACACTATTTGTAGTAAATATCAACTACGTATAATGTTAGAGTATATATAAGATAAACCGTTGTTATAACATATATTCACACTGACAAATCTGATAAAAGATCCTACTGGGGAAAATATGCTGTTCTCTACTTTATTAAGTAGTTCTCAACCTAATTCTTAGTTCTTTTTTGCCTCTTTAAAATAAGTTCTGTTAACAGATGTAGAATACATATATGGGGTCGGGTCAGATATTTTTACTTGTAATCAGACACAGTGAGCGACCGTCGGCATCATCTTGGTGTCGTGTACATGTAACCAGACACAGTGAGCGACCGTCGGCATCACCTTGGTGTCGTGTACATGTAACCAGACACAGTGAGGGACCGTCGGTATCATCTTGGTGTCGTGTACATGTAACCAGACACAGTGAGGGACCGTCGACATCACCTTGGTGTCGTGTACATGTAACCAGACACAGTGAGCGACCGTCGACATCACCTTGGTGTCGTGTACATGTAACCAGACACAGTGGGGGACCGTCGACATCACCTTGGTGTCGTGTACATGTAACCAGACACAGTGAGGGACCGTCGACATCACCTTGGTGTCGTGTAAATGTAACCAGACACAGTGAGGGACCGTCGGCGTCACCTTGGTGTCGTGTACATGTAACCAGACACAGTGAGGGACCGTCGACATCACCTTTGTATCGTGTACATGTAACCAGGCACAGTGAGGGACCGTCGGCGTCACCTTGGTGTCGTGTACATGTAACCAGACACAGTGAGGGACCGTCGGCATCACCTTGGTGTCGTGTACATGTAACCAGGCACAGTGAGGGACCGTCGGCGTCACCTTGGTGTCGTGTACATGTAACCAGACATATTGAGGGACCGTCGACATCACCTTTGTATCGTGTACATGTAACCAGACACAGTGAGGGACCGTCGGCATCACCTTGGTGTCGTGTACATGTAACCAGACACAGTGAGGGACCGTCGGCATCACCTTGGTGTCGTGTACATGTAACCACACACAGTGAGCGACAGTCGGCATCACCTTGGTGTCGTGTACATGTAACCAGACACAGTGAGGGACCGTCGGCATCACCTTGGTGTCGTGTACATGTAACCAGACACAGTGAGGGACCGTCGACATCACCTTGGTGTCGTGTACATGTAACCAGGCACAGTGAGGGACCGTCGGCATCACCTTGGTGGCGTGTACATGTAACCAGACACAGTGAGGGACCGTCGCCATCACCTTGGTGTCGTGTTCATGTAACCAGGCACAGTGAGGGACCGTCGACATCACCTTGGTGTCGTGTACATGTAACCAGACACAATGAGAGACCGTCGGCATCACCTTGGTGTCGTGTACATGTAACCAGACACAGTGAGGGACCGTCGGCATCACCTTGGTGTCGTGTACATGTAACCACACACAGTGAGGGACTGTCGGTATCACCTTGGTGTCGTGTACATGTAACCTGACACAGTGAGGGACCGTCGACATTACCTTGGTGTCGTGTACATGTAACCAAACACAGTGAGGGACTGTCGGTATCACCTTGGTGTCGTGTACATGTAACCAGACACAGTGAGGGACCGTCGACATCACCTTGGTGTCGTGTACATGTAACCAGACACAGTGAGCGACCGTCGACATCACCTTGGTGTCGTGTACATGTAACCAGACACAGTGGGGGACCGTCGACATCACCTTGGTGTCGTGTACATGTAACCAGACACAGTGAGGGACCGTCGACATCACCTTGGTGTCGTGTAAATGTAACCAGACACAGTGAGGGACCGTCGGCGTCACCTTGGTGTCGTGTACATGTAACCAGACACAGTGAGGGACCGTCGACATCACCTTTGTATCGTGTACATGTAACCAGGCACAGTGAGGGACCGTCGGCGTCACCTTGGTGTCGTGTACATGTAACCAGACACAGTGAGGGACCGTCGGCATCACCTTGGTGTCGTGTACATGTAACCAGGCACAGTGAGGGACCGTCGGCGTCACCTTGGTGTCGTGTACATGTAACCAGACATAGTGAGGGACCGTCGACATCACCTTTGTATCGTGTACATGTAACCAGACACAGTGAGGGACCGTCGGCGTCACCTTGGTGTCGTGTACATGTAACCAGACACAGTGAGGGACCGTCGGCATCACCTTGGTGTCGTGTACATGTAACCAGGCACAGTGAGGGACCGTCGGCGTCACCTTGGTGTCGTGTACATGTAACCAGACATAGTGAGGGACCGTCGACATCACCTTTGTATCGTGTACATGTAACCAGACACAGTGAGGGACCGTCGGCATCACCTTGGTGTCGTGTACATGTAACCAGACACAGTGAGGGACCGTCGGCATCACCTTGGTGTCGTGTACATGTAACCACACACAGTGAGCGACAGTCGGCATCACCTTGGTGTCGTGTACATGTAACCAGACACAGTGAGGGACCGTCGGCATCACCTTGGTGTCGTGTACATGTAACCAGACACAGTGAGGGACCGTCGACATCACCTTGGTGTCGTGTACATGTAACCAGGCACAGTGAGGGACCGTCGGCATCACCTTGGTGGCGTGTACATGTAACCTGGCACAGTGAGGGACCGTCGGCATCACCTTGGTATCGTGTACATGTAACCAGGCACAGTGAGGGACCGTCGCCATCACCTTGGTGTCGTGTTCATGTAACCAGGCACAGTGAGGGACCGTCGACATCACCTTGGTGTCGTGTACATGTAACCAGACACAATGAGAGACCGTCGGCATCACCTTGGTGTCGTGTACATGTAACCAGACACAGTGAGGGACCGTCGGCATCACCTTGGTGTCGTGTACATGTAACCACACACAGTGAGGGACTGTCGGTATCACCTTGGTGTCGTGTACATGTAACCTGACACAGTGAGGGACCGTCGACATTACCTTGGTGTCGTGTACATGTAACCAAACACAGTGAGGGACTGTCGGTATCACCTTGGTGTCGTGTACATGTAACCAGACACAGTGAGGGACCGTCGACATCACCTTGGTGTCGTGTACATGTAACCAGACACAGTGAGCGACCGTCGACATCACCTTGGTGTCGTGTACATGTAACCAGACACAGTGGGGGACCGTCGACATCACCTTGGTGTCGTGTACATGTAACCAGACACAGTGAGGGACCGTCGACATCACCTTGGTGTCGTGTAAATGTAACCAGACACAGTGAGGGACCGTCGGCGTCACCTTGGTGTCGTGTACATGTAACCAGACACAGTGAGGGACCGTCGACATCACCTTTGTATCGTGTACATGTAACCAGGCACAGTGAGGGACCGTCGGCGTCACCTTGGTGTCGTGTACATGTAACCAGACACAGTGAGGGACCGTCGGCATCACCTTGGTGTCGTGTACATGTAACCAGGCACAGTGAGGGACCGTCGGCGTCACCTTGGTGTCGTGTACATGTAACCAGACATAGTGAGGGACCGTCGACATCACCTTTGTATCGTGTACATGTAACCAGACACAGTGAGGGACCGTCGGCATCACCTTGGTGTCGTGTACATGTAACCAGACACAGTGAGGGACCGTCGGCATCACCTTGGTGTCGTGTACATGTAACCACACACAGTGAGCGACAGTCGGCATCACCTTGGTGTCGTGTACATGTAACCAGACACAGTGAGGGACCGTCGGCATCACCTTGGTGTCGTGTACATGTAACCAGACACAGTGAGGGACCGTCGACATCACCTTGGTGTCGTGTACATGTAACCAGGCACATTGAGGGACCGTCGGCATCACCTTGGTGGCGTGTACATGTAACCTGGCACAGTGAGGGACCGTCGGCATCACCTTGGTATCGTGTACATGTAACCAGGCACAGTGAGGGACCGTCGCCATCACCTTGGTGTCGTGTTCATGTAACCAGGCACAGTGAGGGACCGTCGACATCACCTTGGTGTCGTGTACATGTAACCAGACACAATGAGAGACCGTCGGCATCACCTTGGTGTCGTGTACATGTAACCAGACACAGTGAGGGACCGTCGGCATCACCTTGGTGTCGTGTACATGTAACCACACACAGTGAGGGACTGTCGGTATCACCTTGGTGTCGTGTACATGTAACCTGACACAGTGAGGGACCGTCGACATTACCTTGGTGTCGTGTACATGTAACCAAACACAGTGAGGGACTGTCGGTATCACCTTGGTGTCGTGTACATGTAACCAGACACAGTGAGCGACCGTCGGCATCACCTTGGTATCGTGTACATGTAACCAGACACAGTGAGGTACCGTCGGCATCACCTTGGTGTCGTGTACATGTAACCAGACACAGTGAGGGACCGTCGACATCACCTTGGTGTCGTGTACATGTAACCAGACACAGTGAGGGACTGTCGGCATCACCTTGGTGTCGTGTACATGTAACCAGACACAATGAGGGACCGTCGACATCACCTTGGTGTCGTGTACATGTAACCAGACACAGTGAGCGACCGTCGGCATCACCTTGGTGTCGTGTACATGTAACCAGACACAGTGAGGTACCGTCGGCATCACCTTGGTGTCGTGTACATGTAACCAGGCACAGTGAGGTACCGTCGGCATCACCTTGGTGTCGTGTACATGTAACCAGACACAGAGAGGTACCGTCGGCACCACGTTGGGTCACAACTTAGAGTTTTTGAAGCAATCAGACCTTTCAATCTTGCTCTTTTGGGTGAAAGTCACTATGAAAGTGCACCGCACTATGTAATATTGATCTGTCATGAAATGTTTTATCGCTGTACTTTAATAAGTTACAAAGTTATGGAGCGGAAATGTGCTTCACAATAAAAGGGTCTCATGAAAACCTAAAGTCTGAGACCTTAAGACGAAAAACCATGAATGCAGAATGCGACACACTTTATGATATTTGTTAACAGCCATGCATAGTTTCATCCTTCTAGCTACAATAACATGTTACAACGAACGCACGCAATGACAGAGCGATCACTAAAGGCACCAGCCAATACATTTCTTGTATGTCGGGATTCTAATACTATGTTGTCATTCCAGCACACTGTCGTCCGGGCTGAGTAGCCTCTCTGCACAGACAGTAGAGGATATGGTGAAACCTCTTTGGCCAAATATTTCGGACAGAAAAGCGACAACTATTGCAAAGTTATCAGGTAACTCCCAGCCAAAAGCCACGTCTTGGTATGTTTAGCCACGTCTTGGTACGTTTTAGCAAGTTTTTCTGACTTTTCTCCAGAAATCTGTGTATTTAAATAATAATTTTATTGAAATTCAATTGTGAATATTTTCATTTGGATATTAAGACAATCCAATGCTTAATTAAACGAGTATATATCTATTTTCCATTTCTTTTTTAACACAATTCCGTTAAGAAAGAAAAAGCAATTGGTCAGCTGTTGTGAACACTAAAATGTACATTGAAATTAAAAGTTTTAGAAAGAAAAAAATGAGCATCAGACTCACACACGTACACATGTGATTCACCTTAATAAGTTAGTACTTGATACAGCATGCAAAAACTGGATGACACTACACCGTACAGCTGTCTATCCTTCTGTAACACGCATCGGGGGTGCTACCTGTAAGGGGGCCAACAAGTAAAATTACTCTAAACTGAGATAGAAATAGAAAGGGTGCATACAACCTATCACTGTACGACCACGAGGCTACTACACTCAATAGAGAACATTGTTACGAGGGGCCGCGGTGGTCGGGCGATTAAGGTGTCATTCTACTACATGTACTAGCCATCCACCTCTGGGTTACGAGTTCAAAACCCAAGGGGGCAGTTGCCAGGTACTGACTGTAGGTTGGTGGTTTTTTCTGGCACGTCCTTCAATGACCCTGCCTGTTGATAGGACGTAAAAACAAAATAAACCAAACCGACACAGAGGGGACTAGAGTATCCAGTATAGTATAATCTACCACTTTTTATCTCAAATGAGGAACTAATGACATGCACACGTGATTGTACCTCTAGCAGATATAACAATAAAACATGTAAAATTAATGTATTTTAAAGCGTATCAGTAACTCTATTTATAGTGCTTTTCTACGGAGGTCTTTCTCTGGCTGTATCCTTTATGATCGCAAACATTGAGGGTGCGCCACTATCACAGGTAAGTAACCACCGGTATATACCTTATTGTTTGAGAGTAAGAATTGATGATCATTACTGCAGAAATTAATGATGGGTCATTATCTATATCTCATCAACATGTTGGCACTGGCACATGTACATGGTACATGGAAAATTCACTGATAAATAACTCATCAAACGGACCATAAATAACTTAAATAAGGATAAGTAATTTAACTCTTACTTGATATAATCTATAAATAGTAAAGGTTATAGCATGCTCGATTAGGAGGAAGGATAATAAAATTGTGTATTTGAAATTGAGTTTAAATGTTATTTGTCTACAGATAACTGGTCAGGTGTTGTCTTCATTTGGAGGAGCAGCGGGAGGCATGTTTTTGTATTCGATATTCTGCCCCTGGGCAAACAAAAAGGTAAATATCAACGAAATACGCTTTTAGTAATTGCGGATAGAAAATTAAAGATTGGTTCTAAAACAAATACAGAATTAAGGAAAAGTATATTCGCATAGATGTATTTTGTGTTTGAAATATTGATCGTAATTTACACTTCGGCCTTTATTTGTCTAATCATACCTTTTCCTAGATAATGCTGCTACAGAGACTAATTATGTACACTGATTTTTGTTAGAAAATAAATCATTAAAAATCCTGTTCTAGGGCATAATCTAGTAAGTTCATGAGTCGACACAGTTTTAAGTTCACTTTGTTTCTTCAAACAGGGTGTCATAATTGGTGGTATTTTTGGAATGGTCTTTATTTTCTGGATCGGAATCGGCAAAAGCTTTTCTTCAACTTTAATCAAGGAACCACGTCTCCCTCCTGTTTCGTCAGGATACTGCCATCTTAGGGACGGCATCAACGTCACAAGTGACGTCACTAGCACGAACGAATTGTTCACTGCAACCATTACAACCATGGTCACGGAATCACACGTACCCCTGTCGAACCAAAAGTATGCAACGTGATTACACTCCTCAGTTTATAGCGACATTTCAACATCACGTCATCATTATCATAGTCACCATGGTAGCGTTTGCTGTTATTTAATCCTGATTCCAGTTATTGTTGAGTGAAAAGAAAACATAATTTATTTTCCAAAACAAACGTGTAAATCTGTAAGATTTTCAAAGAGTATACAAATCAAATTTTTGGGATTCAAATTAGAAATGTATCCTATGTGGATTTTTTTACATTAACATAAATTTCAATAAATAAATGATTAATAATGACATAACAAGAGGCCCAGAGGGCCATATCGCTCACCTGGATACATTGGTATCTAGGTAATCACGGTAAAACATTTTCTAAAAAGATCCCATGTACAGAGACAGACCAAAAGACCAATAGTTGAAGCATTTAATCAGTATCAATTAAAAGTTTGGTTAATTGGTTGGTATCTCATCTGTTTTCAAGTTCAACTAATCGGAAACTATGGATGTGCCAGACCCCAACATCAATGCTAATATCACATGTGTTCCTCTCTTTATGTCCAGGGATGGTATATATAATTTTGGGTGGGGATTTTAATCGTTTAAAAGTTATGACTCAGGAGTCAAGTCTGAAAGGGCGTGGCAGACCCCGAGATCAAATCTAATATCATGATTGTGGTTGTCTCTTTATGCCCAGCAATAGCATATATAGTTTTGGGGTGGGGATCTGAATCGTTTAAAAGTTATAGCATATCCATATTGTCAAACAGACGCCTTTTGGCCCCGCCCATCAGGTCCCTTGGAGCTCAATCATTTGTATAAATTTGAATCCGAGCCACCTAGGTATACTACCACTGAAATATAAAAAAGTCGCTAATATCAATAAAGCCAAATTGATCCCTTTTGGCCCACCCCTCAGGCCCCTGGGGGTTTAGCCCATTCATTTGTACAATTTTTGATCCCCGCCCATAGTGATGTTACCAGGAAAATATGAGCGATATACTTAGCTCGGTTTCAGTGAAAAAGTCGTTTATATCAATATAGCCAAATTGACCCCTTTTGGCTCTACCTTCAGGCCCCTAGGAAGTCAGCTCCAATATTTATACAATTTTGAATCCCCACCCCATCGGGATGCTTCTGACCGAATATGGTCAAATTTCATTGAGCAGTTATGAAAAAGAATTCGATTGTTGACTGACGGACGGACCGACGGACGCCACGGTATGGAATCAGCTTTTCTTGGTCATTATACCCCCCCGCAACGAAGTTAGGGGGGTATACTGAAATCAGCTTGTCTGTCCGTCTGTCTGTCCGTCTGTCTGTCCGTCTGTCCGTAGAAAAATGTTGTCCGGACAACTCCTCCTAAACTACTGGATCGATTTCAATAAAACTTGGCAGTATTGTTGGGGACCATGTGTAGATGTGCATGCAGGGTTTCGTTTGTCAAAATTTTGGTTGCCATGGTAACCAGGTCACTATACACAGGTTTCCATAATAAAATGTTGTCCGGACAACTCCTCCTAAACTACTGGATCGATTTCAATAAAACTTGGCAGTATTTTTGGGGACCATGTGTAGATGTGCATGCAGAGTTTCGTTTGTCAAAATTTTGGTTGCCATGGTAACCAGGTCACTATACACAGGTTTCCGTAATAACGTGTTGTCCGGACAACTTCCTATAAACCACTGGATCGAGTTTAATGAAACTTGGCAGTATTGTTGGGGACCATGTGTAGATGTGCATGCAGAGTTTTGTTTGTCAAAATTTTGGTTGCCATGGTAACCAGGTCACTATACACAGGTTTCCATTATAATGTGTTGTCCGGACAACTCCTCCTAAACTACTGGATCAATTTCAGTGAAACTTGGCAGTATTGTTGGGGACCATGTATAGATTTGCATACAGGGTTTCGTTTGTCAAAATTTTGGTTGCCATGGTAATGAGGTGACTATACACAGGTTTCCGTAATAACATGATGTCTGGACAACTTCTTCTAAACTACTGGGTCATTTTCAATGAAACTTCGCAGTAAGTAATGTTGAGGATTACTATACACAGGTTAAAATTTGTCCGGTCGGCTTTTAAAATTCTGCTGACTGTTGACATTATATAATGCATGTTATATACAACTTGTACTACATCATGTTTTTTTTCAAAAACATGTCAGACACCTCTAATAAGAGGTAGCGGGGGGGTATTAGTCAGCCATCGGCTTACAGTTCTAGTTGGGACCAGATGAGCTAAAATAATTTAATCAAGATAAGCTATTTAGTTTATATTTTATTGTCAGTGAGGGTTTGGACAGATTATACTCAGTATCCTACCAATGGATTGGAGCGATGGGGATTTTAACCACCATTTTTGTAGGAAGCCTCGTCAGTCTCATCACAGGTAAGTCAGTCTCGTCAGTCTCATCACAGGTAAGTCAGTCTCGTTAGTATCATCACAGGTAAGTCAGTCTCGTCAGTATCATCACAGGTAAGTCAGCCGCGTCAGTATCATCACAGGTAAGTCAGCCTCGTCAGTATCATCACAGGTAAGTCAGCCTCGTCAGTCTCATCACAGATAAGTCAGTCTCGTCAGTATCATCACAGGTAAGTCAGTCTCGTCAGTCTCATCACAGGTAAGTCAGTCTCGTCAGTATCATCACAGGTAAGTCAGTCTCGTCAGTATCATCACAGGTAAGTCAGCCTCGTCAGTATCATCACAGGTAAGTCAGCCTCGTCAGTATCATCACAGGTAAGTCAGTCTCGTCAGTATCATCACAGGTAAGTCAGTCGCGTCAGTATCATCACAGGTAAGTCAGTCTCGTCATTATCATCACAGGTAAGTCAGCCTCGTCAGTATCATCACAGGTAAGTCAGCCTCGTCAGTATCATCACAGGTAAGTCAGCCTCGTCAGTCTCATCACAGATAAGTCAGTCTCGTCAGTATCATCACAGGTAAGTCAGTCTCGTCAGTCTCATCACAGGTAAGTCAGTCTCGTCAGTATCATCACAGGTAAGTCAGTCTCGTCAGTATCATCACAGGTAAGTCAGCCTCGTCAGTATCATCACAGGTAAGTCAGCCTCGTCAGTATCATCACAGGTAAGTCAGTCTCGTCAGTATCATCACAGGTAAGTCAGTCGCGTCAGTATCATCACAGGTAAGTCAGTCTCGTCATTATCATCACAGGTAAGTCAGCCTCGTCAGTATCATCACAGGTAAGTCAGCCTCGTCAGTATCATCACAGGTAAGTCAGTCTCGTCAGTATCATCACAGGTAAGTCAGTCTCGTCAGTATCATCACAGGTAAGTCAGTCTCGTCAGTCTCATCACAGGTAAGTCAGTCTCGTCAGTATCATCACAGGTAAGTCAGTCTCGTCAGTATCATCACAGGTAAGTCAGTCTCGTCAGTATCATCACAGGTAAGTCAGCCTCGTCAGTATCATCACAGGTAAGTCAGCCTCGTCAGTATCATCACAGGTAAGTCAGTCTCGTCAGTATCATCACAGATAAGTCAGTCTCGTCAGTATCATCACAGGTAAGTCAGCCTCGTCAGTATCATCACAGGTAAGTCAGCCTCGTCAGTATCATCACAGGTAAGTCAGCCTCGTCAGTATCATCACAGGTAAGTCAGCCTCGTCAGTATCATCACAGGTAAGTCAGTCTCGTCAGTATCATCACAGGTAAGTCAGTCTCGTCAGTATCATCACAGGTAAGTTAAAGTAGTCTATCTAGGATAATTCGTTACGACTGGCTTCCAAGTGTTCGAATTTCATGTTGTTGTTCAAGGCTCTGTGAGCACTTTGGTGTTTTATAAGACAGGGCAGTTAAACGTTAACCAAGTGCACGGTTTATAAAGTAATTATTACCTTTGTTACTATTGTATATCTGTATATGCTCTAGTCGCCAAAGGTGTTTCCAGGTAGATAGAACACGAACACTAGCTAAGTATAACAGTAGGGTGGGTGTGCTTTGGTCTCCATCAACGACACGCACCATCAAAATGCTCGTCAAATGAACGTCTTCAACGCGAAAATAAATTGACCAGGCATTATTATTATCGATATTTATCACAGAAAATAACTGCGACATGTTAACAAAGTCGATCGCAAAGGCTACAATCACGACAGGGTGCCATTGTAATCAATAGTGTTACGAAACGTGAAGCTGTGACCTATAATTATCAACACTCAGTGCCTCTGAGCAATGATTAATTTACAGCACTAAAGCAACTTCAATACCTATAATATGTACATGAATAAAATGAGTACTCCCTAGCCAACAAAAGATTACTTCCTATCTGGGATTTGCAGAAGATTATCTATATAGCTATCAATAAGTGTAACAAGCAATATATCTCAACTATATATAACAATATCAAACTCAGTCTGACCGCATTAATACTGTACTGAATGTTTTATGGGAATTCGTCCAAGAGAAAGTACTCTTAGGAAAATCTTGACTGGAGTTCAACAAGGTTCAACGTTAGGTCGTGCCCTAAATAATTAAAATGCTCAACCTATATCAGCCTAACTTTGGAATGTATTAGTGGATCGTCACCAAATCAAAACTGTATTTTATCATGATGAATCCACAGACCAAATTCCAATCCAATATCTTTGTTCATTCTATTTAATTGATGAGTACATGTGTTGATATATGGTTCGAATCCTTCCATTGATATGTGAATCACTGGAAAGGGTCACCATATCGATTTTTTATGATTTTTAACGTGTTCCCTATCCCAAAATACAATTTTTAAAAAATGCAAAAATCTCTCACGGCATAGCCGAGAAATTACCATTATGGTTTCTCACCCAACGGGAAATTTATTTGAAGTCTATAACCTACACTACCATGTGAAAATGGGTTTTCCCCTATACATATAAACGCATACAACTCTAGTCCAGCCCCTAGAGTAACTGAAAAAGTGAGAAAGTATGCAACTCAGTGGCAGAAATACCTCGCCCACGTTACAAAATGGTCAAAAAACTTGCTTACCAGAGAAAAACGAACAGCTTCCATCGATACCATATATATTTCCCTTTCTAAAAAGTTTTAATGATCCACACTTTTATTTATCAATTTTTTTTTTGCAAATTTTAACCGATTGACGTATTAATTCAGTTTTGAAACGCTGTGTCCTTAATTTGTTTTGCAGAGCGCCCCAAACCGGAAACTCTAGACGTTCGTTATATGTTACCTATCGGCGAACAGTTGTTACCGTACCTCCCAAGGGCAGCCAAGAAGTTCCTTCACTTCGGAGTTCCGTTTGAGAAGGTAACAGCTTATCACAGACGACTATCGTGACGTCAAGCACCAAGGTTAAATAAAACATCATCTCCATGACCGTTTATAACAGAACAAGATTTTTTTGTTAAGTTCAATTTTGTAATTTTTAGAAGAAAAAACGCATTTCAGTTTATATTGTCTGGATAGCATATTCGCTCGAAGGCATTTATAACTTGCAACGTTAACCTTTTAAATCTAAAAAAAGCTCTTCAAGACATAAAGAAAGCTATAAGCCCGGCATTCCCATCCTCGATATTTTGCCATTCTTTACTGTAGCGCCATTGACCCAAACGTTTTTAGCAGCAGTTCAATATCAATCATCAGATAGCCACGCGTTAACAATATCTAGAGGACTGTTGATACAAAATCAGAGAATACCAAAACCATAATCCCAACTCAAAAACGATTAAACTAGGGGCAAAATATGAACAAAAGAAATATTTACATGGAGACTCTCGTAAATGCATCATTGACGACACCCAATATGTACATCTAGGTAAGATCCAAGTAAATGTCATGGCCTCAAAGTGAGAACTAAGGCATACTTCTCAATAAAAACAAGTAGGCAAACTAATTCAACAAGAGATCTCAGAGCGATCTTGGCGTCCACCATTGATGACTTTTTCATTCATTCTTAGAAAGTCGGATCTTTTCCCTTCTTATTTTGTATGTCCCCGCCATAAATAAAACAATAGGCCCAGAGGGCCTGTATCGTTCACCTGGCTTTCAGCAAATGCATAAGCCATGTGTAAGTTAAATAACACAAACATTTTTTAGTAAAGGATCTGCCACAAGATTTCCCTTAATGAACTCTCAGCTTTCTGATTCAAAAAAGCACAATCATGTTTGTGATCGTCTTTTTACCCCAGCAATTGTATATATAGTTTTGGGATGGGGATGTCTTCTGTTTAAGTGTAATAAATCAGGAGTCAAGACTGCAAGGGCGTGACGGACATTGGGTCAAATCTAACATCATGATTGTGGTCGTCTCTTTATTCTCAGCAATTGTATATATATGAAACCAGTTAATTCTGAAAGGGCGTGGTAGACCCTGGGGTCAAATCTAAAATTGTATTTGTGATTGTCTCTTTATGCTTAGCAATTGTATATAGTTTTGGGGTGGGTATCTCAACCGTTTAATAGTTATAACTTAATAGGTTAAGTCTGTAAGGGCATGGCAGATCCTGGGGGTCAAATGTGATGGTCTCTTTACGCTCAGCGAATTGTATATATATGAACCAGTTAAGTCTGAAAGGGCATGGCAGACCCTGGGGGTCAAATGTGATGGTCTCTTTATGCTCAGCAATTGAACATATAGTTTTGGGGTGAGGATCTTAACCGTTTAAAAGTTATGTCAATGTTGGACCCCTTTTGGCCCTGCCCCTCAGGCCCCCGGGGGTTAGTCCCATTATTCATATACATTTTAATCCCAGCCACCTAGTGATGCTACCACTGAAATATCAATGTTGTACATTGCTTAGTTTCAAAGAAGAAAATATGAATATTGCCAAATCGACACCTGCTGGCCCTACCGCTCAGGCCCCTGTGGATTCAGCCAAATAATTTAAATAATTTACATCCCAGCCACCTAGGAATGCTACCACTAAAATGTAAATGTTGTACATTGCTTAGATCCTGAGAAGAAGTCGTTAATATGAATATTGCCAAATGGACCCCTTTTGACCCCCAGGGGCTCAGCCCCTTCATTTGTATCAATTGCAATCCAAGCTACCCAAGAAAGCTACCACTGAAATATGAAAGTTGTACATTGCTTAGTTTCAGAGAAGAAGTCGTTAATATGAATATTACCAATGGACCCCTTTTGGCCCCACCCCCAGGCCCCCAGGGGGGTCAGCCCAATCATTTGTATAAATTTAAATCCCAACCACCTAGGAATGCTACCACTAAAATATTAAGGTTGTACATTGCTTAGATCCAGAGAAGAAGTCGTTAATAAGAATATCGCCAAATGGACCCCTTTAAGCCCCACCCCTGAGGCCCCTGTGGAGTCAGCCCCTTCATTTGTATAAATTTGAATCCCAGCCACCCAGGCATGCTTCCTACCAAATTTGATTAAATTCCGATCGTTGGTTATGAAGAAGATGTCGATTCTACTCAAGAAATAGCCGTAAAAACTTTCAATACCAAAATCCAAAATGGCCATCAATCATTTTGTTTTTCTGACCAGAAAAGCAAAAGGGCATAACTAGGGACCAATGGGAACCTACATATGAAATTTGAGTAAGATCCATCTAGTACTTCTCAAGAAATAGCGATAACAAACTTTGATGTAAAAATCCAAGATGGCCGCCTATCAACCATTTTGTTTTGCTGATCAGTCCCAAAGTCAAATGGGGACAACTAGGGACCAATGGTAACCTAAATATGCAATGGACGCAGGGCGATTTGAGAAAGATCCATTCAGAAATAACGATAACAAGAATTGTTTAAGGATTGGCGGACAGACCATGGACGCAGGGCATTTGAATAGCCCACCATCTGATGGTGGTGGGCTAAAAACGTCCATCTTAAGATCATACAAGAATGTAGAATATTTCCCAATGAGACAAAGATGGCGACCATAAAACCTGTTTATAGTCTTCATCAACATGTATGTCTCGTATCCCTGGGCCGTACGTATATACGTTTACGTATACATCTTGTCTACATCTGTGGAGTATGCCATGACAAAATAAAAAGTTCTCGATTGAAAGACGTTACACCACACATAGACTAATATGGTGCTTTTGATCAAAGGTCGAAGGAATCACGCAACCACGTAACGGTACATTGATAGGCTTTGAAGCTGGATGTTTAGTTACTCTGTTATAATTAGGGGGCAATAGTTGAAACCATTCAAACAATAAATGTATTTTTAAAATTATTCTTTAACTTATTTTCAGAGAGACGAGCTCGTACGGAAAACAATAGAAATCAAAGACAAAGAACATAATGAAACAATTGAAATGATATCACCTGTCGATGACAAGGAGCCTGACCAAAGCGTAACTATAGCAACAAAGGCGGACACCAGCCAATAACTGTTGTATATTTGTCACATTTCGTGGCTCTAAAGTTCCACGATTGTGTGTATGGAACTAAACCGCGGGTAATAAATTTGCGATCAATAATTTCTGTCTATTCGGGAGCACCCTGTAAGAAATTACCAGTGTTTGTTACTACTAGCAACGAGAAGTGAATGATCCATATCCTGGTGTGTATATTTGTCATCAAACACATCGAGACGAAGAGTTACGTGTGAAGCACTTTGTGGACGCGATCTTCGGAAAAATTCGTGATAGCGAAATTAAAGCTCGCGAATAATATCACTTATACAGTGTACCCTCGATATATATCATCACCTTTAGTCCTAGGCAACAACTCTCTAACGTCACACATACGATAGCGGAAAGTATTAACTCTACATACAATAACATCCAGATATTCATGAAACAACTCGTGTTTAATTAATCTCTCATCTTATTTCAATGGAATATTCCATTTACATTTTATTGATCCTATGTTTGTAATAGACAGTAGTTATATCCCTATAGTAATTTATTTAGTGTAGAATACCTGAACTGATTGTGGTATGTTTTCTTTTCTCTGCTTAATTGTTCCAAGCATGAAATAAATTTCTCCCGAATCTTGCACGTTTTGTCATAAGTTTATTGACGGTCGGTCATTTTGAATCTTGAAGACATTTACTTCCTTCTAATCCGTGAAGATTTGAAGTATCATTTCAAAATATTGCATAAACATCTTTAACCCCAGGATGTCATGAAAGGGTTTTTTTCATATTAAAGCAGTTGAGCTTATTCTGTATCTACAGTGTTGAGATACGGGTTAGACAAAAAAGATATTTTATCAGCCTTTCATAACCATTTTAGTTATTTAAGGACTAGGTACAGCCATATTGGTTGTTACCTGGATGAAAATGGTAATATTGAAATTTTAATGTTTCCTTCCAATACATGGCATAAGCTTTATCCCATTATGTTAAATATTGATATAAAATGCAGTTTAGCCCCCAAAATTAAAAAATCTGTACTTAGGAAAAAAATATTCAGTAAATAATATCGAAATGGGAATATTTTTCATATAGTTATTTGAAACTTTTCAAAAAAATAATACAAAGTAACTGCAATGTTCATAGAATGATAACCCAGTGTTAAAATTTCGATATTTTTCTGTAAATCATAGTATCAGGGAGAAATACACAGGTACCCCATCTAAAAAATGTCGTCCATTGCATGCTATTTTCAGTTCAGGTAAAAGTTGTTACCTGTATCTCGTGGGGGCAATATAGGGGCATTATTTTATATTTAATAGGTCATTTGTCATGTAAATGTAAGTTTCGTGTCAAATAAGTGTATCAAATTAAAATAATAACATCGACATAACGTAATTTACATTTACGATACGGTTACCTAATTACTAATTAAGTTTGAGAAATGTATTTTGATAACAATGTGCCTCAACTGCCACACATGTTTACGATGGCAACAATTTACGCTAGCGATGTTTGACAGGTGCGAAGCCGAGAACGAATCGGTATAACCAGTGAGTTAATACTGTCCGATCCACGCGGAAGTGTATTATATATACGAATTCCATCAGCATTTATACAACACAAATTAAACTTTGTTGACAATTCTTTCAAAATCATTAAATTACCTATAATAAAAAACACTGCCGGAAGTGCCGAAGAACAACTTTCACGTGCTATACATTCGCCAAAAAAAGGAAAACTATCAATCGCTGAAAACAATTTATCATGATAGGAGTGGGCAGTTTTTGCTTTGTGACGATATACCAAGTAACATTAACCTTTACTGCATGCTTGAATCCAATTTAATTGCTAATTTTGTCGATGTTTCACCATGCCTCCAAGTTAAGCGTATGAATATCTAAAAAAGTAAATACTTCAAAATGGAGGGCAGAGGAGTATATTTCACTACATGCAACGGGAAGATGTTTGATTTAAGAGATCTGACATAATGTCATAACTCGTCATACCGCAGACGGTAAGATTTTTGTTTTGGCTATGCAGCGTGCCACATAAAGTCGATCGGCGATGGAAATTTTTAAAATTTGATTCAGATGTGATCGGTGTTCAGAATGTACGTAAATTGCCATGCATGTAACGAGTACGTTCTCTTGTTCTGCGGTTTTCAATTGAAAGAGAGATTTATTCAAAAATCGATGGCTCGTCTATCATTCTGTGTATATTAAAGTAACAAAAAATGATATTAATTGTTTTTATTATCTTTCGCAGTATTCTGCAAACGTGCACGCGTTTTTAGACATATAGCACAAAATATCAGAAAAACCACCAAACGTACCAAAATATGGTTGAAATTATCGATTCTCCATCAGAAAATATACTTTGTGGTCTACTTTGGTCATGTATTTTGCAGTATTCAGTAAAATAACAAGTTTTGGTAAAAACACCTCAGCCATATTGAATTGTCCTGTACCTAGTCCATAAAGACTGCATCTTATTTCTAGTACCTATCCAAATATGGGATAATTGTTCATTAAATTCGAGGGCTCCATACATCCCCAAAACAACCAGAAAGTATCATAAAGAAGCAAAACATCAATCTGATTAAAATACAGATCCTTACTATTACTATCGTGTGAAGGATCTGACAGCGACCAGTAGAAGGTCATGTGCAAATGACCTTTACTATTTCCATATCTAAGAAATGAACAGCCAATCAAAATGCACCTTGTAAACGGTGTTTGGTAGACGAACAAAAATGGCGGCGGATCGAAGCGAAGATGAGACAATCATTCAGGGCGTTATTCACATTTTGATTAGTATATTTTGTGATGATTTCTTTACGTTCAGTTGTTATTTCTTTTCGGACAAACGAAAAACTACAAATCAAACAGATAATGTCTAAAAAGAGCACACGCCTTGGCGTAGAGACCACTGAACAGGGCGCCGCCATTTTTGTATACGGTCGTTCGCGTTTCTCGCTACTTTACTCTTGTTTAACGACAAGTGTAGAAACAAATCGAAATTAGCTTTTCACTTTCAGAATCTGGTAAGCAGCGATTTGATTGGTGAATACAAAGGCCATTTGCACATGACTTTCTACTGGTCGCTGTCAGATCATACACACGATAGTAATAGTGAGGATCTGTATTTTAATCAGATGGGCAAAACATCTAGCAAACAGTCGAGTTTCTCGTAAGTCTCTTGGACAGAGACAACTTTCCAGAAGACCTGTTGCCAACCCCCAGATTTTTGGAGAAACTTGCAATACGGTCAGTACAAAGTTTTTCCTGTTTCAATACCTCTGAGGTGTGCTCTCTAAGAATCTGGATGATGCCACTCTGTCATCCATGGGGAATATGTACAATATGCAAATTAAGACCGCCATTACTGAAAATCTTGTTTTCGTCGATATCTCAGTACCTATGCATGGTATCATAATAATTTTGGTGTTAATCCCACATTTTTGTGAGGGGTAAATAAACAGATTAAGCTATATAAGTAAAGGTCCCACCAACAGGTTGTGTTGAATAGCCATATTTAGGCCGCAATTACTCAAAATATCGTATTAGTCAATAGCTCAGCAACTACATACGGTATCAAAATAACTCTGGCGTCTATACACATGTGTTTAGGGGTGAGGAATCCGATTAAACAATTTCAGTATTGATCACACCATTATCTTTTGCAAAATATACAAAACTCATTTTCAGTGTGTATGCCGAGTCATTAACGAACATCGCCTTTAATTATGTTAATGCAAGTTGCCACTACTAATTTGACTCAGTTTGGCTGTCCTCAAACAAATCATTTTCAACACATTGTGACATTATTTGTTAGTCATCAACCCGTCGGGTGTGCTCATTCTGGCAGTGTGCTTCCCCGTGACATCCACAAAACATTGTGCATGGTAAGTGAACTGTATAACATCCGCGCATGCGTGCCGAATAGGATGCATCCATGGCAAAGCAACACCTTATTCCCAGCATCTCCTGCGTAACAATTTGAACGTTCTTTTTTAATGCTTCTTTAGAAAGTGTTAGTGACTTAAGCTTTGGAGCCTTTGTCACATTTTCTACCCATCTTTCGCGAGCAGCAGTCATAAATGCTGTCGCTTCTTCAAAGATGTTATCTATGCCGTTAGATAAAACACTTCAAAGATGTTATCTATGCCGTTATATAAAACACCTAATTTGGGCAGTTCTAAAACACATTAATTTAAGGACTTTTTTCTTCTCTAAAGCACTGAGCTACAGTGTCACAAGTTGAGATGGCATGGGTGGCTGGCAGTTGTGAAAGCAAGTGTTCATGTTCAATTGCAGTTGCCCCAATGTCTATAGTTGTTCGTTCAGCACTTGGTCCTTCCACTCTAAGACAACAGGTAGTTTCAACTTTGCGTAGAATTGCAACAGTAGGAGGATAACGTCGGTGTCATCACTAACGATGTTGATTCTGTTCACGCCACTTTCAGCTGCCTTAACCATCTGCTTTATGGTTATTACATCAGCTTCTTCGTGTCAAGTCATGAGATCTTCCCTGTGACAGACAATGTCATCCTGAATTACAACTAGTAAAGCGTCATTAGTGTAACTGAGAATAAGGTACAGGTCATATAACTGAAATGTCAGAATTTGAACCGGAAAGCAAAGGACGAGCCGAATGAACATAGTCTGGTCAATACCACTACTGCCTGTACCAGTTGCAGTTTAGGATGACTTGCCACAAAGAATCGGATGCAAAAATCATACAGCAGGCGATCGTCTTACAATGAAAGGATCAAGTGCTGAATGAACTACGAAACCTTGATATCTCAAATATATGCCGAGGTCATGGATTATCAGGGGTAATTTATTTTAAAACTTTTAAATGTCATTTTCTTCATTAACACAAAACGTATAGTGATATTATTTCGTCAGCAACATACTGTGATCACTTGCCTTCAATTGTAACGAGAAAAAAAATAATCAACTCCCGTTTCCGGCAGGGGTAACATTTAACAAGAGCATCGCGAGCGGAGGCATGATACGTCCGTCGTACCATATCGGAAGTATAAAGGTATGGTTACACAAAAAAAAGTTTTGACATTTTCTACATAATGTCCCAAATTGCATCAGATACCAAGTTCCAAAGGGCCATAACTCTAGTAATTATTGTCAAATCAAACTGTCATTCAGGAAAACACAACTTCATGTCATGATGATTACGCCTAGCAATTTTGAAAGATATCAATTGAAAACTGGAAGAGAAGATCTCCGGACAAACAACAACTTACAACAGAAATGCATTTTTTACATATAAATGCCTATATTTTGTGATTGCAACTTTGCAATGGTGTTACGCGAAAAGTTGTGATAACTTAACAAAACCCGTAAAAATATGTTAAACATTATAGCTTTTCGAAGTACCATACCAAATTTTAGAGGAATTAAAGAAAACACAAAAAAGTTTTGACATTTTCTACAAAATGCTCGAAATTGCATCAGATACGAAGTTCCAAAGGGCTATAACTCAAGTAAATATTGTCGAATCAAACTGTCATTCAGGAAAACACAACTTCATGTCATGATGATAAAGCCTAGCAAATTTGAAAGATATCCATTGGAAACTTCAGGAGAAGATCTCCGGACAAATAACAGTTTACGACAGAAATGCATTGTCTACATAATGCCTATATTTAACTATGAAATGCTGTTACGCGAAAAGTTGAAATAACTCAACAAAACCCGTAATAAATGTTAAATATTATAGTTTTTCGAAGAACCATACCAAACCTTAGAGGAATTGAAAAAAAAAAACACAAAAAAGTTCTGACGTTTTCTACATAATAGCCGAAATTACGTCCCAAAGGGCCATAACTCTAGTGAATAATGTCGAATCAAACTGTAAATCAGGAAAACACAACTTCATGTCATGGTGGTCAAGCCTAGCAAATTTGAAAGAAATCGGTTAAAACTGTAGGAGGAGATCTCCGGACAAATAAAAGTTTACGACGGACGGACAACGCCATACCATTATACGTTCCGTCATTTTTGACGGGCGTATAAAAGTGTTACTTTGGGTAGGAAACTTTGAAAAGATGCTCAGGTTATTGGCTATCACTGGTGGAAGGGAAGAAATTCACAAATTATGTCAGAGTCACCTCCCTTTTACCAAAAAAAACCAAATCGGCTATACATGTAGGTGTGAAAAGCCCGTCAAATTGTTTACAGGATTTCTTACACTGCTTAAATGTTACCTGTCCTTTGATGAAGTTTACAGGATTTCTAACACTGCTAAAACGGTACCTGTCCTTTGAAACAGTTTACAGGTTTTGTAACACAGCTTAAATGCTACATGCCCTTTGATACAGTTGACAGGATTTCTAACATCGCTAAAATGTAACCTGTCCTTTGATAAACTTTACAGTATTTTTAGGGTGGTCGGATTGTGCAGTTGATAGCCCATTTGCCTTTCAGCAATGCGGCCGGGGTTCGATTCCCCGACTGGACTTGAAAAAAGTATTGGGATCACCTGCCCGACCACGTGGGTTTTCTCCGGGTTCTCCGATTTCCTCCCCCAATAAGACCCCTCACGCGCTAATATCCGGGCCAATAAGAGTGATTAATATATGTTGTATAACTTGTTTCATAATTGTGTTAAAATAAATACAGTTTATATATAGTTTACAGGATTTCTAACACTGCTAAATTGTTAGCTTTCCTTTGATACTACAAGAGGAGACACATTCCACGTCTATCAATGTATCGTTTTACTACAGCACGAGTCCTTTGGTCTTCACCACAGACCTTAGATTAGTTCTCTAGTAGAATGTACATGTAGCATGGTATTGCATAAAGAACCTTCGGTTATGGCGTGGTATTTTATTCCCGGGGTTGGAGATATGAGTATCAATATCTCGTATTTTGTAGATTGGTGGAATGATCTAGAAATCCTCAGACACTGTACAATGTATACTGGCTTGATGACTTTTTATTAAACAAATTAACAGTACATAGAAATCAACATGCTTATTAAAGATAAGGATTCTATTGATACTACAAGATAACAAATATAACAATTCATGTAATGTCCAGTCATACGCATTAGTAGCTGTTTCTGTTCTGCATTTCTGGGTACAAAGATAAACGAATATTATTTACTGATTGTGCGATTTACATTCATATAAGAGAGGCATTTTGAGGTCTTGCTAAGGTCAGCTCCAGAACCGAGTTCTATGTAACCAGGGTGACATAGTCCCCCACCAGGGGACCACAGCAATTACACACAAAGGAATCAAGGTCTCTGCACCGCTTTATGTTTTCATTCCAGCGAGCTGTCCGACATATGAGGCCACATTTTCACCAAGTTCCTCGTCCCCTCCTTTACAGTGGCATCCAGACTTCCATCAAACATGCCAAATATTCCTCCTACAAGCAGATATATATGTACTGCAGTCCATGGATAGAAAACACTAAATGCTTCAGCCTAGCAACACAGCAAATACATGTCATTTCACGAAATCGGTTCAAATGGACATTCAATGAAATGTTTCCTCACCTTTTCCTAGCATTTAACATATGATGACCTGGGATATTTAGAACTGTGGGAATGATGGCCTGGGATACTTAGAACTGTGGGAATGATGGTCTGGGATACTTAGAACTGTGGGAATGATGGTCTGGGATACTTAGAACTGTGGTAATGACGGCCTGGGATACTTAGAACTGTGGGAATGATGGCCTGGGATACTTAGAACTGTGGGAATGATGGTCTTGGATACTTAGAACTAGCTGTGGGAATGATGGTCTGGGATACTTAGAACTGTGGTAATGATGGTCTTGGATACTTAGAACTAACTGTGGGAATGATGGTCTTGGATACTTAGAACTAGCTGTGGGAATGATGGCCTGGGATACTTAGAACTGTGGGAATGATGGTCTGGGATACTTAGAACTAGCTGTGGGAATGATGGTCTGGGATACTTAGAACTGTGGGAATGATGGCCTGGGATACTTAGAACTGTGGGAATGATGGCCTGGGATACTTAGAACTATGGGAATGATGGTCTGGGATACTTAGAACTGTGGGAATGATGGCCTGGGATACTTAGAACTGTGGGAATGATGGTCTGGGATACTTAGAACTAGCTGAGGAAATGATGGTCTCGGATACTTAGAACTAGCTGTGGGAATGATGGTCTGGGATACTTAGAACTGTGGGAATGATGGTCTGGGATACTTAGAACTAACTGTGGGAATGATGGTCTGGGATACTTAGAACTAACTGTGGGAATGATGGCCTGGGATACTTAGAACTGTGGGAATGATGGTCTGGGATAGTTAGAACTAACTGTGGGAATGATGGTCTGGGATACTAAGAACTAACTATGGGAATGATGGTCTGGGATACTTAGAACTAACTGTGGGAATGATGGTCTGGGATACTTAGAACTGTGGGAATGATGGTCTGGGATATTTAGAACTAACTGTGGGAATGATGGTCTGGGATACTTAGAACTAACTGTGGGAATGATGGCCTGGGACACTTAGAACTATGGGAATGATGGTCTGGGATACTTAGAACTAGCTGTGGGAATGATGGTCTGGGATACTTAGAATTAACCGTGGGAATGATGGCCTGGGATACTTAGAATAAACTATGGGAATGATGGTCTGGGATACTTAGAACTAACTGTGGAAATGATGGTCTGGGATACTTAGAACTAACTATGGGAATGATGGTCTGGGATACTTAGAACTAACTGTGGGAATGATGGTCTGGGATACTTAGAACTAGCTGTGGGAATGATGGTCTGGGATACTTAGAACTAGCTGTGGGAATGATGGCCTGGGATACTAAGAACTGTGGGAATGATGGTCTGGGATAATTAGAACTGTGGGAATGATGGTCTGGGATACTTAGAACTGTGGTAATGATGGCCTGGGATTCTTAGAACTGTGGGAATGATGGTCTGGGATACTTAGAACTGTGGGAATGATGGTCTTGGATACTTAGAACTAGCTGTGGGAATGATCGTCTGGGATACTTAGAACTGTGGTAATGATGGCCTGGGATACTTAGAACTGTGGGAATGATGGTCTGGGATACTTAGAACTATGGGAATGATGGTCTGGGATACTTAGAACTAGCTGTGGGAATGATGGTCTTGGATACTTAGAACTAGCTGTAGGAATGATGGCCTGGGATACTTAGAACTGTGGGAATGATGGTCTTGGATACTTAGAACTAGCTGTGGGAATGATGGTCTGGGATACTTAGAACTGTGGGAATGATGGTCTGGGATACTTTGAACTAACTGTGGGAATGATGGTCTGGGATACTTAGAACTAGCTGTGGGAATGATGGTCTGGGATACTTAGAACTGTGGGAATGATGGCCTGGGATACTTAGAACTGTGGGAATGATGGCCTGGGATACTTAGAACTATGGGAATGATGGTCTGGGATACTTATAACTGTGGGAATGATGGCCTGGGATACTTAGAACTGTGGGAATGATGGTCTGGGATACTTAGAACTAGCTGTGGAAATGATGGTCTGGGATACTTAGAACTAGCTGTGGGAATGATGGTCTGGGATACTTAGAACTGTGGGAATGATGGTCTGGGATACTTAGAACTAACTGTGGGAATGATGGTCTGGGATACTTAGAACTAACTGTGGGAATGATGGCCTGGGACACTTCGAACTAACTATGGGAATGATGGTCTGGGATACTTAAAACTAACTGTGGGAATGATGGTCTGGGATACTTAGAACTAACTATGGGAATGATGGTCTGGGATACTTAGAACTAACTGTGGGAATGATGGTCTGGGATACTTAGAACTGTGGGAATGATGATCTGGGATACTTAGAACTAACTGTGGGAATGATGGTCTGGGATACTTAGAACTAACTGTGGGAATGATGGCCTGGGACACTTAGAACTATGGGAATGATGGTCTGGGATACTTAGAACTAACTGTGGGAATGATGGTCTGGGATACTTAGAACGAACCGTGGGAATGATGGCCTGGGATACTTAGAATTAACTATGGGAATGATGGTCTGGGATACTTAGAACTAACTGTGGAAATGATGGTCTGGGATACTTAGAACTAACTATGGGAATGATGGTCTGGGATACTTAGAACTAACTGTGGGAATGATGGTCTGGGATACTTAGAACTAGCTGTGGGAATGATGGTCTGGGATACTTAGAACTAGCTGTAGGAATGATGGCCTGGGATACTTAGAACTAACTGTGGAATGATGGTCTGGGATAGTTAGAACTAGCTGTGGGAATGATGGTCTGGGATACTTAGAACTAGCTGTGGAATGATGGTCTGGGATACTTAGAACTAGCTGTGGAATGATGGCCTGGGATACTTAGAACTAACTGTGGGATGATGGTCTGGGATACTTAGAACTAGCTTTGGGAATGATGGTCTGGGATACTTAGAACTGTGGGAATGATGGCCTGGGATACTTAGAACTGTGGGAATGATGGCCTGGGATACTTAGAACTATGGGAATGATGGTCTGGGATACTTATAACTGTGGGAATGATGGCCTGGGATACTTAGAACTGTGGGAATGATGGTCTGGGATACTTAGAACTAGCTGTGGAAATGATGGTCTGGGATACTTAGAACTAGCTGTGGGAATGATGGTCTGGGATACTTAGAACTAGCTGTGGAAATGATGGTCTGGGATACTTAGAACTAGCTGTGGGAATGATGGTCTGGGATACTTAGAACTAACTGTGGGAATGATGGTCTGGGATACTTAGAACTAACTGTGGGAATGATGGCCTGGGACACTTAGAACTAACTATGGGAATGATGGTCTGGGATACTTAAAACTAACTGTGGGAATGATGGTCTGGGATACTTAGAACTAACTATGGGAATGATGGTCTGGGATACTTAGAACTAACTGTGGGAATGATGGTCTGGGATACTTAGAACTGTGGGAATGATGATCTGGGATACTTAGAACTAACTGTGGGAATGATGGTCTGGGATACGTAGAACTAACTGTGGGAATGATGGCCTGGGACACTTAGAACTATGGGAATGATGGTCTGGGATACTTAGAACTAACTGTGGGAATGATGGTCTGGGATACTTAGAACGAACCGTGGGAATGATGGCCTGGGATACTTAGAATTAACTATGGGAATGATGGTCTGGGATACTTAGAACTAACTGTGGAAATGATGGTCTGGGATACTTAGAACTAACTATGGGAATGATGGTCTGGGATACTTAGAACTAACTGTGGGAATGATGGTCTGGGATACTTAGAACTAGCTGTGGGAATGATGGTCTGGGATACTTAGAACTAACTGTGGGAATGATGGTCTGGGATACTTAGAACTAGCTGTGGGAATGATGGTCTGGGATACTTAGAACTAGCTGTAGGAATGATGGCCTGGGATACTTAGAACTAACTGTGGAATGATGGTCTGGGATAGTTAGGACTAGCTGTGGGAATGATGGTCTGGGATACTTAGAACTAGCTGTGGAATGATGGTCTGGGATACTTAGAACTAGCTGTGGAATGATGGCCTGGGATACTTAGAACTAACTGTGGGATGATGGTCTGGGATACTTAGAACTAGCTTTGGGAATGATGGTCTGGGATACTTAGAACTGTGGAATGATGATCTGGGATACTTAGAACAAGCTGTGGGAATGATGGTCTGGGACACTTAGAACTAGCTGTGGGAATGATGGTCTGGGATACTTAGATCTAACTGTGGAATGATGGTCTGGGATACTTAGAACTGTGGAATGATGGTCTGGGATACTTAGAACTAGCTGTGGGAATGATGGTCTGGGATACTTAGAACTAACTGTGGAATGATGGCCTGGGATACTTAGAACTAACTGTGGGAATGATGGTCTGGGATACTTAGAACTAGCTGTGGGAATGATGGTCTGGGATACTTAGAACTAGCTGTGGGAATGATGGTCTGGGATACTTAGAACTAGCTGTAGGAATGATGGCCTGGGATACTTAGAACTAACTGTGGAATGATGGTCTGGGATAGTTAGAACTAGCTGTGGGAATGATGGTCTGGGATACTTAGAACTAGCTGTGGAATGATGGTCTGGGATACTTAGAACTAGCTGTGGAATGATGGCCTGGGATACTTAGAACTAACTGTGGGATGATGGTCTGGGATACTTAGAACTAGCTTTGGGAATGATGGTCTGGGATACTTAGAACTGTGGAATGATGATCTGGGATACTTAGAACTAGCTGTGGGAATGATGGTCTGGGACACTTAGAACTAGCTGTGGGAATGATGGTCTGGGATACTTAGATCTAACTGTGGAATGATGGTCTGGGATACTTAGAACTGTGGAATGATGGTCTGGGATACTTAGAACTAGCTGTGGGAATGATGGTCTGGGATACTTAGAACTAACTGTGGAATGATGGCCTGGGATACTTAGAACTAACTGTGGGAATGATGGTCTGGGATACTTAGAACTAGCTGTGGGAATGATGGTCTGGGATACTTAGAACTAACTGTGGGAATGATGGTCTGGGATACTTAGAACTAACTGTGGGAATGATGGCCTGGGATACTTAGAACTAGCTGTGGGAATGATGGCCTGGAATACTTAGAACTAGCTGTGGGAATGATGGTCTGGGATACTTAGAACTAGCTGTGGGAATGATGGCCTGGGATACTTAGAACTAGCTGTGGGAATGATGGTCTGGGATACTTAGAACTAGCTGTGGGAATGACGGTCTGGGATACTTAGAACTAACTGTGGGAATGATGGTCTGGGATACTTAGAACTAATTGTGGAATGATGGTCTGGGATACTTAGAACTAACTGTGGGAATGATGGTCTGGGATACTTAGAACTAACTGTGGGAATGATGGTCTGGGACACTTAGAACTAGCTGTGGGAATGATGGTCTGGGATACTTAGAACTAACTGTGGGAATGATGGCCTGGGATAGTTGGAACTAACTGTGGGAATGATGGTCTGGGATACTAAGAACTAGCTGTGGGAATGATGGCCTGGGATACTTAGAACTAACTGTGGGAATGATGGCCTGGGATACTTAGAACTAACTGTGGGAATGATGGTCTGGGATACTTAGAACTAATTGTGGAATGATGGTCTGGGATACTTAGAACTGTGGAATGATGATCTGGGATACTTAGAACTAACTGTGGGAATGATGGTCTGGGATACTTAGAACTAACTGTGGGAATGATGGTCTGGGATACTTAGAACTAACTGTGGGAATGATGGTCTGGGATACTTAGAACTAACTGTGGGAATGATGGTCTTGGATAGTTAGAACTAGCTGTAGGAATGATGGCCTGGGATACTTAGAACTAACTGTGGAATGATGGTCTGGGATAGTTAGAACTAGCTGTGGGAATGATGGTCTGGGATACTTAGAACTAGCTGTGGAATGATGGTCTGGGATACTTAGAACTAGCTGTGGAATGATGGCCTGGGATACTTAGAACTAACTGTGGGATGATGGTCTGGGATACTTAGAACTAGCTTTGGGAATGATGGTCTGGGATACTTAGAACTGTGGAATGATGATCTGGGATACTTAGAACTAGCTGTGGGAATGATGGTCTGGGACACTTAGAACTAGCTGTGGGAATGATGGTCTGGGATACTTAGATCTAACTGTGGAATGATGGTCTGGGATACTTAGAACTGTGGAATGATGTCTGGGATACTTAGAACTAGCTGTGGGAATGATGGTCTGGGATACTTAGAACTAACTGTGGAATGATGGCCTGGGATACTTAGAACTAACTGTGGGAATGATGGTCTGGGATACTTAGAACTAGCTGTGGGAATGATGGTCTGGGATACTTAGAACTAACTGTGGGAATGATGGTCTGGGATACTTAGAACTAACTGTGGGAATGATGGTCTGGGATACTTAGAACTAATTGTGGAATGATGGTCTGGGATACTTAGAACTAACTGTGGGAATGATGGTCTGGGATACTTAGAACTAATTGTGGAATGATGGTCTGGGATACTTAGAACTAACTGTGGGAATGATGGTCTGGGATACTTAGAACTAACTGTGGGAATGATGGTCTGGGACACTTAGAACTAGCTGTGGGAATGATGGTCTGGGATACTTAGAACTAACTGTGGGAATGATGGCCTGGGATAGTTGGAACTAACTGTGGGAATGATGGTCTGGGATACTAAGAACTAGCTGTGGGAATGATGGCCTGGGATACTTAGAACTAACTGTGGGAATGATGGCCTGGGATACTTAGAACTAACTGTGGGAATGATGGTCTGGGATACTTAGAACTAATTGTGGAATGATGGTCTGGGATACTTAGAACTGTGGAATGATGATCTGGGATACTTAGAACTAACTGTGGGAATGATGGTCTGGGATACTTAGAACTAACTGTGGAATGATGGTCTGGGATACTTAGAACTGTGGAATGATGATCTGGGATACTTAGAACTAACTGTGGAATGATGGTCTGGGATACTTAGAACTAACTGTGGAATGATGGCCTGGGATACTTAGAACTAACTGTGGGAATGATGGTCTGGGATACTTAGAACTAGCTGTGGGAATGATGGTCTGGGATACTTAGAACGAACCGTGGGAATGATGGCCTGGGATACTTAGAATTAACTATGGGAATGATGGTCTGGGATACTTAGAACTAACTGTGGAAATGATGGTCTGGGATACTTAGAACTATGGGAATGATGGTCTGGGATACTTAGAACTAACTGTGGGAATGATGGTCTGGGATACTTAGAACTAGCTGTGGGAATGATGGTCTGGGATACTTAGAACTAGCTGTAGGAATGATGGCCTGGGATACTTAGAACTAACTGTGGAATGATGGTCTGGGATAGTTAGAACTAGCTGTGGGAATGATGGTCTGGGATACTTAGAACTAGCTGTGGAATGATGGTCTGGGATACTTAGAACTAGCTGTGGAATGATGGCCTGGGATACTTAGAACTAACTGTGGGATGATGGTCTGGGATACTTAGAACTAGCTTTGGGAATGATGGTCTGGGATACTTAGAACTGTGGGAATGATGGCCTGGGATACTTAGAACTGTGGGAATGATGGCCTGGGATACTTAGAACTA
This sequence comes from Mimachlamys varia, assembly GCA_947623455.1. NCBI lineage: Eukaryota > Metazoa > Mollusca > Bivalvia > Pectinida > Pectinidae > Mimachlamys > Mimachlamys varia. Next base: position 5,883,675 of record OX392541.1, on the reverse strand, counting down.
TGGGAATGATGGTCTGGGATACTTATAACTGTGGGAATGATGGCCTGGGATACTTAGAACTGTGGGAATGATGGTCTGGGATACTTAGAACTAGCTGTGGAAATGATGGTCTGGGATACTTAGAACTAGCTGTGGGAATGATGGTCTGGGATACTTAGAACTGTGGGAATGATGGTCTGGGATACTTAGAACTAACTGTGGGAATGATGGTCTGGGATACTTAGAACTAACTGTGGGAATGATGGCCTGGGACACTTAGAACTAACTATGGGAATGATGGTCTGGGATACTTAAAACTAACTGTGGGAATGATGGTCTGGGATACTTAGAACTAACTATGGGAATGATGGTCTGGGATACTTAGAACTAACTGTGGGAATGATGGTCTGGGATACTTAGAACTGTGGGAATGATGATCTGGGATACTTAGAACTAACTGTGGGAATGATGGTCTGGGATACTTAGAACTAACTGTGGGAATGATGGCCTGGGACACTTAGAACTATGGGAATGATGGTCTGGGATACTTAGAACTAACTGTGGGAATGATGGTCTGGGATACTTAGAACGAACCGTGGGAATGATGGCCTGGGATACTTAGAATTAACTATGGGAATGATGGTCTGGGATACTTAGAACTAACTGTGGAAATGATGGTCTGGGATACTTAGAACTAACTATGGGAATGATGGTCTGGGATACTTAGAACTAACTGTGGGAATGATGGTCTGGGATACTTAGAACTAGCTGTGGGAATGATGGTCTGGGATACTTAGAACTAGCTGTAGGAATGATGGTCTGGGATACTTAGAACTAACTGTGGGAATGATGGCCTGGGATAGTTGGAACTAACTGTGGGAATGATGGTCTGGGATACTAAGAACTAGCTGTGGGAATGATGGCCTGGGATACTTAGAACTAACTGTGGGAATGATGGCCTGGGATAGTTAGAACTAACTGTGGGAATGATGGTCTGGGATACTTAGAACTAATTGTGGAATGATGGTCTGGGATACTTAGAACTAATTGTGGAATGATGGTCTGGGATACTTAGAACTAACTGTGGGAATGATGGTCTGGGATACTTAGAACTAACTGTGGGAATGATGGTCTGGGATACTTAGAACTAACTGTGGGAATGATGGTCTGGGATACTTAGAACTAACTGTGGGAATGATGGTCTGGGATACTTAGATCTAACTGTGGAATGATGGTCTGGGATACTTAGAACTGTGGAATGATGGTCTGGGATACTTAGAACTAGCTGTGGGAATGATGGTCTGGGATACTTAGAACTAACTGTGGAATGATGGCCTGGGATACTTAGAACTAACTGTGGGAATGATGGTCTGGGATACTTAGAACTAGCTGTGGGAATGATGGTCTGGGATACTTAGAACTAACTGTGGGAATGATGGTCTGGGATACTTAGAACTAACTGTGGGAATGATGGCCTGGGATACTTAGAACTAGCTGTGGGAATGATGGCCTGGAATACTTAGAACTAGCTGTGGGAATGATGGTCTGGGATACTTAGAACTAGCTGTGGGAATGATGGCCTGGGATACTTAGAACTAGCTGTGGGAATGATGGTCTGGGATACTTAGAACTAGCTGTGGGAATGATGGTCTGGGATACTTAGAACGAACCGTGGGAATGATGGCCTGGGATACTTAGAATTAACTATGGGAATGATGGTCTGGGATACTTAGAACTAACTGTGGAAATGATGGTCTGGGATACTTAGAACTATGGGAATGATGGTCTGGGATACTTAGAACTAACTGTGGGAATGATGGCCTGGGATACTTAGAACTAGCTGTGGGAATGATGGCCTGGAATACTTAGAACTAGCTGTGGGAATGATGGTCTGGGATACTTAGAACTAGCTGTGGGAATGATGGCCTGGGATACTTAGAACTAGCTGTGGGAATGATGGTCTGGGATACTTAGAACTAGCTGTGGGAATGACGGTCTGGGATACTTAGAACTAACTGTGGGAATGATGGTCTGGGATACTTAGAACTAATTGTGGAATGATGGTCTGGGATACTTAGAACTAACTGTGGGAATGATGGTCTGGGATACTTAGAACTAACTGTGGGAATGATGGTCTGGGACACTTAGAACTAGCTGTGGGAATGATGGTCTGGGATACTTAGAACTAACTGTGGGAATGATGGCCTGGGATAGTTGGAACTAACTGTGGGAATGATGGTCTGGGATACTAAGAACTAGCTGTGGGAATGATGGCCTGGGATACTTAGAACTAACTGTGGGAATGATGGCCTGGGATAGTTAGAACTAACTGTGGGAATGATGGTCTGGGATACTTAGAACTAATTGTGGAATGATGGTCTGGGATACTTAGAACTAATTGTGGAATGATGGTCTGGGATACTTAGAACTAACTGTGGGAATGATGGTCTGGGATACTTAGAACTAACTGTGGGAATGATGGTCTGGGATACTTAGAACTAACTGTGGGAATGATGGTCTGGGATACTTAGAACTAACTGTGGGAATGATGGTCTGGGATACTTAGATCTAACTGTGGAATGATGGTCTGGGATACTTAGAACTGTGGAATGATGGTCTGGGATACTTAGAACTAGCTGTGGGAATGATGGTCTGGGATACTTAGAACTAACTGTGGAATGATGGCCTGGGATACTTAGAACTAACTGTGGGAATGATGGTCTGGGATACTTAGAACTAGCTGTGGGAATGATGGTCTGGGATACTTAGAACTAACTGTGGGAATGATGGTCTGGGATACTTAGAACTAACTGTGGGAATGATGGCCTGGGATACTTAGAACTAGCTGTGGGAATGATGGCCTGGAATACTTAGAACTAGCTGTGGGAATGATGGTCTGGGATACTTAGAACTAGCTGTGGGAATGATGGCCTGGGATACTTAGAACTAGCTGTGGGAATGATGGTCTGGGATACTTAGAACTAGCTGTGGGAATGATGGTCTGGGATACTTAGAACGAACCGTGGGAATGATGGCCTGGGATACTTAGAATTAACTATGGGAATGATGGTCTGGGATACTTAGAACTAACTGTGGAAATGATGGTCTGGGATACTTAGAACTATAAGAATGATGGTCTGGGATACTTAGAACTAACTGTGGGAATGATGGCCTGGGATACTTAGAACTAACTGTGGAATGATGGTCTGGGATAGTTAGAACTAGCTGTGGGAATGATGGTCTGGGATACTTAGAACTAGCTGTGGAATGATGGTCTGGGATACTTAGAACTAGCTGTGGAATGATGGCCTGGGATACTTAGAACTAACTGTGGGATGATGGTCTGGGATACTTAGAACTAGCTTTGGGAATGATGGTCTGGGATACTTAGAACTGTGGAATGATGATCTGGGATACTTAGAACTAACTGTGGGAATGATGGTCTGGGATACTTAGAACTAGCTGTGGAATGATGGCCTGGGATACTTAGAACTAACTGTGGGATGATGGTCTGGGATACTTAGAACTAGCTTTGGGAATGATGGTCTGGGATACTTAGAACTGTGGAATGATGATCTGGGATACTTAGAACTAACTGTGGGAATGATGGTCTGGGATACTTAGAACTGTGGAATGATGATCTGGGATACTTAGAACTAACTGTGGAATGATGATCTGGGATACTTAGAACTAACTGTGGGAATGATGGTCTGGGATACTTAGATCTAACTGTGGAATGATGGTCTGGGATACTTAGAACTGTGGAATGATGGTCTGGGATACTTAGAACTAGCTGTGGGAATGATGGTCTGGGATACTTAGAACTAACTGTGGAATGATGGCCTGGGATACTTAGAACTAACTGTGGGAATGATGGTCTGGGATACTTAGAACTAGCTGTGGGAATGATGGTCTGGGATACTTAGAACTAACTGTGGGAATGATGGTCTGGGATACTTAGAACTAACTGTGGGAATGATGGCCTGGGATACTTAGAACTAGCTGTGGGAATGATGGCCTGGAATACTTAGAACTAGCTGTGGGAATGATGGTCTGGGATACTTAGAACTAGCTGTGGGAATGATGGCCTGGGATACTTAGAACTAGCTGTGGGAATGATGGTCTGGGATACTTAGAACTAGCTGTGGGAATGATGGTCTGGGATACTTAGAACGAACCGTGGGAATGATGGCCTGGGATACTTAGAATTAACTATGGGAATGATGGTCTGGGATACTTAGAACTAACTGTGGAAATGATGGTCTGGGATACTTAGAACTATGGGAATGATGGTCTGGGATACTTAGAACTAACTGTGGGAATGATGGCCTGGGATACTTAGAACTAGCTGTGGGAATGATGGCCTGGAATACTTAGAACTAGCTGTGGGAATGATGGTCTGGGATACTTAGAACTAGCTGTGGGAATGATGGCCTGGGATACTTAGAACTAGCTGTGGGAATGATGGTCTGGGATACTTAGAACTAGCTGTGGGAATGACGGTCTGGGATACTTAGAACTAACTGTGGGAATGATGGTCTGGGATACTTAGAACTAATTGTGGAATGATGGTCTGGGATACTTAGAACTAACTGTGGGAATGATGGTCTGGGATACTTAGAACTAACTGTGGGAATGATGGTCTGGGACACTTAGAACTAGCTGTGGGAATGATGGTCTGGGATACTTAGAACTAACTGTGGGAATGATGGCCTGGGATAGTTGGAACTAACTGTGGGAATGATGGTCTGGGATACTAAGAACTAGCTGTGGGAATGATGGCCTGGGATACTTAGAACTAACTGTGGGAATGATGGCCTGGGATAGTTAGAACTAACTGTGGGAATGATGGTCTGGGATACTTAGAACTAATTGTGGAATGATGGTCTGGGATACTTAGAACTAATTGTGGAATGATGGTCTGGGATACTTAGAACTAACTGTGGGAATGATGGTCTGGGATACTTAGAACTAACTGTGGGAATGATGGTCTGGGATACTTAGAACTAACTGTGGGAATGATGGTCTGGGATACTTAGAACTAACTGTGGGAATGATGGTCTGGGATACTTAGATCTAACTGTGGAATGATGGTCTGGGATACTTAGAACTGTGGAATGATGGTCTGGGATACTTAGAACTAGCTGTGGGAATGATGGTCTGGGATACTTAGAACTAACTGTGGAATGATGGCCTGGGATACTTAGAACTAACTGTGGGAATGATGGTCTGGGATACTTAGAACTAGCTGTGGGAATGATGGTCTGGGATACTTAGAACTAACTGTGGGAATGATGGTCTGGGATACTTAGAACTAACTGTGGGAATGATGGCCTGGGATACTTAGAACTAGCTGTGGGAATGATGGCCTGGAATACTTAGAACTAGCTGTGGGAATGATGGTCTGGGATACTTAGAACTAGCTGTGGGAATGATGGCCTGGGATACTTAGAACTAGCTGTGGGAATGATGGTCTGGGATACTTAGAACTAGCTGTGGGAATGATGGTCTGGGATACTTAGAACGAACCGTGGGAATGATGGCCTGGGATACTTAGAATTAACTATGGGAATGATGGTCTGGGATACTTAGAACTAACTGTGGAAATGATGGTCTGGGATACTTAGAACTATAAGAATGATGGTCTGGGATACTTAGAACTAACTGTGGGAATGATGGCCTGGGATACTTAGAACTAACTGTGGAATGATGGTCTGGGATAGTTAGAACTAGCTGTGGGAATGATGGTCTGGGATACTTAGAACTAGCTGTGGAATGATGGTCTGGGATACTTAGAACTAGCTGTGGAATGATGGCCTGGGATACTTAGAACTAACTGTGGGATGATGGTCTGGGATACTTAGAACTAGCTTTGGGAATGATGGTCTGGGATACTTAGAACTGTGGAATGATGATCTGGGATACTTAGAACTGGCTGTGGGAATGATGGTCTGGGACACTTAGAACTAGCTGTGGGAATGATGGTCTGGGATACTTAGATCTAACTGTGGAATGATGGTCTGGGATACTTAGAACTGTGGAATGATGGTCTGGGATACTTAGAACTAGCTGTGGGAATGATGGTCTGGGATACTTAGAACTAACTGTGGAATGATGGCCTGGGATACTTAGAACTAACTGTGGGAATGATGGTCTGGGATACTTAGAACTAGCTGTGGGAATGATGGTCTGGGATACTTAGAACTAACTGTGGGAATGATGGTCTGGGATACTTAGAACTAACTGTGGGAATGATGGCCTGGGATACTTAGAACTAGCTGTGGGAATGATGGCCTGGAATACTTAGAACTAGCTGTGGGAATGATGGTCTGGGATACTTAGAACTAGCTGTGGGAATGATGGCCTGGGATACTTAGAACTAGCTGTGGGAATGATGGTCTGGGATACTTAGAACTAGCTGTGGGAATGACGGTCTGGGATACTTAGAACTAACTGTGGGAATGATGGTCTGGGATACTTAGAACTTATTGTGGAATGATGGTCTGGGATACTTAGAACTAACTGTGGGAATGATGGTCTGGGACACTTAGAACTAGCTGTGGGAATGATGGTCTGGGATACTTAGAACTAGCTGTGGGAATGATGGCCTGGGATAGTTGGAACTAACTGTGGGAATGATGGTCTGGGATACTAAGAACTAGCTGTGGGAATGATGGCCTGGGATACTTAGAACTAACTGTGGGAATGATGGCCTGGGATACTTAGAACTAACTGTGGGAATGATGGTCTGGGATACTTAGAACTAATTGTGGAATGATGGCCTGGGATACTTAGAACTGTGGAATGAGGATCTGGGATACTTAGAACTAACTGTGGGAATGATGGTCTGGGATACTTAGAACTAACTGTGGGAATGATGGTCTGGGATACTTAGAACTAGCTGTGGGAATGATGGTCTGGGATACTTAGAACTAACTGTGGGAATGATGGTCTTGGATAGTTAGAACTAGCTGTAGGAATGATGGCCTGGGATACTTAGAACTACCTGTGGAATGATGGTCTGGGATACTAAGAACTAGCTGTGGAATGATGGCCTGGGATACTTAGAACTAACTGTGGGATGATGGTCTGGGATACTTAGAACTAGCTTTGGGAATGATGGTCTGGGATACTTAGAACTGTGGAATGATGATCTGGGATACTTAGAACTAGCTGTGGGAATGATGGTCTGGGACACTTAGAACTAGCTGTGGGAATGATGGTCTGGGATACTTAGATCTAACTGTGGAATGATGGTCTGGGATACTTAGAACTGTGGAATGATGTCTGGGATACTTAGAACTAGCTGTGGGAATGATGGTCTGGGATACTTAGAACTAACTGTGGAATGATGGCCTGGGATACTTAGAACTAACTGTGGGAATGATGGTCTGGGATACTTAGAACTAGCTGTGGGAATGATGGTCTGGGATACTTAGAACTAACTGTGGGAATGATGGTCTGGGATACTTAGAACTAACTGTGGGAATGATGGCCTGGGATACTTAGAACTAGCTGTGGGAATGATGGCCTGGAATACTTAGAACTAGCTGTGGGAATGATGGTCTGGGATACTTAGAACTAGCTGTGGGAATGATGGCCTGGGATACTTAGAACTAGCTGTGGGAATGATGGTCTGGGATACTTAGAACTAGCTGTGGGAATGACGGTCTGGGATACTTAGAACTAACTGTGGGAATGATGGTCTGGGATACTTAGAACTAATTGTGGAATGATGGTCTGGGATACTTAGAACTAACTGTGGGAATGATGGTCTGGGATACTTAGAACTAACTGTGGGAATGATGGTCTGGGACACTTAGAACTAGCTGTGGGAATGATGGTCTGGGATACTTAGAACTAACTGTGGGAATGATGGCCTGGGATAGTTGGAACTAACTGTGGGAATGATGGTCTGGGATACTAAGAACTAGCTGTGGGAATGATGGCCTGGGATACTTAGAACTAACTGTGGGAATGATGGCCTGGGATACTTAGAACTAACTGTGGGAATGATGGTCTGGGATGCTTAGAACTAATTGTGGAATGATGGTCTGGGATACTTAGAACTGTGGAATGATGATCTGGGATACTTAGAACTAACTGTGGGAATGATGGTCTGGGATACTTAGAACTGTGGAATGATGATCTGGGATACTTAGAACTAACTGTGGGAATGATGGTCTGGGATACTTAGATCTAACTGTGGAATGATGGTCTGGGATACTTAGAACTGTGGAATGATGGTCTGGGATACTTAGAACTAGCTGTGGGAATGATGGTCTGGGATACTTAGAACTAACTGTGGAATGATGGCCTGGGATACTTAGAACTAACTGTGGGAATGATGGTCTGGTATACTTAGAAATAGCTGTGGGAATGATGGTCTGGGATACTTAGAACTAACTGTGGGAATGATGGTCTGGGATACTTAGAACTAACTGTGGGAATGATGGCCTGGGATACTTAGAACTAGCTGTGGGAATGATGGCCTGGAATACTTAGAACTAGCTGTGGGAATGATGGTCTGGGATACTTAGAACTAGCTGTGGGAATGATGGCCTGGGATACTTAGAACTAGCTGTGGGAATGATGGTCTGGGATACTTAGAACTAGCTGTGGGAATGACGGTCTGGGATACTTAGAACTAACTGTGGGAATGATGGTCTGGGATACTTAGAACTAATTGTGGAATGATGGTCTGGGATACTTAGAACTAACTGTGGGAATGATGGTCTGGGATACTTAGAACTAATTGTGGAATGATGGTCTGGGATACTTAGAACTAACTGTGGGAATGATGGTCTGGGATACTTAGAACTAACTGTGGGAATGATGGTCTGGGACACTTAGAACTAGCTGTGGGAATGATGGTCTGGGATACTTAGAACTAACTGTGGGAATGATGGCCTGGGATAGTTGGAACTAACTGTGGGAATGATGGTCTGGGATACTAAGAACTAGCTGTGGGAATGATGGCCTGGGATACTTAGAACTAACTGTGGGAATGATGGCCTGGGATACTTAGAACTAACTGTGGGAATGATGGTCTGGGATACTTAGAACTAATTGTGGAATGATGGTCTGGGATACTTAGAACTGTGGAATGATGATCTGGGATACTTAGAACTAACTGTGGGAATGATGGTCTGGGATACTTAGAACTGTGGAATGATGATCTGGGATACTTAGAACTAACTGTGGGAATGATGGTCTGGGATACTTAGATCTAACTGTGGAATGATGGTCTGGGATACTTAGAACTGTGGAATGATGGTCTGGGATACTTAGAACTAGCTGTGGGAATGATGGTCTGGGATACTTAGAACCAACTGTGGGAATGATGGTCTTGGATAGTTAGAACTAGCTGTAGGAATGATGGCCTGGGATACTTAGAACTACCTGTGGAATGATGGTCTGGGATACTAAGAACTAGCTGTGGAATGATGGCCTGGGATACTTAGAACTAACTGTGGGATGATGGTCTGGGATACTTAGAACTAGCTTTGGGAATGATGGTCTGGGATACTTAGAACTGTGGAATGATGATCTGGGATACTTAGAACTAGCTGTGGGAATGATGGTCTGGGACACTTAGAACTAGCTGTGGGAATGATGGTCTGGGATACTTAGATCTAACTGTGGAATGATGGTCTGGGATACTTAGAACTGTGGAATGATGTCTGGGATACTTAGAACTAGCTGTGGGAATGATGGTCTGGGATACTTAGAACTAACTGTGGAATGATGGCCTGGGATACTTAGAACTAACTGTGGGAATGATGGTCTGGGATACTTAGAACTAGCTGTGGGAATGATGGTCTGGGATACTTAGAACTAACTGTGGGAATGATGGTCTGGGATACTTAGAACTAACTGTGGGAATGATGGCCTGGGATACTTAGAACTAGCTGTGGGAATGATGGCCTGGAATACTTAGAACTAGCTGTGGGAATGATGGTCTGGGATACTTAGAACTAGCTGTGGGAATGATGGCCTGGGATACTTAGAACTAGCTGTGGGAATGATGGTCTGGGAAACTTAGAACTAGCTGTGGGAATGACGGTCTGGGATACTTAGAACTAACTGTGGGAATGATGGTCTGGGATACTTAGAACTAATTGTGGAATGATGGTCTGGGATACTTAGAACTAACTGTGGGAATGATGGTCTGGGATACTTAGAACTAACTGTGGGAATGATGGTCTGGGACACTTAGAACTAGCTGTGGGAATGATGGTCTGGGATACTTAGAACTAACTGTGGGAATGATGGCCTGGGATAGTTGGAACTAACTGTGGGAATGATGGTCTGGGATACTAAGAACTAGCTGTGGGAATGATGGCCTGGGATACTTAGAACTAACTGTGGGAATGATGGCCTGGGATACTTAGAACTAACTGTGGGAATGATGGTCTGGGATACTTAGAACTAATTGTGGAATGATGGTCTGGGATACTTAGAACTGTGGAATGATGATCTGGGATACTTAGAACTAACTGTGGGAATGATGGTCTGGGATACTTAGAACTGTGGAATGATGATCTGGGATACTTAGAACTAACTGTGGGAATGATGGTCTGGGATACTTAGATCTAACTGTGGAATGATGGTCTGGGATACTTAGAACTGTGGAATGATGGTCTGGGATACTTAGAACTAGCTGTGGGAATGATGGTCTGGGATACTTAGAACTAACTGTGGAATGATGGCCTGGGATACTTAGAACTAACTGTGGGAATGATGGTCTGGTATACTTAGAAATAGCTGTGGGAATGATGGTCTGGGATACTTAGAACTAACTGTGGGAATGATGGTCTGGGATACTTAGAACTAACTGTGGGAATGATGGCCTGGGATACTTAGAACTAGCTGTGGGAATGATGGCCTGGAATACTTAGAACTAGCTGTGGGAATGATGGTCTGGGATACTTAGAACTAGCTGTGGGAATGATGGCCTGGGATACTTAGAACTAGCTGTGGGAATGATGGTCTGGGATACTTAGAACTAGCTGTGGGAATGACGGTCTGGGATACTTAGAACTAACTGTGGGAATGATGGTCTGGGATACTTAGAACTAATTGTGGAATGATGGTCTGGGATACTTAGAACTAACTGTGGGAATGATGGTCTGGGATACTTAGAACTAACTGTGGGAATGATGGTCTGGGACACTTAGAACTAGCTGTGGGAATGATGGTCTGGGATACTTAGAACTAACTGTGGGAATGATGGCCTGGGATAGTTGGAACTAACTGTGGGAATGATGGTCTGGGATACTAAGAACTAGCTGTGGGAATGATGGCCTGGGATACTTAGAACTAACTGTGGGAATGATGGCCTGGGATAGTTAGAACTAACTGTGGGAATGATGGTCTGGGATACTTAGAACTAATTGTGGAATGATGGTCTGGGATACTTAGAACTGTGGAATGATGATCTGGGATACTTAGAACTAACTGTGGGAATGATGGTCTGGGATACTTAGAACTAACTGTGGGAATGATGGTCTGGGATACTTAGAACTAACTGTGGGAATGATGGTCTGGGATACTTAGAACTAACTGTGGGAATGATGGTCTGGGATACTTAGATCTAACTGTGGAATGATGGTCTGGGATACTTAGAACTGTGGAATGATGGTCTGGGATACTTAGAACTAGCTGTGGGAATGATGGTCTGGGATACTTAGAACTAACTGTGGAATGATGGCCTGGGATACTTAGAACTAACTGTGGGAATGATGGTCTGGGATACTTAGAACTAGCTGTGGGAATGATGGTCTGGGATACTTAGAACTGTGGGAATGATGGTCTGGGATACTTAGAACTAACTGTGGGAATGATGGCCTGGGATACTTAGAACTAGCTGTGGGAATGATGGCCTGGAATACTTAGAACTAGCTGTGGGAATGATGGTCTGGGATACTTAGAACTAGCTGTGGGAATGATGGCCTGGGATACTTAGAACTAGCTGTGGGAATGATGGTCTGGGATACTTAGAACTAGCTGTGGGAATGACGGTCTGGGATACTTAGAACTAACTGTGGGAATGATGGTCTGGGATACTTAGAACTAATTGTGGAATGATGGTCTGGGATACTTAGAACTAACTGTGGGAATGATGGTCTGGGATACTTAGAACTAACTGTGGGAATGATGGTCTGGGACACTTAGAACTAGCTGTGGGAATGATGGTCTGGGATACTTAGAACTAACTGTGGGAATGATGGCCTGGGATAGTTGGAACTAACTGTGGGAATGATGGTCTGGGATACTAAGAACTAGCTGTGGGAATGATGGCCTGGGATACTTAGAACTAACTGTGGGAATGATGGCCTGGGATAGTTAGAACTAACTGTGGGAATGATGGTCTGGGATACTTAGAACTAATTGTGGAATGATGGTCTGGGATACTTAGAACTAGCTGTGGGAATGATGGTCTGGGATACTTAGAACTGTGGGAATGATGGCCTGGGATAGTTAGAACTAACTGTGGGAATGATGGCCTGGGATACTAAGAATTAACTGTGGGAATGATCGTCTGAGATACTTAGAACTTACTGTGGGAATGATGGCCTGGGATAGTTAGAACTAACTGTGGAATGATGGTCTTGGATACTTAGAACTAGCTGTGGGAATGATGGTCTGGGATACTTAGATCTAACTGTGGAATAATGGTGTGGGATACTTAGAACTGTGGAATGGTGGTCTGGGATACTTAGAACTAGCTGTGGGAATGATGGTCTGGGATACTTAGAAATGTGGAATGATGGTCTGGGATACTTAGAACTAGCTGTGGAATGATGGTCTGGGATACTTAGAACTAACTGTGGGAATGTTGGTCTAGAATACTTAGCACTAGCTGTGGGAATGATGGTCTGGGATACTTAGAACTGTGGAATGATGGTCTGGGATACTTAGAACTAACTGTGGAATGATGGTCTGGGATACTTAGAACTAACTGTGGGAATGATGGTCTGGGACACTTAGAACTAACTGTGGAATGATGGTCTGGGATATATAAAACTAACTGTGGGAATGATGGTCTGGGATACTTAGAACTGTGGAATGATGGTCTGGGATACTTAGAACTAGCTGTGGGAATGATGGTCTGGGATACTTTGAACTAGCTGTGGAATGATGGCCTGGGATACTTAGAACTAACTGTGGGATGATGGTCTGGGATAGTTAGAACTAGCTGTGGGAATGATGGTCTGGGATACTTAGAACTAGCTGTGGAATGATGGTCTGGGATACTTAGAACTAGCTGTGGAATGATGGCCTGGGATACTTAGAACTAACTGTGGGATGATGGTCTGGGATACTTAGAACTAGCTTTGGGAATGATGGTCTGGGATACTTAGAACTAACTGTGGGAATGATGGTCTGGGATACTTAGAACTAACTGTGGGAATGATGGTCTGGGATACTTAGAACTAACTGTGGAATGATGGTCTTGGATACTTAGAACTAGCTGTGGGAATGATGGTCTGGGATACTTAGAACTGTGGAATGATGGTCTGGGATACTTAGAACTAGCTGTGGGAATGATGGTCTGGGATACTTAGAAATGTGGAATGATGGTCTGGGATACTTAGAACTAGCTGTGGAATGATGGTCTGGGATACTTAGAACTAACTGTGGGAATGTTGGTCTAGAATACTTAGCACTAGCTGTGGGAATGATGGTCTGGGATACTTAGAACTGTGGAATGATGGTCTGGGATACTTAGAACTAACTGTGGAATGATGGTCTGGGATACTTAGAACTAACTGTGGGAATGATGGTCTGGGACACTTAGAACTAACTGTGGAATGATGGTCTGGGATATATAAAACTAACTGTGGGAATGATGGTCTGGGATACTTAGAACTGTGGAATGATGGTCTGGGATACTTAGAACTAGCTGTGGGAATGATGGTCTGGGATACTTAGAACTAGCTGTGGAATGATGGCCTGGGATACTTAGAACTATGGGAATGATGGTCTGGGATACTTAGAACTAGCTGTGGGAATGATGGTCTGGGATACTTAGAACTGTGGAATGATGATCTGGGATACTTAGAACTAACTGTGGGAATGATGGTCTGGGATACTTAGAACTAACTGTGGGAATGATGGTCTGGGATACTTAGAACTAACTGTGGGAATGATGGTCTGGGATACTTAGAACTAACTGTGGAATGATGGTCTGGGATACTTAGAACTGTGGAATGATGGTCTGGGATACTTAGAACTAGCTGTGGGAATGATGGTCTGGGATACTTAGAACTAACTGTGGAATGATGGCCTGGGATCCTTAGAACTAACTGTGGGAATGATGGTCTGGGATACTTAGAACTAGCTGTGGGAATGATGGTCTGGGATACTTAGAACTAACTGTGGGAATGATGGTCTGGGATACTTAGAACTAACTGTGGGAATGATGGCCTGGGATACTTAGAACTAGCTGTGGGAATGATGGCCTGGAATACTTAGAACTAACTGTGGGAATGATGGTCTGGGATACTTAGAACTAGCTGTGGGAATGATGGCCTGGGATACTTAGAACTAGCTGTGGGAATGATGGTCTGGGATACTTAGAACTAGCTGTGGGAATGACGGTCTGGGATACTTAGAACTAACTGTGGGAATGATGGTCTGGGATACTTAGAACTAATTGCGGAATGATGGTCTGGGATACTTAGAACTAACTGTGGGAATGATGGTCTGGGATACTTAGAACTAACTGTGGGAATGATGGTCTGGGACACTTAGAACTAGCTGTGGGAATGATGGTCTGGGATACTTAGAACTAACTGTGGAAATTATGGCCTGGGATAGTTGGAACTAACTGTGGGAATAATGGTCTGGGATACTAAGAACTAGCTGTGGGAATGATGGCCTGGGATACTTAGAACTAATTGTGGAATGATGGTCTGGGATACTTAGAACTAGCTGTGGGAATGATGGTCTGGGATACTTAGAACTGTGGGAATGATGGTCTGGGATACTTAGAACTAGCTGCGGGAATGATGGCCTGGGATAGTAAGAATTAACTGTGGGAATGATGGTCTGAGATACTTAGAACTTACTGTGGGAATGATGGTCTGGGATACTTAGAACTAACTGTGGGAATGATGGTCTGGGATACTTAGAACTAACTGTGGGAATGATGGTCTGGGACACTTAGAACTAGCTGTGGGAATGATGGTCTGGGATACTTAGAACTAACTGTGGAAATTATGGCCTGGGATAGTTGGAACTAACTGTGGGAATAATGGTCTGGGATACTAAGAACTAGCTGTGGGAATGATGGCCTGGGATACTTAGAACTAATTGTGGAATGATGGTCTGGGATACTTAGAACTAGCTGTGGGAATGATGGTCTGGGATACTTAGAACTGTGGGAATGATGGTCTGGGATACTTAGAACTAACTGTGGGAATGATGGCCTGGGATACTAAGAATTAACTGTGGGAATGATGGTCTGAGATACTTAGAACTTACTGTGGGAATGATGGTCTGGGATACTTAGAACTTACTGTGGGAATGATGGCCTGGGATAGTTAGAACTAACTGTGGAATGATGGTCTGGGATACTTAGAACTAGCTGTGGGAATGATGGTCTGGGATACTTATAACTGTGGGAATGATGGTCTTGGATACTTAAAACTAGCTGTGGGAATGATGGTCTGGGATACTTAGAACTGTGGAATGATGGTCTGGGATACTTAGAACTAGCTGTGGGAATGATGGTCTGGGATACTTAGAAATGTGGAATGATGGTCTGGAATACTTAGAACTAGCTGTGGAATGATGGTCTGGGATACTTAGAACTAACTGTGGGAATGTTGGTCTAGAATACTTAGCACTAGCTGTGGGAATGATGGTCTGGGATACTTAGAACTGTGGAATGATGGTCTGGGATACTTAGAACTAACTGTGGAATGATGGTCTGGGATACTTAGAACTAACTGTGGGAATGATGGTCTGGGACACTTAGAACTAACTGTGGAATGATGGTCTGGGATACTTAAAACTAACTGTGGGAATGATGGTCTGGGATACTTAGAACTGTGGAATGATGGTCTGGGATACTTAGAACTAGCTGTGGGAATGATGGTCTGGGATACTTAGAACTGTGGAATGATGGTCTGGGATACTTAGAACTAGCTGTGGGAATGATGGTCTGGGATACTTAGAACTAGCTGTGGGAATGATGGTCTGGGATACTGAGAACTAACTGTGGGAATGATGGTCTGGGATACTTAGAACTAACTGTGGGAATGATGGTCTGGGATACTTAGAACTACCTGTGGGAATGATGGTCTGGGATACTGAGAACTAACTGTGGGAATGATGGTCTGGGATACTGAGAACTAACTGTGGGAATGATGGTCTGGGATACTGAGAACTAACTGTGGGAATGATGGTCTGGGACACTTAGAACTAGCTGTGGGAATGATGGTCTGGGATACTTAGAACTAACTGTGGGAATGATGGTCTGGGATACTTAGAACTAGCTGTGGGAATGATGGTCTGGGATACTGAGAACTAGCTGTGGGAATGATGGTCTGGGATACTGAGAACTAACTGTGGGAATGATGGTCTGGGATACTTAGAACTAGCTGTGGGAATGATGGTCTGGGATACTTAGAACTGTGGAATGATGGTCTGGGATACTTAGAACTAGCTGTGGAATGATGGTCTGGGATACTTAGAACTAGCTGTGGAATGATGGTCTGGGATACTTAGAACTGTGGAATGATGGTCTGGGATACTTAGAATTAACTGTGGGATGATGGTCTGGCTATCACTGTCTATGTACAGCTACAGTGTCTCCGTACTTGTATACACACTATCACTGTCTATGTACAGCTACTGTGTCTCCGTACTTGTATACACACTATCACTGTCTATGTCCAGCTACTGTGTCTGTGTACTTGTATACACAGTGACTATCTCTGTCTATGTCCAGCTACTGTGTCTGTGTACTTGCATACACACTGACTAACACTGTCTATGTACAGCTACTGTGTCTGTGTACTTGTATACACACTGACTATCACTGTCTATGTCCAGCTACTGTGTCTGTGTACTTGTATACACACTGACTATCACTGTCTATGTACAGCTACTGTGTCTGTGAACTTGTATACACACTAACTATCACTGTCTATGTACAGCTACTGTTTCTGTGTACTTGTATACACACTGACTATCACTGTCTATGTCCAGCTACTGTGTCTGTGTACTTGTATACACACTGACTATCACTGTCTATGTACAGCTACTGTGTCTGTGTACTTGTATACACACTAACTATCACTGTCTATGTACAGCTACTGTGTCTGTGTACTTGTATACACACTGATATCTCTGTCTATGTCCAGCTACTGTGTCTGTGTACTTGTATACACACCTGTGTGTAAGAAGAGAATCCGATCCCCATTAAATCTCTCCGGGTTATTTTGGAGTTCCTTGACCAGGCCCAGTGCAGACTTTCCAGAGTACACAGGATCCAACATAATCCCTGTCGCATGACTGACCTTGATAATAAACTCTATAATACATTACAATACACATTTAATATTCCGTTTGAATGAACTTTTGAAGATTCAAAACATCAAACATATACAGTGTCACTGGTATAACTGGTCATGTGGCTTACCTAACTCATCTTGTGTAGACAGGCCGTAACCCCGGCCTTTGTGGCCATCCACAATGTCCAGTATATCCCGACAGTGGACATTGTCCAGTCCAACGTCACACAACGTCTTGTTTACGTGATCAGTAAAATAGACCTCGTCATCACACACGGTGATAGCATGACATCTGTGTCAACAACAATAGAACAAATTACCTGTAGAACAATACTAAGGCTAAAACTAATTACCTTAAAACAACAGTTAGGCTAAAACCAAGAACCGTAAAACAACAGTTAGGCTAAAACAAAGAACCGTAAAATAACATTTATGCTCAAACAAAGAACCGTAAAAAAAAGGTTAGGCTGTAACAAATTACCTTAAAACATCAGTAAGGCAAAATACTTTTAAAGAACAATTAGGCTTAAACAAACAACAGTACTGTTAAACAACAGTTAGGCTAAAAAGACTTGCTGTAAAACAATAGTTAAGCTCAAACAAATGATCGTAAAACAACAGTTAGGCTCAAACAAAGAACCGTTAAACAACAATTAGGCTAAAACAAGAATTACGCGTAATTAAATGTGTTGCCTGCCCCGCTTTGTCACTATCTTATGCAATTTACACATCCTACAATAAACTTTTTTTATTACATTTAAAAAAGGTTGTTACAAATTGGCACAAAAGAATCCCACGATTATCCTGTAACCTGAATGTGGTTGCTCTAGTATTTATACTTTGTCCGAAACAACTAATATGCAAGAGCTAGACGCAAAACTTAAACGTTGATTTTTTTTTCAAAGTCCAGAAATTTGATATTTTTACCCCAAAAATGCAGTATTCAATGAAATGTTTTAGTGTAGAAGGCTCTACTATCCATGCTATATCATTGATTGAGGTTTTGTTGCACTGGTTTTGTCAAAACAAAACTGTGTACTTGTATACACACTGACTATCACTGTCTATGTACAGCTACTGTGTCTGTGAACTTGTATACACACTAACTATCACTGTCTATGTACAGCTACTGTGTCTGTGAACTTGTATACACACTGACTATCACTGTCTATGTCCTGCGACTATGTCTGTGTACTTGTATACACAGTATCACTGTCTATGTCCAGCTACTGTGTCTGTGTACTTGTACACACACTGACTATCACCCCAAAAATGCAGTATTCAATGAAATGTTTTAGTGCAGAAGGCTCTACTATACATGCTATATCATTGATTGAGGTTTTGTTGCACTGGTTTTGTCAAAAAACAGAGCTAAACACAAAACTGTAACATCGTTGACGCCGCCGCCGTCGGAATAGCAACATCTATGTGTCGTCTTCCGACATCCGTGGAAGGCGACACAAAAATTACCATTAAACATATTTAGGAGAAAGCAAATTACCGTAAAACAACAGTTAGGTTTAAAAAAACCCGCAAATCAACAGTTAGGCTAAACAAAACGGCCACCTGAGTTTTGATGTACCACTACCAATAACTGCATATCTGGGTCTTTAAAGAAGAAGAATTTGTTGAACTTTTAGCCAATTTTACCCTTTTGAGCCCCTCCCCGTTGCCCTGGGGGTGGACCAGAGTCAAAATTCTTTCAATGTCAAACCGTCATCTCCAGGTTATAAGTCCAACAAAGTTTCAATTATTTCCAAATGAAAAAGAACAAAATATATCCAAGAGTCATTTTCCTATATTTACATTTTCACTTTGGCTCCACCTCAATGAAACTAATAAATCCTACATTTCCCGATGAAGCAAGTTGGGCACGCGCTTTTTCGTTCCTGGCCAAGTTATACATTTCTGTACAACAGTGAATCGTTAACGTTGTGAAGGCCTACAATACGGGTGTACTAGAGACGTACAACAGCTGTTTACATGCTAATGAGTTATGCTAGTATCATATCGCAGCTAGATAGCTTTGATCTGACAAAATACTGAC
Source organism: Mimachlamys varia (assembly GCA_947623455.1). Taxonomy (NCBI): domain Eukaryota; kingdom Metazoa; phylum Mollusca; class Bivalvia; order Pectinida; family Pectinidae; genus Mimachlamys; species Mimachlamys varia. The sequence continues at coordinate 5,864,121 of OX392541.1, read as the reverse complement.
ATTTCCAAAAGCGCGTGTAATATATTGATCCTGAATTCCTCATAATCCTGATTTATAATTAACGACTTACCATCAATACTAACCTGTACAAAAAAAGCTCAACCGTTAAGGAATGTGAAAAGCTGCAAAACAACATTAATACGAGGGGTGTTCCAAAAATAATGTCACTTGCATCGGTGCTTATATAGCGGAAGTTCTTTTGTTCATTTTAATTTGCTCTGCCCTTCAAAATACTCTCCGCCAGCCAGAACACACCTTTTTAGCCGGTCAATCCATTTTTGGAAGCATTTTTCATACTCTTCAATGGGTACACCCATCAGACACTGATAAACAGCAGATCCAAGGCATTTCTCGAATTGTATCTCCTTCCAGATAAATGACATCTAAGTTTTGGAAAGAGAAAATAGTCGCAGGGGGCCAAGTCTGGCGAATACGGAGGGTGCGGAAGGACGGTAACCTTCTCTGACTCCAAAAAGTCAGTCACAATACGTGCCTCGTGAGCGGGTGCATTATCATGCAAAAGTCGAACATACTTAAGTCCTGTTTTGGGGCGGCGACTTTTGTAGTAGTTCTTCAACTTTCTCAGAACAACGTTTTTATAGAACTTGCCTGTGACCGTTCTGCCTTTTGGCACCGGGATTTGAATTTGATTACATATCAATAACACTATAAATAGTGGATGCTAACCTAAATTCTCAAAATTCCCATGTTTTTACCACAAAATTTCCTCCAATTTTCAGTAAGGTCTTCAATATGATAATATTAGTAACTACATAAAGTTTCAATTGAATCGGATATCTGTAACAATATAAAAAGTGGACTTAAACGCGAATTCTCAAAATTCCCATATTTTTGCCCCAAAACACCAAAACCTGTGACACGATTTCATTTAAATTGAGGTAAGGTATTAAGTATGATGGTTTGAACAATGTGACCAACTTTCAATTCAATTGGATAATTATAACACTGTGAAAAGTGGACTTTAACGCAAATGTTGACGCCGCCGTCGCCGCCGCCGGAAAAGTGACACCTAAATTTCGCTTTCTCGACTATCGTCGAGGCGAGACAAAAACAGCAAACAAAGGCAACCAAAGGGCCTGTTTCCAGTAATGTTAATTCTCCATAGGAGCCTGCCCCCGTATAACTTCTTATCTAGCTCAGCTGCAGTTTTTTTCTTTTCCGAAGAATAATTTTACACCTTTCCGACACCCAGATTTCATAATTTCAGTGAAAATGTATTTTTATAAAGTTGCCATTTTGAGCATTAAAGACGCAAGGTCGTAAATAAAAGAAGGTTATCTCGAAATTGTAATTTGCAACATAGTATAAATTTTTTTTGATAAATATTTGCAAAACATCGTGTTTATTCATAAAACATTAAAAAAAATTTTCTCGGATGAAAATGCACTTGCAGAGACACAATTATTAAGAAAAATGTCATAAAATTGCAATTTTCTCCCATTTTCTAGTTTTGGATGCAAATTTCCATCAGAAAATCGGATAGAGCTTTACTTGTTTCATATGTGTACCAAAAATCAGCTAATTCCATGTGGTGGAACGTTCTCATATCGCCGCCTGAATGTGGTTGTAAATTGAAAGAAAAGGGGAAATGAGTAACAACCTTGTCTGAAACCCTATTATATAGCGTATTATATACAAAATTTTATATTGAATATCAGAGCGGATATTTTCATGACAGTTTTATGATATCTAACGACTAAATAAACAGTATCGATATAAAGATTTACAATGAGGACACCCTGATACATGAATACTGTTCTATGTCAAGTTGTCCTCTTCTGAATTTTCTGATCGTGTGGCCTTGTACATTTTTTGGTATCTTCTTGTCTTTGTCTATACGTTTACGGAATCATTGACTCGACGCTAGCTATTCTTGTCTCACTTTCCTTGTTTTATTGTCACATCTCCAAAGCGTTGTGGCTCTGTCAGGGTTGGGACCCTGACTTGTCTCATTTTCTTTGTGCCTGCCGAACACGCCACATCGAATAGATAGATTATCCATATAAAATACTTTATTTTGTTCTAAGTAAGGTATTGAATGTGATTTATTATATTGTCTTGTTATTTTGTGTAATTAGTTGTTCGTTATTTATCACATATTTTCGCATAATTGTACCAAACTACTAAGTATTAGCTGTTTACAGCAATCATCGGTGGCTTGCTATTTTGTTACTTTATCGATGCTTCATAAACCAATCGTTATTGTTTCAAGATGGAGGGTAAATGTGTTGGAGAAGGCTGTCAACTATACTTCAAGAAACGTAGTGGCAATAAGAACTAAAGTGCACGCAATGTAAATAGTCCACAATATAAATGGCTCCTAGATACGCTGGTGCAACAAGGATTGATGTCAGCAAAGGAACAAGCACTCATTTGCCATGAAGTATCTTCGGAACAAAAATCAGCCTGAACCTGAACCCACGCAGAACCAGGAAATAGAGGAAGAAGACGACTCCCCGTCCCATATCCTGCTGTTGCTGACCCTTCATGATCTTTTGAATGGATCATCTTCACACAAAAAATGCTGTCTCTGTCTTGTTACCTTTGCAATAAATGGAACAAAATCATCCGTCTTACCAAAACGTGCAAGACATCACCTGATCTACTCACACAATCTGCGGTGTCCAACCTCATCCCGCGTCTGCTCCATTCACCTTATTGGTAACGACTTAGATCCGTCTACAGAGGTTGTCCTTGATGGTAGAGGTTCCTTGGAATCTCAGTTACCATCAAAATCATTAATGACCTCCTAGAAGTGTCGCACGTCCTTTCACAGAACCAGTCTGCGTTTGCAATAGGCTTTTCTTCTCTTGATGACTCGGCATGCATGGCTTGGACAGGTTGGTCCAAAGATCAGTTCCTCGAAATCCACTCTCACTGTTCCCCATATCTTTCATCTGGTATATATACCAAGACTACACACGATGCTCTACTACTGGTCTGGGTAAAACTGAAAACCGCCATTTCCTGGAGTCAGTGTTCTTCTCTTTTTGCAATTTCCAAGTCAAGTGTGTCCAAAACTTTCCACTCCATAGTACAGACATTAGACACATCGATAGTCCCACAATTTCTAGGTCCGGATCACTTGACAAGAGAACAGTTGCTCGGGCACAATACTGTCTTTTCAGAAGCATTTTTGGAGATAAAGCCACTGCCATATTAGATGGCACCTATATTTATATCCAGAAAAGCTCCAACCACAAGCTCCAGAGAATGTCCTACTGTAGCTGCAATTACAAAAAAAGTCATGGACAAGCTAGTTACTTGGCTACAACCAGATGACAATGTTGTCGTTGACCGAGGTTTTAGAGATGTCCTACCAGTTCTCAAAGCCTCTGGCCTCAATGCTAGCATGCCGTCATACCTGAAACCCGGTCAAAGTCAACATTCTGACGTCCAAGCAAATCTTGACAGAACTATCACCAAATCGAGGTGGATTGTGGAATCCTATCATGGTCGTATGAAACACTGGACGTTCTTCCGAACGCAATTGGTGTCTAACAGCTTTATCAATGTCATCGAGGCTTTGCTTCGAACCATCACAGCCTGTCTGAATGGTATTAGAGGACCGATCTACCAGAGATCTCCAGAGAGAGATGCCAAAGATAGGCTAATTACTGAACGTATGAAGGACCGTTTTACAACACCGAATGGTTTAGCTCAGAGAGTCAAGACAGATCCGGATCTATCTAGACGGGCAAGGTCCGAGTTTGTCAAGATGGATGCATCTTCCGTACTGTTTCCCCGTCTCGATCTCGATTACTTGAGAACCATTACGTGTGGAACGTATCCGATATCTCTGGCTCCTGGTTACATCGCCGAACATTTAAGTGATTATGGAGACTATGAGGTGTGGCTTTACCAGCACTCCCCAAGACCTTCTCCGATGTCAAATACATTCTCGATACAAAAGCCAAACGAAATATAACGTTTGGATACGGTTCACCGTTTCACCCGATGATGAGGCCCCAATAAAAGACTACTACTGCCAGTGCCCAGTTGGAGAGAGAACGATGGGAATGTGTGCGCACATCTCCAGTATCTTGTACTACCTTGGGTATTACAGGGCGCTGGAAAACCCTCGACCATTACAACCACAGATAAAGAAATTCCGACAAAACTTGAAATAGTTTTCCATGCGGCAACATAGTGCATATGTCGAAAGTATGTTTGGGGCTCGATATGAAAGATCCCCGTTACCATGTGACTAACCAAACTTATAAATATAGGTATTATACAATCGCCCGTAGCTATGAACACTCCCGTAAATGCAAAAACCAACCAAAATCATAAGGAACACGTTTTGTTTGTTGTTCTGCCTATTTGTCAGCCAATGTCTTCAACAACGGGGACTTGTGAAGTAGCCATCTTGGATTTTTTTCATGAAAAAATGTTTCTCTCACTTTTTTTCATATCTGTGTTCATATTCTCAACATACCGAGCAAATACTCTCGTGTTTTTGTTTATTATCTAAAGAAAGTCGAAAATCGGCAATTCAACCATAGGCTAATTCAACCCAAGATTTGAAAATGTTCCACCACTTACATTTTGATGATTTTTCCTCTCATCAATAGCATATTACGTACTGTTTGATAGGATAAAAATTGGTTTGCATCCAACTCCCATAAAAGAGTGTATTCTCTAAAAAACACAGTTTTTGTGTCTAAAATGTTATCATCGAAAATGGCATTTTTGAGATTGTTTCTTCCATAAAACAGCCAAATGGCGCGATGGAAACACGATTTTTTGTCACAATCATGCCATGAATGTATTCTTTACGGTGACTATCATTTGATTAGATTTTCATTAATATTTTACATAACATGCACATTTTATCAACACTTAGACAGCTTCTGAAAGGTACAACTTTGAGGAGCCATAAAAAACAAACCAAGTGACCTAAATATTTATACTTTATAAATTTGTTACCACAACGGCAAGGGCAATGCACCACCAACAGGAAATTTGAATCAGAGAAGGGGCCATTTTGGAAACAGGCCCTTACAGGAATAGTATTTCAAAGTTTCACCTACATGAACTCACAACTGCTTGTCTTTTTGTAAAAAGCCCTTATTCGCCCACACTTGGAATATGCATCTGCTGTTTGGTTCCCCCTCTACATTAAGGACAAGATAACCATAGAACGTGTCCAAAGGAGGCAACAAAGAAAGTTCCGACATTGTATGATAAGACCTACTCTGAGCGTCTATGAACACTGGGACTGCCAACACTCGAGTACAGAAGGGAGAAGGCTAATATGATCCAGATGTACAAAATCATTAATAATTTCGATGCACTGGTCAAGACAATGGAAACCTACAGCATCACTTAGAACAACAAGGGGACACTCCAAAAAACTGTTCAAAAAACCATACAGGAAACAATCAACAGGGAACTTCTTTGGCAATCGTGTGACAGACCCGCGGAACTATATATCTGAGGAGGTGGTATCAGCACCAATTAACCCTAAACTGTTTCAAAGAACGATAGAACAAATTCTGGAGAAACCATCCCAGAAAATCCACAGCTTCGGTTTGGTAACAGACAAACCATAAGCAGTGTAACCCAGTTGGCAAAAACATGGATTTTTTTACCCAACAATAATTAGTCAATTAGACACTAACATTGCTTTTTACCCTTACGTTTTTTAACCCGTGGCTGAACCATTGACTAATGTTTTTTTACCATTTATAAGTGTTAATACATATCAGTATAAGAAGTAAACTAATCTATCGGGCGCAACCGGAAATGAAAAATAACAAGTTAGTGTGTTACCACCATGAGCCATCTCTATAAAACTGAACTGGCTTCCAACGATGGACACTTCAGTGATTCAGTGTTAGGTTCCCTCGATGATCGTGCGAAATGCTAGGCCTTATGCAGATCATCTGTCCGTCAGTTGAATATCGTGATTTTATTTCATGTCCGATTCTAAAATATCACGATTGAGATTGGTCACAGAAATCCGTTCTCTTTTACGAAGTTACACACGTTAGATTCTATTATTCGACAGATGAAACCTGTTCACGAAACTAATAAGCTAGATAAACAACTGCAGGACCTAACCTACCTTGCTCATAGCTATAGGGGCCCGAGAATTTGTTACACTTAACAGCGAAGTTTTTGGACCTAAACTAGTGTCTATAATATTTTTATACTTCTACGGAGTTTAGATTAGGGTGATATGTTTATCGGAAATTGATCTAAACCTCCGAAAGTGTAAACATACTCTAAAAAACTCAGTTTAGGTCCAAACCTAGATGTAACGAATGTTCTCGGGCACCTTGTCAATACATATAACCATACCATGTGCCTACCTTGAAAGCTTGCAGTTTTCGGTTTATGTCCCCTAAGCTCTGTCTAATTCCACTGTTAATGAGACGTTTTCAATATGCTTAGGCCTACCCGAAATCCAACTTCCGCCAATTTTATTCAACTCTCTTCAAATGTGACTAAATCACGACTTCATTATGTTCACTGCTGCGCGATGCCAACGGCTACGAACAACCACTCTTGTAATCTATTTTATACTGGAAAAGTATTTCAGTCAAGTTGTAATGAAAATAAAAAGTTGAGGGGTATGATTAAAGTAGTTGTCGCATAGACGTGTAACTTTTCCTGTGATCTAGCTATGGTATAACCAACTAATTTTTCACAGTTTTACTAATACTAATACCACATGGTATTAGTGAGGCTCCTCCCCTTGACCGAGTACAATAGAATTCGGACTTCTCATTTGTCAGTTAATGAAAGTGAAACATGGCCAATGGACACCGTGGGAAATAACTAAAAGTACACACAGACTAACCAAACGTTCTGCAAGTTTTGGAACTTAACTAAGATGTTCAAGATTTTTTTTGGGGGGGGGGGGGGCATGGGGTGGTAGATCAATTTTAAATATGCCCCCTCAAATAGCCTTAATGACAAATGGGGACAAAATCGACCTAAACTCCAAAAATCTGTGACGAATTCTCAGGCCCCTGTGTTACTGGCATGTTCATTTTTCGTATTGTAAGTTGATTTGTAACGTAAACTTTCCGCATGAACCGTTTTGAAATTTAAAGGTTCATGCATTGCAGTTTAAACACATTTTTCGGAAATATCAGGCTTACTTCGAACGGATTCCGGGTAGATGTTATAATAAGTATTTCTTGCTTCTCTTTGATCGCCAGTATAGTTAAAAAAAGTCAAACATTCCGTTAACTTTAGGTTCGGATCACGATTGATCGTCCACATCGTCTGTCATCATGTGCCAAAACTGGTCTGAGACTACTGTAAGTCCGACATGTTGTAATGTTTTTTTATAATGACAAAATTTTCACAAGAAATTGTTACGTGTACTCGAGGGGCGGAGCTAACTTCTCTCGCGCTCCGCGCTCGAGAAGTAGCACCGCCCCTCTCGTACAATAACTGACATATTGTTCGGCCCCTCTCGTACAATAACTGACATATTGCTCGGCCCCTCTCGTACAATAACTGACATATTGCTCGGCCCCTCTCGTACAATAACTGACATATTGCTCGGTTCCTATGATGTAACCAATACATATAAAATATAAACAAATAAAAATCTTGTCTCTGGACTACATTTTTTCTGTTGTCTAGTGATGAATGAAGCTAGCTATCGACTGTTCCGCGAATGTACATACATAACGATAAGTGTGCAACAATGTAACAAAAGTGAAACACCATGTGACAGCTTAAAGTACATGCGAATGGCGGGTTTAAAATAGTTAACGTAAATATAAATAGACATTCAATCCTTAAATATAAACTATAGTAAACTTCACCCCCTCAGGAGGAGGTGAAGTCCGGGGCAGGAAAATCACAATTTTGATATAGCACCTTAACACCTTATTTGGTTTCCGTATTTGATTCCAGCAAATCCGGGTCTGGAGAAGATGTTTGAAATTTTAACTATTCTGATTCCTTTTGGCCCGGCCCCTAGGAGGTTAGGACCATATAATTCACAGTTGTGGTGCATCTTAAGCCAGGAAAGGTTCCTGTCAAATTTCATTCAAATTTGTTCTGGGGTTTTTGAGAAGTTGAAAATGTAAATTGTTTACGCACGCACGATGCACGACGGACGACGGACGAAAACGGACAAAAGGCGATAACTTGACCTAACAAGAGGCCCAATGGGCCTGCATCGCTCACCTGGTATAAATCTCTGACTTATATTATAGTGTAACCCTAAAATCTTTTACTGTAAGACATTTAGAAGAACATGTTAAGATTTTACCCCTGTGACCTTATAAGACAACATCATTTTCATTTTCAAATTCTGTTTGGCTTCATCCCAGGACACTATCAGCCAAATATCATGTCTCAATGCATTTGGGTTTATCAGAAGAAGTCGCTCAAATCTGTTAACCGATTTGACCACTGTGACCTTGAATATGGGTGAAGCTCATTTTCCTTCCCGAAGTTTGTCAAGCTTCATACAAGAAACCTTTCAGCTAAATATCATGCTTTTAGGGCTTTTGGTACTTCAGAAAAAGTCGTTTGAATGTTTTAACAGATTTGACCCCTGTGACCTGGAATAAGGATCAAGGTCATTTCTTTTCCCAGACTTTGTCAGGCTTCATCCAAGAAACCTTTCAGCCAAATATCATACTTCTAGGGGTTTTGGTACTTCAGAAGAAGTTGTTTAAAGGTTTCGACATTTTTGACCCATGTGACCTTGAATATAGGTCCAGGTCATTTCTTTTCGCAAACTTTGTCGGGCTTCATCCAAGAAACCTTTAAGCCAAATATCATGCTTCTAGGGCTTTTGGTACCTCAGGAGAAGTTGTTTAAAGGTTTTAACAGATTTGACCCCCGTGACCTTGAATATAAGTAAAGGTCATTTCTTTTCGTAAACTTTGTCGGACTTCATCCAAGGCACTTTTCAGCCATATACCATGTTTCTAGGGCTTTTGGAATTTCAGAAGAAGTCGTTTAAAGGTGTTAACAGAATTGACCCTTGTGACCTTGAATATAGGTCAAGGTCATTTCTTTTCGCAAACTTTGTCAGGCTTCATCCAAGAAACCTTTCAGCCAAATATCATACTTCTAGGGGTTTTGGTACTTCAGAAGAAGTTGTTTAAAGGTTTCGACATTTTTGACCCATGTGACCTTGAATATAGGTCCAGGGCATTTCTTTTCGCAAACTTTGTCGGGCTTCATCCAAGAAACCTTTAAGCCAAATATCATGCTTCTAGGGCTTTTGGTACCTCAGGAGAAGTTGTTTAAAGGTTTTAACAGATTTGACCCCCGTGACCTTGAATATAAGTAAAGGTCATTTCTTTTCGTAAACTTTGTCGGACTTCATCCAAGGCACTTTTCAGCCATATACCATGTTTCTAGGGCTTTTGGAATTTCAGAAGAAGTCGTTTAAAGGTGTTAACAGAATTGACCCTTGTGACCTTGAATATAGGTCAAGGTCATTTCTTTTCGCAAACTTTGTTGGGATTCATCCAAGGAACATTTCAACCAAATATCATACTTCTAGGGATTTTGGTTTATTAAAAGAAGTCGTTTAAAGGTTAAAATAGATTTAACCTCACTGTGACCTTTAATATATGGGTCAGGTCATTTCTTTTCGCAAACTTTGTCGGGCTTCATCCAAGGAAGCTACTGGTCAAATATGAGGTCTCTATGCCTGACGGTATTTTAGAAGAAGTCGTTTGAAGGTTTCGACATTTTTGACCCCTATGACCTTGAAATTATGTCAAAGTGATTTTTCTTCGCAAACTTTGTTCAGCTCCTTCCAAGAAAGATACCAGCCAAATTTCATGTCACTAGGCCTTTCAGTATTTTAGAAGAAGTCGTTTAAAGGAAAAAGTTGACGGACGCAGGACGGACGGACGACAGGCCAGGTGAGCTAATAAATGACTGTAAATCAACAGTTAGGTTCAAGCAAATTACCGAAAAACAGTAAACTGTGAAACAATAGATAGATGACCTACATTAACTTGAGGTGGGAACCATTCAGGTGATTATTAACTTGATGGGAGAACCATTCAGGTGATTACTAATACTTGATGTGAGAACCAGTGAGGTGATTACTTATACTTGATGTGAGAACCAGTGAGGTGATTACTAATACTTGATGTGAGAACCAGTGAGGTGATTACTAATACTTGATGTGAGAACCAGTGAGGTGATTACTAACTTGAGGTGAGAACCAGTGAGGTGATTTCTTACTTGATGTGAGAACCAGTGAGGTGATTATTAACTTGAGGTGAGAACCAGTGAGGTGATTACTTACTTGAGGCGAGAACCAGTGAGGTGATTACTTACTTAAGGTGAGAACCAGTGAGGTGATTACTTACTTGAGGTGAGAACCAGTGAGGTGATTACTTACTTGAGGTGACAACCAGTGAGGTGATTACTAACTTGATGGGAGAACCAGTGAGGTGATTACTTACTTGAGGTGAGAACCAGTGAGATGATTATTAACTTGATGTGAGAACCAGTGAGGTAATTATTTACTTGACGTGAGAACCAGTGAGGTGATTACTAACTTGTGGAGAACCAGTGAGGTGATTACTTACTTGAGGTGAGAATCAGTGAGGTGATTACTTACTTGAGGTGAGAATCAGTGAGGTGATTACTTACTTGAGGGGAGAACCAGTGAGGTGATTACTTACTTGAGGTGAGAACCAGTGAGGTGATTTCTTACCTGATGTGAGAACCAGTGAGGTGTTTACTTTTACTTGAGGTGAGAACCAGTGAGGTGATTTCTTACTTGATGTGAGAACCAGTGAGGTGATTATTAACTTGAGGTGAGAACCAGTGAGGTGATTACTTACTTGAGGCGAGAACCAGTGAGGTGATTACTTACTTAAGGTGAGAACCAGTGAGGTGATTACTTACTTAAGGTGAGAACCAGTGAGGTGATTACTTACTTAAGGTGAGAACCAGTGAGGTGATTACTTACTTAAGGTGAGAACCAGTGAGGTGATTACTTACTTAAGGTGAGAACCAGTGAGGTGATTACTTACTTAAGGTGAGAACCAGTGAGGTGATTACTTACTTAAGGTGAGAACCAGTGAGGTGATTACTTACTTGAGGTGAGAACCAGTGAGGTGATTACTAACTTGTGGAGAACCAGTGAGGTGATTACTTACTTGAGGTGAGAACCAGTGAGGTGATTATTTACTTGATGGGAGAACCAGTGAGGTGATTACTTACTTGAGGTGAGAAGCAGTGAGGTGATTTCTTACTTGATGTGAGAACCAGTGAGGTGATTACTTACTTGAGGTGAGAACCAGTGAGATGATTACTTACTTGAGGTGAGAACCAGTGAGATGATTACTTATACTTGAGGTGAGAACCAGTGAGGGGATTACTTACTTGAGGTGAGAACCAGTGAGATGATTACTTATACTTGAGGTGAGAACCAGTGAGGGGATTACTTACTTGAGGTGAGAACCAGTAAGGTGATTACTTATACTTGAGGTGAGAACCAGTGAGATGATTACTTACTTGAGGTGAGAACCAGTGAGATGATTATTTACTTGATGTGAGAACCAGTGAGGTGATTACTTACTTGAGGTGAGAACCAGTGAGATGATTATTAACTTGATGTGAGAACCAGTGAGGTGATTATTTACTTGAGGTGAGAACCAGTGAGATGATTATTAACTTGATGTGAGAACCAGTGAGGTGATTATTTACTTGAGGTGAGAACCAGTGAGGTGATTATTTACTTGACGTGAGAACCAGTGAGGTGATTACTAACTTGTGGAGAACCAGTGAGGTGATTACTTACTTGAGGTGAGAATCAGTGAGGTGATTACTAACTTGAGGTGAGAAGCAGTGAGGTGATTACTTTCTTGAGGTGAGAACCAGTGAGGGGATTACTTTTACTTGAGGTGAGAACCAGTGAGGTGATTACTTACTTGAGGTGAAAACCAGTGAGATGATTTCTTACTTGAGATGAGAACCAGTGAGGTGATTACTTACTTGAGGTGAGAACCAGTGAGGTGATTACTTACTTGAGGTGAGAACCAGTGAGGTGATTACTTACTTGAGGTGAGAACCAGTGAGGTGATTTCTTACTTGAGGTGAGAACCAATGAGGTGGTTACTTTTACTTGAGGTGAGAACCAGTGAGGTGATTACTTTCTTGAAGTGAGAACCAGTGAGGGGATTACTTACTTGAGGTAAGAACCAGTGCGGGGATAACTTACTTGAGGTGAGAACTACTGAGGTGATTACTTTCTTGAGGTGAGAACCAGTAAGGTGATTACTTATACTTGAGGTGAGAACCAGTGAGGTGATTACTTACTTGAGGTGAGAACCAGTAAGGTGATTACTTACTTGAGGTGAGAACCAGTGAGGTAATTATTTACTTGACGTGAGAACCAGTGACGGGAATACTTACTTGAGGTGAGAACCAGTGAGATGATTATTAACTTGAGGTGAGAACCAGTGAGGTAATTATTTACTTGAGGTGAGAACCAGTGAGGTGATTACTAACTTGTGGAGAACCAGTGAGGTGATTACTTACTTGAGGTGAGAACCAGTGAGGTGATTACTTACTTGAGGTGAGAACCAGTGAGGGGAGTACTTACTTGAGGTGAGAAGCAGTGAGGTGATTACTTACTTGAGGTGAGAAGCAGTGAGGTGATTTCTTACCTGATGTGAGAACCAGTGAGGTGGTCACTTTTACTTGAGGTGAGAACCAGTGAGGTGATTACTTTCTTGAGGTGAGAACCAGTAAGGTGATTACTTATACTTGAGGTGAGAACCAGTGAGGTGATTACTTACTTGAGGTGAGAACCAGTAAGGTGATTACTTACTTGAAGTGAGAAGCAGTGAGGTGATTACTTACTTGAGGTGAGAAGCAGTGAGGTGATTTCTTACTTGATGTGAGAACCAGTGAGGTGATTACTTTTACTTGAGGTGAGAACCAGTGAGGTGATTACTTTCTTGAGGTGAGAACCAGTAAGGTGATTACTTATACTTGAGGTGAGAACCAGTGAGGTGATTACTTACTTGAGGTGAGAACCAGTAAGGTGATTACTTTCTTGAGGTGAGAACCAGTGAGGTAATTATTTACTTGACGTGAGAACCAGTGAGGGGAGTACTTACTTGAGGTGAGAACCAGTGAGATGATTATTAACTTGAGGTGAGAACCAGTGAGGTAATTATTTACTTGAGGTGAGAACCAGTGAGGTGATTTCTTACCTGATGTGAGAACCAGTGAGGTGATTACTTACTTGAGGTGAGAACCAGTGAGGTGATTACTTACTTGAGGTGAGAACCAGTGAGGTGATTTCTTACCTGATGTGAGAACCAGTGAGGTGGTTACTTTTACTTGAGGTGAGAACCAGTGAGGTGATTGCTTACTTGAGGTGAGAAGCAGTGAGGTGATTACTTACTTGAGGTGAGAAGCAGTGAGGTGATTTCTTACTTGATGTGAGAACCAGTGAGGTGATTACTTTTACTTGAGGTGAGAACCAGTGAGGTGATTACTTTCTTGAGGTGAGAACCAGTGAGGGGATTACTTATACTTGAGGTGAGAACCAGTGAGGTGATTACTTACTTGAGGTGAGAACCAGTAAGGTGATTACTAACTTGAGGTGAGAACCAGTGAGGTGATTTCTTACTTGAGATGAGAACCAGTGAGGGGAGTACTTACTTGAGGTGAGAACCAGTGAGGTGATTATTAACTTGAGGTGAGAACCAGTGAGGTGATTACTTACTTGAGGTGAAAACCAGTGAGGTGATTACTAATACTTGAGGTGAGAACCAGTGAGGGGATTACTTACTTGAGATGAGAACCAGTGAGGGGAGTACTTACTTGAGGTGAGAACCAGTGAGGTGATTATTAACTTGAGGTGAGAACCAGTGAGGTGATTACTTACTTGAGGTGAGAACTAGTGAGGTGATTACTTACTTGAGGTGAGAACCAGTGAGGTGATTACTTACTTGAGGTGAGAACCAGTGAGGTGATTTCTTACTTGACGTGAGAACCAGTGAGGTGATTACTTACTTGAGGTGAGAACCAGTGAGGTGATTACTTACTTGAGGTGAGAACCAGTGAGGTGATTACTAATAGACAAACCAGCAGATGTACCACCAGATCCACACGCAAACACAATGTCATCAAACTGGTCCAACACACCCTTCATTAGAGAAGAAATCAAAGGGTCCATTCATTCTAGTGTATTATAGTACAGTAAAGCCTTGATATAATGTACCATTTTTACCAATAACCACCACATCATTTTGCAAAGGTTTTACAGACATATAATGACAATACAACAACTGTAACGGGCAATGATGGCAGTCAAATGATGCAGTTCACCAACGTTTTACTGTTTTATAAATGACAGTGTCAAATGGTGACAGCATAATAAGGTTTTACTGGTTACAAATGGTGACAGTATAACAAGGCTTTACTGGTGACAAATTATGACAGTATAACAAGGTTTTACTGGTGACAAATGGTGACAGTATAACAAGGTTTTACTGGTGGCAAATGGTGACAGTATAACAAAGTTTTACTGGTGACAAATGGTGACAGTATTACAAGGTTTTACTGGTGACAGTATAACATGGCTTTACTGGTGACAAATTATAACAGTATAACAAGGTTTTACTGGTGACAAATGGTGACAGTATAACAAGGTTTTACTGGTGGCAAATGGTGACAGTATAACAAAGTTTTACTGGTGACAAATGGTGACAGTATTACAAGGTTTTACTGGTGACAGTATAACATGGCTTTACTGGTGACAAATTATGACAGTATAACAAGGTTTTACTGGTGACAAATGGTGACAGTATAACAAGGCTTTACTGGTGACAAATTAAGACAGTAAAACAAGGTTTTACTGGTGACAAATGGTGACAGTATAACAAGGCTTTACTGTGACAAATGGTGACAAATGGTGACAGTATAACAAGGCTTTACTGGTGACAAATGGTGACAGTATAACAAGGCTTTACTGGTGACAAATGGTGACAGTATAACAAGGCTTTACTGGTGACAAATTAAGACAGTATAACAAGGCTTAACTGGTGACAAATGGTGACAGTATAACAAGGCTTTACTGGTGACAAATGGTGACAGTATAACAAGGCTTTACTGGTGACAAATGGTGACAGTATAACAAGGCTTTACTGGTGACAAATGGTGACAGTATAACAAGGCTTTACTGGTGACAAAGTATGCTGGTGACAAATGGTGACAGTATAACAAGGTTTTACTGGTGACAAATGGTGACAGTATAACAAGGCTTTACTGGTGACAAAGTATGCTGGTGACAAATGGTGACAGTATAACAAGGCTTTACTGGTGACAAATGGTGACAGTATAACAAGGCTTTACTGGTGACAAATTAAGACAGTATAACAAGGCTTTACTGGTGACAAATGGTGACAGTATAACAAGGCTTTACTGGTGACAAATTAAGACAGTATAACAAGGCTTTACTGGTGACAAAGTATGCTGGTGACAAATGGTGACAGTATAACAAGGCTTTACTGGTGACAAATGGTGACAGTATAACAAGGCTTTACTGGTGACAAATGGTGACAGTATAACAAGGCTTTACTGGTGACAAATGGTGACAGTATAACAAGGCTTTACTGGTGACAAATTAAGACAGTATAACAAGGCTTTACTGGTGACAAATGGTGACAGTATAACAAGGCTTTACTGGTGACAAATTAAGACAGTATAACAAGGCTTTACTGGTGACAAAGTATGCTGGTGACGAATAGTGACAGTATAACAAGGCTTTACTGGTGACAAATGGTGACAGTATAACAGAGTTTTTGTTAGGGACAAATGGGGATGTATACTATACCGTGGAGCGAGAATTATCTGTTCACTCTAGTATCGTTCTCTCTTTATTTTAACTCTACCAATCTTGTTGCTTTAAAGGAATTCATAACTTTCTCTCCCAATATCTTGATCTCTTCGTCTTCCAGAAAAAGGCTGAGATTGGGGCAGTAGTTAAGACTGGGGTAACAGTTAAGACTGGGTCAGTATTTAAGACTGGGGTAACAGTTAAGACTGGGTCAGTAGTTAAGACTGGGGTAACAGTTCAAACTCATGTAACAATTAAGACTGGGGCAGTAGTTAAGACTGGGGCAGTAGTTAAGACTGGAGTAACAGTTAAGACTGGGATAACAGTTAAGACTGGGGTAACAGTTAAGACTGTGGTAATAGTTAAGACTGGGGGAACAGTTAAGACTGTGGTAACAGTTAAGACTGGGGCAGTAGTTAAGACTGGGGAATCAGTTGAGACTTTTGTAACAGTTTAGACTTGGGTAACAGTTTAGACTGGGGTAACAGTTAAGACTGGGGTAACAATTATGACTAAGGTAACAGTTTAGACTGGGGTAACAGTTAAGACTTGGGTAACAGTTAAGACTAAGGTAACAGTTAAGACTGGGGTAACAGTTCAGACTGATGTAACAGTTTAGACTTGGGTAACAGTTAAGACTTGGGTAACAGTTTAGACTGGGGTAACAGTAAAGACTGGGGTAACAATTATGACTAAGGTAACAGTTAAGACTGGGGCAGAAGTTAAGACTGTGGAAACAATTATGACTAAGGTAACAATTAAGACTGGGGTAACAGTTAAGACTGGGGTAACAGTTAAACTGGGGTAACAGTTAAGACTGGGGTAACAGTTAAGACTTGGGTAACAGTTAAGACTGGGGTAACAGTTACATGTAACACTGGGGTAACAATTATGACTAAGGTACATGTAACAGTTAAGACTGGGGCAGTAGTTAAGACTGGGGTAAAAATTAAGACTGGAATAACAGTTTAGACTGGGGTAACAGTTAAGACTGGGGTAATAGTTAAGACTGGGGGAACAGTTAAGACTGGGGTAACAGTTAAGACTGGGGTAACAGTTAAAACTGGGGCAGTAGTTAAGACTGGGGAATCAGTTAAGACTTGTGTAACAGTTGAGACTTGGGTAACAGTTAAGACTGGAGTAACAGTTAAGACTGGGGTAACAATTATGACTAAGGTAACAGTTAAGACTGGGGCAGAAGTTAAGACTGTGGTAACAATTATGACTAAGGTAATAATTAAGACTGGTGTAACAGTTAAGACTGTGGTAACAGTTAAACTGGGGTAACAGTTAAGACTGGGGTAACAGTTAAGACTTGGGTAACAGTTAAGACTGGGGTAAAAATTAAGACTGGAATAACAGTTTAGACTGAGGTAACAGTTAAGACTGGGGTAACAGTTAAGACTGGGGCAATAGTTAAGACTGGGGGAACAGTTAAGACTGGGGTAACAGTTAAGACTGGGGTAACAGTTAAGACTGGGGCAGTAGTTAAAACTGGGGCAGTAGTTAAGACTGGGGAATCAGTTGAGACTGGGGTAACAGTTAAGACTGGGGCAGTAGTTAAGACTGGGGCAGTAGTTAAGACTGGGGCAGTAGTTAAGACTGGGGAATCAGTTAAGACTGGGGTAACAGTTAAGACTGGGGCAGAAGTTAAGACTGGAGAATCAGTTAAGACTGATGTAACAGTTATGACTAAGGTAACAGTTCAGACTGGGGTAACAGTTAAGACTGGGGTAACAGTTAAGACTGAGGAATCAGTTAAGACTGGGGTAACAGTTAAGACTGGGGTAACAGTTAAGACTGGGGTAACAGTTAAGACTTGGATAACAGTTTAGACTGGGGCAATAGTTAAGACTGGGGTAACAGTTAAGACTGGGATAACAGTTTAGACTGGGGTAATAGTTAAGACTGTGGTAATAGTTAAGACTAGGGGAACAGTTAAGACTGTGGTAACAGTTAAGACTGGGGCAGTAGTTAAGACTGGGGAATCAGTTGAGACTTTGGTAACAATTAAGACTGGGGCAATAGTTAAGACTGGGTTATGAATATGAACTTCATATCAATTCGTTCTGTTGTTATAGTTCTAGTTAACAAGACAAATTCCATTTAGTACACTTACCTGAGAGATCAATTCTTCAAACACTGTGATGTAACCAAACAGACCTACAGAGTTGGACCCTCCTACAGGGACCAGATAGGACTCCTCACCTGTCTCCAACCTGTACATACAATTCATTGTAATGCATTACAATACAAAAAACAATGCCATTCAAGAAAGTATATAATTGCAACGGATCTAGACCGGTACTCGATCGTCAGCAACCATATATTGGTCAAGCATCCGTCAAGAGTTCCGAAGGCCCTGGGTTCAAACCGTGATCTGGCTATGCATATTTCCTCTCCTGTTACATTTGGCGCCAAACAAAATATACCCATAGGTGGTTTAGGGTCTTGTGTGTGTCTTCGAAGACTTTGTTAAAGTTAGAGGGAATGTAGTGGATCTAGACCGGGTCGATCGCCAGCGACCATATAGTTAAATTGGTAAAGCGTCCATCTAGAGTTAGGAAAGTCCTGAGTTCGAACCCAGATCTGGCAAAGAAGTTTATCCTCTCTTGTTGCACAATATAATACAATGAAGTTATTTCATACAATACTCACAATCAGGTGAAATATATACAATACACTGAAGTATTTTGACCCCAAGCTCATTTCTTTAGCCTTGACCCCAAGCCCCATCTCCTGAAAATTGATCCCTAAGCCCCCTCTCCTGAAAATTGATCCCCAAACCCCCTCTCCTGAAGCTTGGCCTCCATGCCCCCTCTCTTGTGGCTTGACCTCCAAAACCCTCTTCTTCGAAGCTTGATCCCAAACCCCCTCTCTTGAAGCTTGGCCTCCAAGCCCCTTCTCCTAAAGCTTGATCCTGAACCCCCTTTCCTGAAGCTTGGCCTCCATGCCCCCTCTCCTGGGGGTTGACCTTCAAAGCCCTCTTCTTCGAAGCTTGACCCCAAAGCCACCTCTCCTAAGGGTTGATTCCCCAGTCCCTCTCCTGAGGGTAGACCCAAAGCCTGTCTTCTAATATTTAACCCCAAGTGTTCTCTACTGAGGTTTGGCTCCAAAGCCCCTCTTCTAAGGCTTGAACACGAAGGACCCCTCCCCAGAGTCTTGTTCTCATAGCCTACTCTCCTGAGGCTTGACTCACACTCACCCCCATTCCCCGGGGGCCCCTTCCTTAAGCTTGATCCCCCAGTATCTCTCATGAGGTTTGACTCTCAATCGACAAATCCTTTTGAAAAATCACCAAAAATATCCAAACAAGATAAAATCATGTCATTTTCCAAGGCAGTTTGCAAGTAAGGGAAGCTATCGTAAATTTCAGTTCGAATTGAAATAAACTTAAAAAGATCTGTTACTTAATTTGATTTGACTTAGAAGAACGTTAATGTATTTATGAACTGAAAAAAGTAACATACTTGATCTTTTCAGCTAACTTTTCCATGCGTGGCTTCAGTTCTGTTTCATAAGGAGATTTCTTTGGTACAGCATAGATGTGGGCTCCACACAGACGATCCAACAGTAGATTACCATTACTTCCTATCTCTGAGGAATCCTATAGGTTAACAGATCCAACAGTAGATTACCATTACTTCCTATCTCTGATGGAGGTCAACACTGTCCAACAGTAGATTACCATTACTTCCTATCTCTGATGGAGGTCAACACTGTCCAACAGTAGATTACCATTACTTCCTATCTCTGATGGAGGTTAACACTGTCCAACAGTAGATTACCATTACTTCCTATCTCTGATGAAGGTTAACACTGTCCAACAGTAGATTACCATTACTTCCTATCTCTGATGAAGGTCAACAGATCCAACAGTAGATTACCATTACTTCCTATCTCTGATGGAGGTCAACAGATCCAACAGTAGATTACCATTACTTCCTATCTCTGATGGAGGTCAACACTGTCCAACAGTAGATTACCATTACTTCCTATCTCTGATGGAGGTCAACACTGTCCAATAGTAGATTACCATTACTTCCTATCTCTGATGGAGGTCAACAGATCCAACAGTAGATTACCATTACTTCCTATCTCTGATGAAGGTCAACACTGTCCAACAGTAGATTACCATTACTTCCTATCTCTGATGGAGGTCAACACTGTCCAACAGTAGATTACCATTACTTCCTATCTCTGATGGAGGTCAACACTGTCCAACAGTAGATTACCATTACTTCCTATCTCTGATGGAGGTCAACACTGTCCAACAGTAGATTAAGATTACTTCCTATCTCTGATGGAGGTCAACACTGTCCAACAGTAGATTACCATTACTTCCTATCTCTGATGGAGGTCAACAGATCCAACAGTAGATTACCATTACTTCCTATCTCTGATGGAGGTCAACAGATCCAACAGTAGATTACCATTACTTCCTATCTCTGATGGAGGTTAACACTGTCCAACAGTAGATTACCATTACTTCCTATCTCTGATGGAGGTCAACACTGTCCAACAGTAGATTACCATTACTTCCTATCTCTGATGGAGGTCAACAGATCCAACAGTAGATTACCATTACTTCCTATCTCTGATGGAGGTCAACACTGTCCAACAGTAGATTACCATTACTTCCTATCTCTGATGGAAGTCAACACTGTCCAACAGTAGATTACCATTACTTCCTATCTCTGATGGAGGTCAACACTGTCCAACAGTAGATTACCATTACTTCCTATCTCTGATGGAGGTCAACACTGTCCAACAGTAGATTACCATTACTTCCTATCTCTGATGGAAGTCAACACTGTCCAATAGTAGATTACCATTACTTCCTATCTCTGATGGAGGTCAACAGATCCAACAGTAGATTACCATTACTTCCTATCTCTGATGGAGGTCAACACTGTCCAACAGTAGATTACCATTACTTCCTATCTCTGATGGAAGTCAACACTGTCCAACAGTAGATTACCATTACTTCCTATCTCTGATGGAGGTCAACACTGTCCAACAGTAGATTACCATTACATCCTATCTCTGATGGAGGTTAACACTGTCCAACAGTAGATTACCATTACTTCCTATCTCTGATGGAGGTCAACACTGTCCAACAGTAGATTACCATTACTTCCTATCTCTGATGGAGGTCAACACTGTCCAACAGTAGATTACCATTACTTCCTATCTCTGATGAAGGTCAACACTGTCCAACAGTAGATTACCATTACTTCCTATCTCTGATGGAGGTCAACACTGTCCAACAGTAGATTACCATTACTTCCTATCTCTGATGGAGGTTAACACTGTCCAACAGTAGATTACCATTACTTCCTATCTCTGATGGAGGTCAACAGATCCAACAGTAGATTACCATTACTTCCTATCTCTGATGGAGGTCAACACTGTCCAACAGTAGATTACCATTACTTCCTATCTCTGATGGAAGTCAACACTGTCCAACAGTAGATTACCATTACTTCCTATCTCTGATGGAGGTCAACAGATCCAACAGTAGATTACCATTACTTCCTATCTCTGATGGAGGTCAACACTGTCCAACAGTAGATTACCATTACTTCCTATCTCTGATGGAGGTCAACAGATCCAACAGTAGATTACCATTACTTCCTATCTCTGATGGAGGTCAACACTGTCCAACAGTAGATTACCATTACTTCCTATCTCTGATGGAGGTCAACAGATCCAACAGTAGATTACCATTACTTCCTATCTCTGATGGAGGTCAACACTGTCCAACAGTAGATTACCATTACTTCCTATCTCTGATGAAGGTCAACACTGTCCAACAGTAGATCACCATTACTTCCTATCTCTGATGGAGGTCAACACTGTCCAACAGTAGATTACCATTACTTCCTATCTCTGATGGAGGTCAACACTGTCCAACAGTAGATTACCATTACTTCCTATCTCTGATGAAGGTCAACACTGTCCAACAGTAGATTACCATTACTTCCTATCTCTGATGGAGGTCAACACTGTCCAACAGTAGATTACCATTACTTCCTATCTCTGATGGAGGTCAACAGATCCAACAGTAGATTACCATTACTTCCTATCTCTGATGGAGGTCAACACTGTCCAACAGTAGATTACCATTACTTCCTATCTCTGATGGAGGTCAACACTGTCCAACAGTAGATTACCATTACTTCCTATCTCTGATGGAGGTCAACAGATCCAACAGTAGATTACCATTACTTCCTATCTCTGATGGAGGTCAACACTGTCCAACAGTAGATTACCATTACTTCCTATCTCTGATGGAGGTCAACACTGTCCAACAGTAGATTACCATTACTTCCTATCTCTGATGGAGGTCAACACTGTCCAACAGTAGATTACCATTACTTCCTATCTCTGATGGAGGTCAACACTGTCCAACAGTAGATTACCATTACTTCCTATCTCTGATGGAGGTCAACACTGTCCAACAGTAGATTACCATTACTTCCTATCTCTGATGGAGGTCAACACTGTCCAACAGTAGATTACCATTACTTCCTATCTCTGATGGAGGTCAACATTGACCAACAGTAGATTACCATTACTTCCTATCTCTGATGGAGGTCAACAGATCCAACAGTAGATTACCATTACTTCCTATCTCTGATGGAGGTCAACACTGTCCAACAGTAGATTACCATTACTTCCTATCTCTGATGGAGGTCAACAGATCCAACAGTAGATTACCATTACTTCCTATCTCTGATGGAGGTCAACAGATCCAACAGTAGATTACCATTACTTCCTATCTCTGATGGAGGTTAACAGATCCAACAGTAGATTACCATTACTTCCTATCTCTGATAGAGGTTAACAGATCCAACAGTAGATTACCATTACTTCCTATCTCTGATGGAGGTCAACACTGTCCAACAGTAGATTACCATTACTTCCTATCTCTGATGGAGGTCAACAGATCCAACAGTAGATTACCATTACTTCCTATCTCTGATGGAGGTCAACACTGTCCAACAGTAGATTACCATTACTTCCTATCTCTGATGGAGGTCAACACTGTCCAACAGTAGATTACCATTACTTCCTATCTCTGATGGAGGTCAACACTGTCCAACAGTAGATTACCATTACTTCCTATCTCTGATGGAGGTCAACATTGACCAACAGTAGATTACCATTACTTCCTATCTCTGATGGAGGTCAACACTGTCCAACAGTAGATTACCATTACTTCCTATCTCTGATGGAGGTTAACACTGACCAACAGTAGATTACCATTACTTCTTATCTCTGATGGAGGTCAACACTGTCCAACAGTAGATTACCATTACTTCCTATCTCTGATGGAGGTCAACACTGACCAACAGTAGATTACCATTACTTCCTATCTCTGATGGAGGTCAACACTGTCCAACAGTAGATTACCATTACTTCCTATCTCTGATGGAGGTTACCACTGACCAACAGTAGATTACCATTACTTCCTATCTCTGATGGAGGTTAACACTGTCCAACAGTAGATTACCATTACTTCCTATCTCTGATGGAGGTCAATAGATCCAACAGTAGATTACCATTACTTCCTATCTCTGATGGAGGTCAACACTGTCCAACAGTAGATTACCATTACTTCCTATCTCTGATGGAGGTTAACACTGTCCAACAGTAGATTACCATTACTTCCTATCTCTGATGGAGGTCAATAGATCCAACAGTAGATTACCATTACTTCCTATCTCTGATGGAGGTCAACATTGACCAACAGTAGATTACCATTACTTCCTATCTCTGATGGAGGTCAACAGATCCAACAGTAGATTACCATTACTTCCTATCTCTGATGGAGGTCAACACTGTCCAACAGTAGATTACCATTACTTCCTATCTCTGATGGAGGTCAACACTGTCCAACAGTAGATTACCATTACTTCCTATCTCTGATGGAGGTCAACACTGTCCAACAGTATATTACCATTACTTCCTATCTCTGATGGAGGTCAACACTGTCCAACAGTAGATTACCATTACTTCCTATCTCTGATGGAGGTCAACATTGACCAACAGTAGATTACCATTACTTCCTATCTCTGATGGAGGTCAACACTGTCCAACAGTAGATTACCATTACTTCCTATCTCTGATGGAGGTAAACACTGACCAACAGTAGATTACCATTACTTCCTATCTCTGATGGAGGTCAACACTGTCCAACAGTAGATTACCATTACTTCCTATCTCTGATGGAGGTCAACATTGACCAACAGTAGATTACCATTACTTCCTATCTCTGATGGAGGTCAACAGATCCAACAGTAGATTACCATTACTTCCTATCTCTGATGGAGGTCAATAGATCCAACAGTAGATTACCATTACTTCCTATCTCTGATGGAGGTCAACATTGACCAACAGTAGATTACCATTACTTCCTATCTCTGATGGAGGTCAACAGATCCAACAGTAGATTACCATTACTTCCTATCTCTGATGGAGGTCAACACTGTCCAACAGTAGATTACCATTACTTCCTATCTCTGATGGAGGTCAACACTGTCCAACAGTAGATTACCATTACTTTCTATCTCTGATGGAGGTCAACACTGTCCAACAGTAGATTACCATTACTTCCTATCTCTGATGGAGGTCAACACTGTCCAACAGTAGATTACCATTACTTCCTATCTCTGATGGAGGTCAACACTGTCCAACAGTAGATTACCATTACTTCCTATCTCTGATGGAGGTCAACATTGACCAACAGTAGATTACCATTACTTCCTATCTCTGATGGAGGTCAACACTGTCCAACAGTAGATTACCATTACTTCCTATCTCTGATGGAGGTTAACACTGACCAACAGTAGATTACCATTACTTCCTATCTCTGATGGAGGTCAACACTGTCCAACAGTAGATTACCATTACTTCCTATCTCTGATGGAGGTCAACACTGTCCAACAGTAGATTACCATTACTTCCTATCTCTGATGGAGGTCAACACTGTCCAACAGTAGATTACCATTACTTCCTATCTCTGATGGAGGTCAACATTGACCAACAGTAGATTACCATTACTTCCTATCTCTGATGGAGGTCAACACTGTCCAACAGTAGATTACCATTACTTCCTATCTCTGATGGAGGTTAACAGATCCAACAGTAGATTACCATTACTTCCTATCTCTGATGGAGGTCAACAGATCCAACAGTAGATTACCATTACTTCCTATCTCTGATGGAGGTCAACACTGTCCAACAGTAGATTACCATTACTTCCTATCTCTGATGGAGGTCAACACTGTCCAACAGTAGATTACCATTACTTCCTATCTCTGATGGAGGTCAACAGATCCAACAGTAGATTACCATTACTTCCTATCTCTGATGGAGGTCAACATTGACCAACAGTAGATTACCATTACTTCCTATCTCTGATGGAGGTTAACACTGACCAACAGTAGATTACCATTACTTCCTATCTCTGATGGAGGTCAACACTGTCCAACAGTAGATTACCATTACTTCCTATCTCTGATGGAGGTCAACACTGTCCAACAGTAGATTACCATTACTTCCTATCTCTGATGGAGGTTAACACTGACCAACAGTAGATTACCATTACTTCCTATCTCTGATGGAGGTCAACACTGTCCAACAGTAGATTACCATTACTTCCTATCTCTGATGGAGGTTAACACTGACCAACAGTAGATTACCATTACTTCCTATCTCTGATGGAGGTCAACACTGTCCAACAGTAGATTACCATTACTTCCTATCTCTGATGGAGGTCAATAGATCCAACAGTAGATTACCATTACTTCCTATCTCTGATGGAGGTTAACACTGTCCAACAGTAGATTACCATTACTTCCTATCTCTGATGGAGGTCAATAGATCCAACAGTAGATTACCATTACTTCCTATCTCTGATGGAGGTCAACACTGTCCAACAGTAGATTACCATTACTTCCTATCTCTGATGGAGGTCAATAGATCCAACAGTAGATTACCATTACTTCCTATCTCTGATGGAGGTCAACAGATCCAACAGTAGATTACCATTACTTCCTATCTCTGATGGAGGTCAACATTGACCAACAGTAGATTACCATTACTTCCTATCTCTGATGAAGGTCAACAGATCCAACAGTAGATTACCATTACTTCCTATCTCTGATGGAGGTCAACACTGTCCAACAGTAGATTACCATTACTTCCTATCTCTGATGGAAGTCAACACTGTCCAACAGTAGATTACCATTACTTCCTATCTCTGATGGAGGTCAACAGATCCAACAGTAGATTACCATTACTTCCTATCTCTGATGGAAGTCAACACTGTCCAACAGTAGATTACCATTACTTCCTATCTCTGATGGAGGTCAACACTGTCCAACAGTAGATTACCATTACTTCCTATCTCTGATGGAGGTCAACACTGTCCAACAGTAGATTACCATTACTTCCTATCTCTGATGGAGGTCAACACTGTCCAACAGTAGATTACCATTACTTCCTATCTCTGATGGAGGTCAACACTGTCCAACAGTAGATTACCATTACTTCCTATCTCTGATGGAGGTCAACACTGTCCAACAGTAGATTACCATTACTTCCTATCTCTGATGGAGGTCAACATTGACCAACAGTAGATTACCATTACTTCCTATCTCTGATGGAGGTCAACACTGTCCAACAGTAGATTACCATTACTTCCTATCTCTGATGGAGGTTAACACTGACCAACAGTAGATTACCATTACTTCCTATCTCTGATGGAGGTCAACACTGTCCAACAGTAGATTACCATTACTTCCTATCTCTGATGGAGGTCAACACTGTCCAACAGTAGATTACCATTACTTCCTATCTCTGATGGAGGTCAACACTGTCCAACAGTAGATTACCATTACTTCCTATCTCTGATGGAGGTCAACATTGACCAACAGTAGATTACCATTACTTCCTATCTCTGATGGAGGTCAACACTGTCCAACAGTAGATTACCATTACTTCCTATCTCTGATGGAGGTTAACAGATCCAACAGTAGATTACCATTACTTCCTATCTCTGATGGAGGTCAACAGATCCAACAGTAGATTACCATTACTTCCTATCTCTGATGGAGGTCAACAGATCCAACAGTAGATTACCATTACTTCCTATCTCTGATGGAGGTCAACAGATCCAACAGTAGATTACCATTACTTCCTATCTCTGATGGAGGTTAACAGATCCAACAGTAGATTACCATTACTTCCTATCTCTGATGGAGGTCAACAGATCCAACAGTAGATTACCATTACTTCCTATCTCTGATGGAGGTTAACAGATCCAACAGTAGATTACCATTACTTCCTATCTCTGATGGAGGTCAACACTGTCCAACAGTAGATTACCATTACTTCCTATCTCTGATGGAGGTCAACACTGTCCAACAGTAGATTACCATTACTTCCTATCTCTGATGGAGGTCAACATTGACCAACAGTAGATTACCATTACTTCCTATCTCTGATGGAGGTCAACACTGTCCAACAGTAGATTACCATTACTTCCTATCTCTGATGGAGGTTAACACTGTCCAACAGTAGATTACCATTACTTCCTATCTCTGATGGAGGTCAACATTGACCAACAGTAGATTACCATTACTTCCTATCTCTGATGGAGGTTAACAGATCCAACAGTAGATTACCATTACTTCCTATCTCTGATGGAGGTCAACACTGTCCAACAGTAGATTACCATTACTTCCTATCTCTGATGGAGGTCAACATTGACCAACAGTAGATTACCATTACTTCCTATCTGTGGTGGTGCGCATGCGCCGGGAATGGATGTCTTGTAGCCTAGACCAGCGAACTTTCTCATCGTTTGCTGGATTCTTGAGTTCCAATTTACATGAAATGTGTTGGTAAACATCGTATATGATCTAGAATCAGATTTGCATTATTGTATATACCCTGCCAATTGGTATAAACGCCTCAAACACTGAATATCCACTGCCGGTTCATGTTTCTCATTATCGATGTGTGACTTCCGGTTCACCCGCAATACCCTTATTCGCCAACTAAACTATCATTTCTAACATTGCTCATCTGTGTTGTGTATCATTTGTGCCCCAGGGTCGCACTGGGGACGAAGACTATAACCATACATTTGTCTATAATCCATTGTAGTCGTATTTTGTCCTCACCGGTCCTGCCTAACACGAAACGAGAGTCACAACATCGATGTCGTACTACATTTGGCTTTTCTATTTCGTGGTTTTTGCCACGCTGCTCAATCAGGACACATTGAAATGCTATGACAAAATTGTGTCAAAATTTCAGAAACATGAACAGCAAACGGGTAGTGTATTCTACCACGATGTGGCTTGCAGTGTCATTGATTACCATCATTATAATGATCCGTCTGATATGTCCTATTTATCAGAAGTCATCATAACACCTAACATTCATATTGTACACCATATTATTATGACTCAACTAGCTATGCCTACCACCGAAACAGTATGTGTTCACCCGTTTGGCAAAACACAGATTTTCATGTCCCTTCAGTCTTTACAAGACCTGCCAGCATTCCACTCGCTGTATAGTATGTTCTGTAAGAGTAAAAATTCGCGTCATCTACTGAAGTCTGGTAAGATCTTGCACTTCCTTATTTTACTCATAATCGCCCAGTCTAATGATGTTGAATTCAATCCAGGGCCCTGTCATGACAGTACAAAATTTTTCTGTGGCACCTGTGACAAGACTGTCACATGGGAACACAGAGGAATTGTCTGTGAAACCTGTGATCAATGGTTTCATGTGGACTGCCAGGACATTCATAGTAAAACATACCAAGATCTGAATGATAGTATGGTCAGCTGGCATTGCCTTATATGTAACCATCCAAACTACAGTTTTGTTGCTTTTGATCTACATGAAATTAGTACCACCAATCAATTTGAGAGCCTTTCACAACTGTGTACTAGCAATGTTAGCAACCCCAGCACACCGAGCACCATCAAACCTATACACTCATCTACACCTATACGCAAAGAAAGAAAGCAAGTTCATGTAAAAGAGAAACCTATTAGGATTATTAATGTTAATTTCCAATCCATAAAAAACAAACAACATCTTGTGAATAACCTAACCCAGAGTACCCTTCCTGATATTATTATTGGTACTGAAACTTGGTTGAAACCTGACATAAAAAGTAATGAGGTAATTCCATCAGACTACAGAGTTTTCCGGAAAGATAGACTGAGTGGTGAAGGTGGAGGTGTCCTTATTGCAATAAAAAACATCTACATAAGTGACACTGTTGAAGATCTTACTCCACCCGAAGAGTGTGAAATCATATGGGCCAAGATAGAAGTTGTTGGTAGTAAGACGCTCTATATCTGCTCATATTATAACCCCAAAACCAACAATGAACATAGTGCAAAGATGTTTGATATTTCTGTAAGACGAGCCTCCCAGCTTCATAACTCCTCATTTGTCATTGGAGGGGATTTCAATCTACCTGGTTGGGACTGGGAGAATAAGATCATTAAACCTAATACTACCTATCCAAAACCTCACTATGAATTTGGGAATCTACTCGATGATACTGGGCTAACACAACTTGTCACATTTCCAACTCGCAACAACAACACATTGGACCTTATGATCACAAACACTCCTAATCAGGTCCAGAGAATTGAGGCAATACCTGGCATATCTGATCATGATATTGTGTTCCTCGAAATATCTAGTGTTCCCCGCAAAATTTCACAAAAACCACGAGAAATTCCATTATATAAAAAGGCTAATTGGAATTCCATGAAAAGGGAACTCCAAGACTTCTATCTTGATATTTCCGACAATAAAGTTTTGACAGTAGAAGGTCTGTGGGAAACATTTAAATCATTCCTACACAACATACTTAGGAAGCATATCCCACACAAAGTGGCAAAAAAAAGAGATGGAAACCCCTGGGTGACCTATGAAATAAAAAAGTTAATTAACAAAAGAAACCGTCTCTATAAACAACTAAAAAAGTCGGGTAGTCCATCTATCAAAGAAAAGTTTAAATCATTGAAACATCTTATCCAAAAACTACTCAGACAGGCATATTGGAAATATATAGAAAATATTGTCACTCCATCTACAGATTCCACAGATTATAAACCAATGAAAAATTTTTGGACATATATCAAACACCAAAAGGCCGACTACAATGGGGTAGGGGCTCTGAAATATAATGGTAAACTTCACACAGAACCAACTGACAAGGCCAATATACTTAACAACCAATTTCAATCCGTCTTTTCAAGTGCTGACAACATTAGCCCAGATACACTTTCACAGCAGTATACATCTCGAAATAATACCCCCGAGATGCCTAATATCCATATAACAGCAAATGGAATTTATAAACTTCTTTTAAACCTGGACACTACTAAAGCTGCTGGTCCAGACATGTTGAAACCTAAGATACTTAAGGAGTTGGCTACAGAAATTTCTCCCATTCTCCATCTTGTCTTCCAAAGGTCACTAAATACCGGTCATGTCCCAACCGACTGGAGAACAGCATACATTGCCCCAATATATAAAAAAGGCCAAAAATATAATCCTGAAAACTATCGCCCCATTTCACTTACCTGTATTTGTTGTAAATTATTTGAACCTATCTTAGTTAGTAACATCATGAACCATGCTGATAGTAACAACATTCTTTACCCTCTACAACATGGCTTCAGACAAAGCAGGTCCTGTGAGAGTCAACTCATTGAGTTTGTAGATGACATCTCCAGTAATTTAGAAGAAGGCAAACAAACTGACATCTTGATTATGGACTTCAGTAAGGCCTTCGATAAGGTGAGCCATGCTCTACTTATCCACAAACTTCGGGGCTATGGTATTACTGGGGAAGCTAACACCTGGATAGCAAACTTCCTCAATAGTAGAACCCAAACTGTAATGGTAGACGGGGAAATGTCTGATCCTGCCCCAGTAAGATCCGGGGTCCCCCAAGGCTCGGTCCTCGGGCCGAGTCTTTTCTTATATTACATTAATGACATAGTTGAGGGTAATTCATCTTCCATCAGACTCTTTGCAGATGACACCATCATGTATCTGGCTGTAACATCACAGAGAGAAGCCCACATCCTGCAAAGAGATCTTGATAAACTTGCCCTTTGGGAGACAAAATGGAAAATGGCTTTCCACCCAGAAAAATGCCAAGTCCTCTCTGTCACGAGAAATAGACACTCCATCCGTCATCCATATATGCTCCATGGTCAAGAATTGGAACATGTGACAGCAGCAAAATATCTTGGGGTCACCATTAGGTCCGATCTGAAGTGGGACACACACATAGATAACATTAGTAAAAAAGCCAATTCTACCCTAGGCTTCCTGAGGCGCAATTTTAAAATTTCATCTAGCTCCATCAAACAAAAGGCCTATAAGTCTCTGGTCCGCCCTCAGGTTGAATACGCCAGTCCGGTGTGGGACCCCTATTTGAAAAAGGACAAGGACAAGCTTGAGATGGTCCAGCGCAGGGCTGCCCGTTTTGTTGCCAACCGCTACCGTAACACCTCCAGCGTTGGCAACATGTTAGACCATCTAAAATGGCGCAGCCTTGCAGATCGCAGGAAAGACGCTAGACTGGTCTTACTGTATAAAGTCCACCATGGAAAGGTTGCCATTACATCCAAACATCTAGCTCCTACCACCAGACAAACCAGACATAGTCACCATCTTTCTTTTCAAACCATTTCGTGCAGGACGTCTGTTAGGAAAGAATCCTTCTTTCCTCGGACAATCACTGATTGGAACAACCTCCCCTCCAAAATTGTTTCTTCTGACTCTCTCTCTTCATTCAAATCCGCCATATCCGACCATCATTATTAATTCTGTTCTCTCCCTTTCATAGCGCCACATCCAATCCATTTGACATAACCTTCACTATGTTGAAGTAGGTCAGTAATAGGTAGAAGTAGAAGTATCTCTGATGGAGGTTAACAGATCCAACAGTAGATTACCATTACTTCCTATCTCTGATGGAGGTCAACAGATCCAACAGTAGATTACCATTACTTCCTATCTCTGATGGAAGTCAACACTGTCCAACAGTAGATTACCATTACTTCCTATCTCTGATGGAGGTCAACACTGTCCAACAGTAGATTACCATTACTTCCTATCTCTGATGAAGGTCAACACTGTCCAACAGTAGATTACCATTACTTCCTATCTCTGATGGAGGTCAACAGATCCAACAGTAGATTACCATTACTTCCTATCTCTGATGGAGGTCAACAGATCCAACAGTAGATTACCATTACTTCCTATCTCTGATGGAGGTTAACACTGTCCAACAGTAGATTACCATTACTTCCTATCTCTGATGGAGGTTAACACTGTCCAACAGTAGATTACCATTACTTCCTATCTCTGATGGAGGTTAACACTGTCCAACAGTAGATTACCATTACTTCCTATCTCTGATGGAGGTCAACAGATCCAACAGTAGATTACCATTACTTCCTATCTCTGATGGAGGTCAACACTGTCCAACAGTAGATTACCATTACTTCCTATCTCTGATGGAGGTTAACACTGTCCAACAGTAGATTACCATTACTTCCTATCTCTGATGTAGGTCAACACTGTCCAACAGTAGATTACCATTACTTCCTATCTCTGATGGAAGTCAACACTGTCCAACAGTAGATTACCATTACTTCCTATCTCTGATGGAGGTCAACACTGTCCAACAGTAGATTACCATTACTTCCTATCTCAGATGGAGGTTAACACTGTCCAACAGTAGATTACCATTACTTCCTATCTCTGATGGAGGTTAACACTGTCCAACAGTAGATTACCATTACTTCCTATCTCTGATGGAGGTCAACACTGTCCAACAGTAGATTACCATTACTTCCTATCTCTGATGGAGGTCAACAGATCCAACAGTAGATTACCATTACTTCCTATCTCTGATGGAGGTCAACACTGTCCAACAGTAGATTACCATTACTTCCTATCTCTGATGGAGGTCAACACTGTCCAACAGTAGATTACCATTACTTCCTATCTCTGATGGAGGTCAACACTGTCCAACAGTAGATTACCATTACTTCCTATCTCTGATGGAAGTCAACACTGTCCAACAGTAGATTACCATTACTTCCTATCTCTGATGGAGGTCAACACTGTCCAACAGTAGATTACCATTACTTCCTATCTCTGATGGAAGTCAACACTGTCCAACAGTAGATTACCATTAATTCCTATCTCTGATGGAAGTCAACACTGTCCAACAGTAGATTACCATTACTTCCTATCTCTGATGGAAGTCAACACTGTCCAACAGTAGATTACCATTACTTCCTATCTCTGATTGAGGTCAACAGATCCAACAGTAGATTACCATTACTTCCTATCTCTAATGGAGGTCAACAGATCCAACAGTAGATTACCATTACTTCCTATCTCTGATGGAGGTTAACACTGTCCAACAGTAGATTACCATTACTTCCTATCTCTGATGGAGGTCAACACTGTCCAACAGTAGATTACCATTACTTCCTATCTCTGATGGAGGTCAACAGATCCAACAGTAGATTACCATTACTTCCTATCTCTGATGGAGGTCAACACTGTCCAACAGTAGATTACCATTACTTCCTATCTCTGATGGAGGTTAACACTGTCCAACAGTAGATTACCATTACTTCCTATCTCTGATGGAGGTCAACACTGTCCAACAGTAGATTACCATTACTTCCTATCTCTGATGGAAGTCAACACTGTCCAACAGTAGATTACCATTACTTCCTATCTCTGATGGAGGTTAACACTGTCCAACAGTAGATTACCATTACTTCCTATCTCTGATGGAGGTTAACACTGTCCAACAGTAGATTACCATTACTTCCTATCTCTGATGGAGGTCAACACTGTCCAACAGTAGATTACCATTACTTCCTATCTCTGATGGAGGTTAACAGATCCAACAGTAGATTACCATTACTTCCTATCTCTGATGGAGGTTAACACTGTCCAACAGTAGATTACCATTACTTCCTATCTCTGATGGAGGTCAATAGATCCAACAGTAGATTACCATTACTTCCTATCTCTGATGGAGGTCAACACTGTCCAACAGTAGATTACCATTACTTCCTATCTCTGATGGAGGTCAACACTGTCCAACAGTAGATTACCATTACTTCCTATCTCTGATGGAAGTCAACACTGTCCAACAGTAGATTACCATTACTTCCTATCTCTGATGGAAGTCAACACTGTCCAACAGTAGATTACCATTACTTCCTATCTCTGATGGAGGTCAACAGATCCAACAGTAGATTACCATTACTTCCTATCTCTGATGGAGGTCAACAGATCCAACAGTAGATTACCATTACTTCCTATCTCTGATGGAGGTTAACACTGTCCAACAG
The DNA here is from genome assembly GCA_947623455.1 of Mimachlamys varia. Lineage (NCBI taxonomy): Eukaryota > Metazoa > Mollusca > Bivalvia > Pectinida > Pectinidae > Mimachlamys > Mimachlamys varia. Next base: position 5,829,837 of record OX392541.1, on the reverse strand, counting down.
TAGATTACCATTACTTCCTATCTCTGATGGAGGTCAACACTGTCCAACAGTAGATTACCATTACTTCCTATCTCTGATGGAGGTCAACACTGTCCAACAGTAGATTAAGATTACTTCCTATCTCTGATGGAGGTCAACACTGACCAACAGTAGATTACCATTACTTCCTATCTCTGATGGAGGTTAACACTGTCCAACAGTAGATTACCATTACTTCCTATCTCTGATGGAGGTTAACACTGTCCAACAGTAGATTACCATTACTTCCTATCTCTGATGGAGGTCAACAGATCCAACAGTAGATTACCATTACTTCCTATCTCTGATGGAGGTCAACACTGTCCAACAGTAGATTACCATTACTTCCTATCTCTGATGGAGGTTAACACTGTCCAACAGTAGATTACCATTACTTCCTATCTCTGATGGAGGTCAACACTGTCCAACAGTAGATTACCATTACTTCCTATCTCTGATGGAAGTCAACACTGTCCAACAGTAGATTACCATTACTTCCTATCTCTGATGGAGGTCAACACTGTCCAACAGTAGATTACCATTACTTCCTATCTCAGATGGAGGTTAACACTGTCCAACAGTAGATTACCATTACTTCCTATCTCTGATGGAGGTCAACACTGTCCAACAGTAGATTACCATTACTTCCTATCTCTGATGGAGGTCAACACTGTCCAACAGTAGATTACCATTACTTCCTATCTCTGATGGAAGTCAACACTGTCCAACAGTAGATTACCATTACTTCTTATCTCTGATGGAGGTCAACAGATCCAACAGTAGATTACCATTACTTCCTATCTCTGATGGAGGTCAACACTGTCCAACAGTAGATTACCATTACTTCCTATCTCTGATGAAGGTCAACAGATCCAACAGTAGATTACCATTACTTCCTATCTCTGATGGAGGTCAACACTGTCCAACAGTAGATTACCATTACTTCCTATCTCTGATGGAGGTCAACAGATCCAACAGTAGATTACCATTACTTCCTATCTCTGATGGAGGTCAACACTGTCCAACAGTAGATTACCATTACTTCCTATCTCTGATGGAGGTCAACAGATCCAACAGTAGATTACCATTACTTCCTATCTCTAATGGAGGTCAACACTGTCCAACAGTAGATTACCATTACTTCCTATCTCTGATGGAGGTCAACAGATCCAACAGTAGATTACCATTACTTCCTATCTCTGATGGAGGTTAACACTGTCCAACAGTAGATTACCATTACTTCCTATCTCTGATGGAGGTTAACACTGTCCAACAGTAGATTACCATTACTTCCTATCTCTGATGGAGGTCAACAGATCCAACAGTAGATTACCATTACTTCCTATCTCTGATGGAGGTCAACAGATCCAACAGTAGATTACCATTACTTCCTATCTCTGATGAAGGTCAACAGATCCAACAGTAGATTACCATTACTTCCTATCTCTGATGGAGGTTAACACTGTCCAACAGTAGATTACCATTACTTCCTATCTCTGATGGAGGTCAACAGATCCAACAGTAGATTACCATTACTTCCTATCTCTGATGGAGGTTAACACTGTCCAACAGTAGATTACCATTACTTCCTATCTCTGATGGAGGTCAACACTGTCCAACAGTAGATTACCATTACTTCCTATCTCTGATGGAGGTCAACACTGTCCAACAGTAGATTACCATTACTTCCTATCTCTGATGGAGGTCAACATATCCAACAGTAGATTACCATTACTTCCTATCTCTGATGGAGGTCAACAGATCCAACAGTAGATTACCATTACTTCCTATCTCTGATGGAGGTCAACACTGTCCAACAGTAGATTAAGATTACTTCCTATCTCTGATGGAGGTTAACACTGACCAACAGTAGATTACCATTACTTCTTATCTCTGATGGAGGTCAACACTGTCCAACAGTAGATTACCATTACTTCCTATCTCTGATGGAGGTCAACACTGTCCAACAGTAGATTACCATTACTTCCTATCTCTGATGGAGGTTAACACTGTCCAACAGTAGATTACCATTACTTCCTATCTCTGATGGAGGTCAACACTGTCCAACAGTAGATTACCATTACTTCCTATCTCTGATGGAGGTCAACACTGTCCAACAGTAGATTACCATTACTTCCTATCTCTGATGGAGGTCAACACTGTCCAACAGTAGATTACAATTACTTCCTATCTCTGATGGAGGTCAACAGATCCAACAGTAGATTACCATTACTTCCTATCTCTGATGGAGGTCAACACTGTCCAACAGTAGATTACCATTACTTCCTATCTCTGATGGAGGTTAACACTGTCGAACAGTAGATTACCATTACTTCCTATCTCTGATGGAGGTCAACACTGTCCAACAGTAGATTACCATTACTTCCTATCTCTGATGGAGGTCAACACTGTCCAACAGTAGATTACCATTACTTCCTATCTCTGATGGAGGTCAACACTGTCCAACAGTAGATTACCATTACTTCCTATCTCTGATGGAGGTCAACAGATCCAACAGTAGATTACCATTACTTCCTATCTCTGATGGAGGTCAACACTGTCCAACAGTAGATTACCATTACTTCCTATCTCTGATGGAGGTTAACACTGTCCAACAGTAGATTACCATTACTTCCTATCTCTGATGGAGGTCAACAGATCCAACAGTAGATTACCATTACTTCCTATCTCTGATGGAGGTCAACACTGTCCAACAGTAGATTACCATTACTTCCTATCTCTGATGGAGGTTAACACTGTCCAACAGTAGATTACCATTACTTCCTATCTCTGATGGAGGTCAACACTGTCCAACAGTAGATTACCATTACTTCCTATCTCTGATGGAAGTCAACACTGTCCAACAGTAGATTACCATTACTTCCTATCTCTGATGGAGGTCAACACTGTCCAACAGTAGATTACCATTACTTCCTATCTCAGATGGAGGTTAACACTGTCCAACAGTAGATTACCATTACTTCCTATCTCTGATGGAGGTCAACACTGTCCAACAGTAGATTACCATTACTTCCTATCTCTGATGGAGGTCAACACTGTCCAACAGTAGATTACCATTACTTCCTATCTCTGATGGAAGTCAACACTGTCCAACAGTAGATTACCATTACTTCTTATCTCTGATGGAGGTCAACAGATCCAACAGTAGATTACCATTACTTCCTATCTCTGATGGAGGTCAACACTGTCCAACAGTAGATTACCATTACTTCCTATCTCTGATGAAGGTCAACAGATCCAACAGTAGATTACCATTACTTCCTATCTCTGATGGAGGTCAACACTGTCCAACAGTAGATTACCATTACTTCCTATCTCTGATGGAGGTCAACAGATCCAACAGTAGATTACCATTACTTCCTATCTCTGATGGAGGTCAACACTGTCCAACAGTAGATTACCATTACTTCCTATCTCTGATGGAGGTCAACAGATCCAACAGTAGATTACCATTACTTCCTATCTCTAATGGAGGTCAACACTGTCCAACAGTAGATTACCATTACTTCCTATCTCTGATGGAGGTCAACAGATCCAACAGTAGATTACCATTACTTCCTATCTCTGATGGAGGTTAACACTGTCCAACAGTAGATTACCATTACTTCCTATCTCTGATGGAGGTTAACACTGTCCAACAGTAGATTACCATTACTTCCTATCTCTGATGGAGGTCAACAGATCCAACAGTAGATTACCATTACTTCCTATCTCTGATGGAGGTCAACAGATCCAACAGTAGATTACCATTACTTCCTATCTCTGATGAAGGTCAACAGATCCAACAGTAGATTACCATTACTTCCTATCTCTGATGGAGGTTAACACTGTCCAACAGTAGATTACCATTACTTCCTATCTCTGATGGAGGTCAACAGATCCAACAGTAGATTACCATTACTTCCTATCTCTGATGGAGGTTAACACTGTCCAACAGTAGATTACCATTACTTCCTATCTCTGATGGAGGTCAACACTGTCCAACAGTAGATTACCATTACTTCCTATCTCTGATGGAGGTCAACACAGTCCAACAGTAGATTACCATTACTTCCTATCTCTGATGGAGGTCAACATATCCAACAGTAGATTACCATTACTTCCTATCTCTGATGGAGGTCAACAGATCCAACAGTAGATTACCATTACTTCCTATCTCTGATGGAGGTCAACACTGTCCAACAGTAGATTAAGATTACTTCCTATCTCTGATGGAGGTTAACACTGACCAACAGTAGATTACCATTACTTCCTATCTCTGATGGAGGTCAACACTGTCCAACAGTAGATTACCATTACTTCCTATCTCTGATGGAGGTCAACACTGTCCAACAGTAGATTACCATTACTTCCTATCTCTGATGGAGGTTAACACTGTCCAACAGTAGATTACCATTACTTCCTATCTCTGATGGAGGTCAACACTGTCCAACAGTAGATTACCATTACTTCCTATCTCTGATGGAGGTCAACACTGTCCAACAGTAGATTACCATTACTTCCTATCTCTGATGGAGGTCAACACTGTCCAACAGTAGATTACCATTACTTCCTATCTCTGATGGAGGTCAACAGATCCAACAGTAGATTACCATTACTTCCTATCTCTGATGGAGGTCAACACTGTCCAACAGTAGATTACCATTACTTCCTATCTCTGATGGAGTCAACACTGTCCAACAGTAGATTACCATTACTTCCTATCTCTGATGGAGGTCAACACTGTCCAACAGTAGATTACCATTACTTCCTATCTCTGATGGAGGTCAACAGATCCAACAGTAGATTACCATTACTTCCTATCTCTAATGGAGGTCAACACTGTCCAACAGTAGATTACCATTACTTCCTATCTCTGATGGAGGTCAACACTATCCAACAGTAGATTACCATTACTTCCTATCTCTGATGGAGGTTAACACTGTCCAACAGTAGATTACCATTACTTCCTATCTCTGATGGAGGTTAACACTGTCCAACAGTAGATTACCATTACTTCCTATCTCTGATGGAGGTCAACAGATCCAACAGTAGATTACCATTACTTCCTATCTCTGATGGAGGTTAACACTGTCCAACAGTAGATTACCATTACTTCCTATCTCTGATGGAGGTCAACACTGTCCAACAGTAGATTACCATTACTTCCTATCTCTGATGGAGGTCAACACAGTCCAACAGTAGATTACCATTACTTCCTATCTCTGATGGAGGTCAACATATCCAACAGTAGATTACCATTACTTCCTATCTCTGATGGAGGTCAACAGATCCAACAGTAGATTACCATTACTTCCTATCTCTGATGGAGGTCAACACTGTCCAACAGTAGATTAAGATTACTTCCTATCTCTGATGGAGGTTAACAGATCCAACAGTAGATTACCATTACTTCCTATCTCTGATGGAGGTCAACACTGTCCAACAGTAGATTACCATTACTTCCTATCTCTGATGGAGGTCAACACTGTCCAACAGTAGATTACCATTACTTCCTATCTCTGATGGAGGTTAACACTGTCCAACAGTAGATTACCATTACTTCCTATCTCTGATGGAGGTCAACACTGTCCAACAGTAGATTACCATTACTTCCTATCTCTGATGGCGGTCAACAGATCCAACAGTAGGTTACCATTACTTCCTATCTCTGTTGGAGGTCAACACTGTCCAACAGTAGATTACCATTACTTCCTATCTCTGATGGAGTCAACACTGTCCAACAGTAGATTACCATTACTTCCTATCTCTGATGGAGGTCAACACTGTCCACCAGTAGATTACCATTACTTCCTATCTGTGATGGAGGTCAACAGATCCAACATTAGATTACCATTACTTCCTATCTCTAATGGAGGTCAACACTGTCCAACAGTAGATTACCATTACTTCCTATCTCTGATGGAGGTCAACAGATCCAACAGTAGATTACCATTACTTCCTATCTCTGATGGAGGTTAACACTGTCCAACAGTAGATTACCATTACTTCCTATCTCTGATGGAGGTCAACACTGTCCAACAGTAGATTACCATTACTTCCTATCTCTGATGGAGGTCAACACTATCCAACAGTAGATTACCATTACTTCCTATCTCTGATGAAGGTCAACAGATCCAACAGTAGATTACCATTACTTCCTATCTCTGATGGAGGTCAACAGATCCAACAGTAGATTACCATTACTTCCTATCTCTGATGGAGGTCAACAGATCCAACAGTAGATTACCATTACTTCCTATCTCTGATGGAGGTCAACAGATCCAACAGTAGATTACCATTACTTCCTATCTCTGATGGAGGTCAACACAGTCCAACAGTAGATTACCATTACTTCCTATCTCTGATGGAGGTTAACACTGACCAACAGTAGATTACCATTACTTCCTATCTCTGATGGAGGTCAACACTGTCCAACAGTAGATTACCATTACTTTCTATCTCTGATGAAGGTCAACAGATCCAACAGTAGATTACCATTACTTCCTATCTCTGATGGAGGTCAACACAGTCCAACAGTAGATTACCATTACTTCCTATCTCTGATGGAGGTTAACACTGACCAACAGTAGATTACCATTACTTCCTATCTCTGATGGAGGTCAACACAGTCCAACAGTAGATTACCATTACTTCCTATCTCTGATGGAGGTCAACACTGTCCAACAGTAGATTACCATTACTTCCTATCTCTGATGGAAGTCAACACTGTCCAACAGTAGATTACCATTACTTCCTATCTCTGATGGAGGTCAACACTGTCCAACAGTAGATTACCATTACTTCCTATCTCTGATGGAGGTCAACAGATCCAACAGTAGATTACCATTACTTCCTATCTCTGATGGAGGTCAACACTGTCCAACAGTAGATTACCATTACTTCCTATCTCTGATGGAAGTCAACAGATCCAACAGTAGATTACCATTACTTCCTATCTCTGATGGAGGTCAACAGATCCAACAGTAGATTACCATTACTTCCTATCTCTGATGGAGGTTAACACTGTCCAACAGTAGATTACCATTACTTCCTATCTCTGATGGAGGTTAACAGATCCAACAGTAGATTACCATTACTTCCTATCTCTGATGGAGGTTAACAGATCCAAAAGTAGATTACCATTACTTCCTATCTCTGATGGAGGTCAACAGATCCAAAAGTAGATTACCATTACTTCCTATCTCTGATGGAGGTCAACACTGTCCAACAGTAGATTACCATTACTTCCTATCTCTGATGGAGGTCAACACTGTCCAACAGTAGATTACCATTACTTCCTATCTCTGATGGAGGTCAACATATCCAACAGTAGATTACCATTACTTCCTATCTCTGATGGAGGTCAACAGATCCAACAGTAGATTACCATTACTTCCTATCTCTGATGGAGGTCAACACTGTCCAACAGTAGATTAAGATTACTTCCTATCTCTGATGGAGGTTAACAGATCCAACAGTAGATTACCATTACTTCCTATCTCTGATGGAGGTCAACACTGTCCAACAGTAGATTACCATTACTTCCTATCTCTGATGGAGGTCAACACTGTCCAACAGTAGATTACCATTACTTCCTATCTCTGATGGAGGTTAACACTGTCCAACAGTAGATTACCATTACTTCCTATCTCTGATGGAGGTCAACACTGTCCAACAGTAGATTACCATTACTTCCTATCTCTGATGGAGGTCAACAGATCCAACAGTAGATTACCATTACTTCCTATCTCTGATGGAGGTCAACACTGTCCAACAGTAGATTACCATTACTTCCTATCTCTGATGGAGTCAACACTGTCCAACAGTAGATTACCATTACTTCCTATCTCTGATGGAGGTCAACACTGTCCAACAGTAGATTACCATTACTTCCTATCTCTGATGGAGGTCAACAGATCCAACAGTAGATTACCATTACTTCCTATCTCTAATGGAGGTCAACACTGTCCAACAGTAGATTACCATTACTTCCTATCTCTGATGGAGGTCAACAGATCCAACAGTAGATTACCATTACTTCCTATCTCTGATGGAGGTTAACACTGTCCAACAGTAGATTACCATTACTTCCTATCTCTGATGGAGGTCAACACTGTCCAACAGTAGATTACCATTACTTCCTATCTCTGATGGAGGTCAACACTATCCAACAGTAGATTACCATTACTTCCTATCTCTGATGAAGGTCAACAGATCCAACAGTAGATTACCATTACTTCCTATCTCTGATGGAGGTCAACAGATCCAACAGTAGATTACCATTACTTCCTATCTCTGATGGAGGTCAACAGATCCAACAGTAGATTACCATTACTTCCTATCTCTGATGGAGGTCAACAGATCCAACAGTAGATTACCATTACTTCCTATCTCTGATGGAGGTCAACACAGTCCAACAGTAGATTACCATTACTTCCTATCTCTGATGGAGGTTAACACTGACCAACAGTAGATTACCATTACTTCCTATCTCTGATGGAGGTCAACACTGTCCAACAGTAGATTACCATTACTTTCTATCTCTGATGAAGGTCAACAGATCCAACAGTAGATTACCATTACTTCCTATCTCTGATGGAGGTCAACACAGTCCAACAGTAGATTACCATTACTTCCTATCTCTGATGGAGGTTAACACTGACCAACAGTAGATTACCATTACTTCCTATCTCTGATGGAGGTCAACACAGTCCAACAGTAGATTACCATTACTTCCTATCTCTGATGGAGGTCAACACTGTCCAACAGTAGATTACCATTACTTCCTATCTCTGATGGAAGTCAACACTGTCCAACAGTAGATTACCATTACTTCCTATCTCTGATGGAGGTCAACACTGTCCAACAGTAGATTACCATTACTTCCTATCTCTGATGGAGGTCAACAGATCCAACAGTAGATTACCATTACTTCCTATCTCTGATGGAGGTCAACACTGTCCAACAGTAGATTACCATTACTTCCTATCTCTGATGGAAGTCAACAGATCCAACAGTAGATTACCATTACTTCCTATCTCTGATGGAGGTCAACAGATCCAACAGTAGATTACCATTACTTCCTATCTCTGATGGAGGTTAACACTGTCCAACAGTAGATTACCATTACTTCCTATCTCTGATGGAGGTTAACAGATCCAACAGTAGATTACCATTACTTCCTATCTCTGATGGAGGTCAACACTGTCCAACAGTAGATTACCATTACTTCCTATCTCTGATGGAGGTTAACAGATCCAAAAGTAGATTACCATTACTTCCTATCTCTGATGGAGGTCAACAGATCCAAAAGTAGATTACCATTACTTCCTATCTCTGATGGAGGTCAACACTGTCCAACAGTAGATTACCATTACTTCTTATCTCTGATGGAGGTCAACACTGTCCAACAGTAGATTACCATTACTTCCTATCTCTGATGGAGGTTAACAGATCCAAAAGTAGATTACCATTACTTCCTATCTCTGATGGAGGTCAACAGATCCAACAGTAGATTACCATTTCTTCCTATCTCTGATGGAGGTCAACACTGTCCAACAGTAGATTACCATTACTTCCTATCTCTGATGGAGGTTAACAGATCCAAAAGTAGATTACCATTACTTCCTATCTCTGATGGAGGTCAAAAGATCCAACAGTAGATTACCATTACTTCCTATCTCTGATGGAGGTTAACACAGTCCAACAGTAGATTACCATTACTTCCTATCTCTGATGGAGGTCAACAGATCCAACAGTAGATTACCATTACTTCCTATCTCTGATGGAGGTCAACACTGTCCAACAGTAGATTACCATTACTTCCTATCTCTGATGGAGGTCAACACTGTCAAACAGTAGATTACCATTACTTCCTATCTCTGATGTAGGTTAACACTGTCCAACGGTAAATTACCATTAATTCCTATCTCTGATGGAGGTAAACACTGTCCAACAGTAGATTACCATTACTTCCTATCTCAGATGGAGGTTAACACTGTCCAACAGTAGATTACCATTACTTCCTATCTCTGATGGAGGTCAACACTGTCCAACAGTATATTACCATTACTTCCTATCTCTGATGGAGGTTAACACTGTCCAACAGTAGATTACCATTACTTCCTATCTCTGATGGAGGTCAACACTGTCCAACAGTAGATTACCATTACTTCCTATCTCTGATGGAGGTTAACAGATCCAAAAGTAGATTACCATTACTTCCTATCTCTGATGGAGGTCAACAGATCCAAAAGTAGATTACCATTACTTCCTATCTCTGATGGAGGTCAAAAGATCCAACAGTAGATTACTATTACTTCCTATCTCTGATGGAGGTCAAAAGATCCAACAGTAGATTACCATTACTTCCTACCTCTGATGGAGGTTAACAGATCCAAAAGTAGATTACCATTACTTCCTATCTCTGATGGAGGTCAACAGATCCAAAAGTAGATTACCATTACTTCCTATCTCTGATGGAGGTCAACAGATCCAAAAGTAGATTACCATTACTTCCTATCTCTGATGGAGGTCAAAAGATCCAACAGTAGATTACCATTACTTCCTATCTCTGATGGAGGTTAACACAGTCCAACAGTAGATTACCATTACTTCCTATCTCTGATGGAGGTCAACAGATCCAACAGTAGATTACCATTACTTCCTATCTCTGATGGAGGTCAACACTGTCCAACAGTAGATTACCATTACTTCCTATCTCTGATGGAGGTCAACACTGTCAAACAGTAGATTACCATTACTTCTTATCTCTGATGTAGGTTAACACTGTCCAACGGTAGATTACCATTAATTCTTATCTCTGATGGAGGTCAACACTGTCAAACAGTAGATTACCATTACTTCCTATCTCTGATGGAGGTCAACACTGTCAAACAGTAGATTACCATTACTTCCTATCTCTGATGTAGGTTAACACTGTCCAACAGTAGATTACCATTACTTCCTATCTCTCATGGAGGTTAACACTGTCCAACGGTAGATTACCATTACTTCCTATCTCTGATGGAGGTTAACAGATCCAACAGTAGATTACCATTACTTCCTATCTCTGATGGAGGTCAACACTGTCCAACAGTAGATTACCATTACTTCCTATCTCTGATGGAGGTCAACACTGTCCAACAGTAGATTACCATTACTTCCTATCTCTGATGGAGGTCAACAGATCCAACAGTAGATTACCATTACTTCCTATCTCTGATGGAGGTCAACAGATCCAACAGTAGATTACCATTACTTCCTATCTCTGATGGAGGTTAACACTGACCAACAGTAGATTACCATTACTTCCTATCTCTGATGGAGGTCAACACTGTCCAACAGTAGATTACCATTACTTCCTATCTCTGATGGAGGTTAACACTGACCAACAGTAGATTACCATTACTTCCTATCTCTGATGGAGGTCAACACTGTCCAACAGTAGATTACCATTACTTCCTATCTCTGATGGAGGTCAACACTGTCCAACAGTAGATTACCATTACTTCCTATCTCTGATGGAGGTCAACACTGTCCAACAGTAGATTACCATTACTTCCTATCTCTGATGGAGGTCAACACTGTCCAACAGTAGATTACCATTACTTCCTATCTCTGATGGAGGTCAACACTGTCCAACAGTAGATTACCATTACTTCCTATCTCTGATGGAGGTCAACACTGTCCAACAGTAGATTACCATTACTTCCTATCTCTGATGAAGGTCAACAGATCCAACAGTAGATTACCATTACTTCCTATCTCTAATGGAGGTCAACACTGTCCAACAGTAGATTACCATTACTTCCTATCTCTGATGGAGGTTAACACTGTCCAACAGTAGATTACCATTACTTCCTATCTCTGATGGAGGTCAACAGATCCAACAGTAGATTACCATTACTTCCTATCTCAGATGGAGGTTAACACTGTCCAACAGTAGATTACCATTACTTCCTATCTCTGATGGAGGTCAACACTGTCCAACAGTAGATTACCATTACTTCATATCTCTGATGGAGGTTAACACTGTCCAATAGTAGATTACCATTACTTCCTATCTCTGATGGAGGTCAACACTGTCCAACAGTAGATTACCATTACTTCCTATCTCTGATGGAGGTTAACAGATCCAACAGTAGATTACCATTACTTCCTATCTCTGATGGAGGTCAACACTGTCCAACAGTAGATTACCATTACTTCCTATCTCTGATGGAGGTCAACACTGTCCAACAGTAGATTACCATTACTTCCTATCTCTGATGGAGGTTAACAGATCCAACAGTAGATTACCATTACTTCCTATCTCTGATGGAGGTTAACACTGTCCAACAGTAGATTACCATTACTTCCTATCTCTGATGGAGGTCAACACTGTCCAACAGTAGATTACCATTACTTCCTATCTCTGATGGAGGTCAACACTGTCCAACAGTAGATTACCATTAATTCCTATCTCTGATGGAGGTCAACAGATCCAACAGTAGATTACCATTACTTCCTATCTCTGATGGAGGTTAACACTGTCCAATAGTATATTACCATTACTTCCTATCCCTGATGGAGGTTAACAGATCCAACAGTAGATTACCATTACTTCCTATCTCTGATGGAGGTTAACAGATCCAACAGTAGATTACCATTACTTCCTATCTCTGATGGAGGTTAACAGATCCAACAGTAGATTACCATTACTTCCTATCTCTGATGGAGGTTAACAGATCCAACAGTAGATTACCATTACTTCCTATCTCTGATGAAGGTCAACACTGTCCAACAGTAGATTACCATTACTTCCTATCTCTGACGGAGGTCAACACTGTCCAACAGTAGATTACCATTACTTCCTATCTCTGATGGAGGTCAACACTGTCCAACAGTAGATTACCATTACTTCCTATCTCTGATGGAGGTCAACAGATCCAACAGTAGATTACCATTACTTCCTATCTCTGAAGGAGGTCAACAGATCCAACAGTAGATTACCATTACTTCCTATCTCTGATGGAGGTCAACACTGTCCAACAGTAGATTACCATTACTTCCTATCTCTGATGGAGGTCAACACTGTCCAACAGTAGATTACCATTACTTCCTATCTCTGATGAAGGTCAACAGATCCAACAGTAGATTACCATTACTTCCTATCTCTGATGGAGGTTAACACTGTCCAACAGTAGATTACCATTACTTCCTACTGTCCAACAGTAGATTACCATTACTTCCTATCTCTGATGGAGGTTAACACTGTCCAATAGTAGATTACCATTACTTCCTATCTCTGATGGAGGTTAACACTGTCCAACAGTAGATTACCATTACTTCCTATCTCTGATGGAGGTCAACACTGTCCAACAGTAGATTACCATTACTTCCTATCTCTAATGGAAGTCAACACTGTCCAACAGTAGATTACCATTACTTCCTATCTCTGATGGAGGTCAACAGATCCAACAGTAGATTACCATTACTTCCTATCTCTGATGGAGGTTAACAGATCCAACAGTAGATTACCATTACTTCCTATCTCTGATGGAGGTTAACAGATCCAACAGTAGATTAACATTACTTCCTATCTCTGATGGAGGTTAACAGATCCAACAGTAGATTACCATTACTTCCTATCTCTGATGGAGGTCAACACTGTCCAACAGTAGATTACCATTACTTCCTATCTCTGATGGAGGTCAACACTGTCCAACAGTAGATTACCATTACTTCCTATCTCTGATGGAGGTCAACACTGTCCAACGGTAGATTACCATTACTTCCTATCTCTGATGGAGGTCAACACTGTCCAACAGTAGATTACCATTACTTCCTATCTCTGATGGAGGTCAACACTGTCCAACAGTAGATTACCATTACTTCCTATCTCTGATGGAGGTTAACAGATCCAACAGTAGATTACCATTACTTCCTATCTCTGATGGAGGTCAACACTGTCCAACAGTAGATTACCATTACTTCCTATCTCTGATGGAGGTTAACAGATCCAACAGTAGATTACCATTACTTCCTATCCCTGATGGAGGTTAACAGATCCAACAGTAGATTACCATTACTTCCTATCTCTGATGGAGGCTAACAGATCCAACAGTAGATTACCATTACTTCCTATCTCTGATGGAGGTCAACACTGTCCAACAGTAGATTACCATTACTTCCTATCTCTGACGGAGGTCAACACTGTCCAACAGTAGATTACCATTACTTCCTATCTCTGATGGAGGTCAACAGATCCAACAGTAGATTACCATTACTTCCTATCTCTGATGGAGGTCAACACTGTCCAACAGTAGATTACCATTACTTCCTATCTCTGATGGAGGTCAACACTGTCCAACAGTAGATTACCATTACTTCCTATCTCTGATGGAGGTCAACACTGACCAACGCTAGATTACCATTACTTCCTATCTCTGATGGAGGTTAACAGATCCAACAGTAGATTACCATTACTTCCTATCTCTAATGGAGGTCAACAGATCCAACAGTAGATTACCATTACTTCCTATCTCTGATGGAGGTCAACACTGTCCAACAGTAGATTACCATTACTTCCTATCTCTGATGGAGGTCAACACTGTCCAACAGTAGATTACCATTACTTCCTATCCCTGATGGAGGTTAACAGATCCAACAGTAGATTACCATTACTTCCTATCCCTGATGGAGGTCAACAGATCCAACAGTAGATTACCATTACTTCCTATCCCTGATGGAGGTCAACAGATCCAACAGTAGATTATCATTACTTCCTATCCCTGATGGAGGTCAACAAATCCAACAGTAGATTACCATTACTTCCTATCCCTGATGGAGGTTAACAGATCCAACAGTAGATTACCATTACTGCCTATCTCTGATGGAGGTCAACACTGTCCAACAGTAGATTACCATTACTTCCTATCTCTGATGGAGGTCAACACTGTCCAACAGTAGATTACCATTACTTCCTATCTCTGATGGAGGTCAACGCTGTCCAACAGTAGATTACCATTACTTCCTCTCTCTGATGGAGGTCAACACTGTCCAACAGTAGATTACCATTACTTCCTATCTCTGATGGAGGTCAACAGATCCAACAGTAGATTACCATTACTTCCTATCTCTGATGGAGTCAACACTGTCCAACAGTAGATTACCATTACTTCCTATCTCTGATGGAGGTTAACACTGTCCAACAGTAGATTACCATTACTTCCTATCTCTAATGGAGGTCAACACTGTCCAACAGTAGATTACCATTACTTCCTATCTCTGATGGAGGTCAACACTGTCCAACAGTAGATTACCATTACTTCCTATCTCTGATGGAGGTCAACACTGTCCAACAGTAGATTACCATTACTTCCTATCTCTGATGGAGGTCAACACTGTCCAACAGTAGATTACCATTACTTCCTATCTCTGATGGAGGTCAACACTGTCCAACAGTAGATTACCATTACTTCCTATCTCTGATGGAGGTCAACACTGTCCAACAGTAGATTACCATTAATTCCTATCTCTGATGGAGGTCAACAGATCCAACAGTAGATTACCATTACTTCCTATCTCTGATGGAGGTTAACACTGTCCAATAGTATATTACCATTACTTCCTATCCCTGATGGAGGTTAACAGATCCAACAGTAGATTACCATTACTTCCTATCTCTGATGGAGGTTAACAGATCCAACAGTAGATTACCATTACTTCCTATCTCTGATGGAGGTTAACAGATCCAACAGTAGATTACCATTACTTCCTATCTCTGATGGAGGTTAACAGATCCAACAGTAGATTACCATTACTTCCTTTCTCTGATGAAGGTCAACACTGTCCAACAGTAGATTACCATTACTTCCTATCTCTGACGGAGGTCAACACTGTCCAACAGTAGATTACCATTACTTCCTATCTCTGATGGAGGTCAACACTGTCCAACAGTAGATTACCATTACTTCCTATCTCTGATGGAGGTCAACAGATCCAACAGTAGATTACCATTACTTCCTATCTCTGATGGAGGTTAACACTGTCCAACAGTAGATTACCATTACTTCCTATCTCTGATGGAGGTCAACAGATCCAACAGTAGATTACCATTACTTCCTATCTCTGAAGGAGGTCAACAGATCCAACAGTAGATTACCATTACTTCCTATCTCTGATGGAGGTCAACACTGTCCAACAGTAGATTACCATTACTTCCTATCTCTGATGGAGGTCAACACTGTCCAACAGTAGATTACCATTACTTCCTATCTCTGATGAAGGTCAACAGATCCAACAGTAGATTACCATTACTTCCTATCTCTGATGGAGGTTAACACTGTCCAACAGTAGATTACCATTACTTCCTACTGTCCAACAGTAGATTACCATTACTTCCTATCTCTGATGGAGGTTAACACTGTCCAATAGTAGATTACCATTACTTCCTATCTCTGATGGAGGTTAACACTGTCCAACAGTAGATTACCATTACTTCCTATCTCTGATGGAGGTCAACACTGTCCAACAGTAGATTACCATTACTTCCTATCTCTAATGGAAGTCAACACTGTCCAACAGTAGATTACCATTACTTCCTATCTCTGATGGAGGTCAACAGATCCAACAGTAGATTACCATTACTTCCTATCTCTGATGGAGGTTAACAGATCCAACAGTAGATTACCATTACTTCCTATCTCTGATGGAGGTTAACAGATCCAACAGTAGATTAACATTACTTCCTATCTCTGATGGAGGTTAACAGATCCAACAGTAGATTACCATTACTTCCTATCTCTGATGGAGGTCAACACTGTCCAACAGTAGATTACCATTACTTCCTATCTCTGATGGAGGTCAACACTGTCCAACAGTAGATTACCATTACTTCCTATCTCTGATGGAGGTCAACACTGTCCAACGGTAGATTACCATTACTTCCTATCTCTGATGGAGGTCAACACTGTCCAACAGTAGATTACCATTACTTCC
The DNA here is from genome assembly GCA_947623455.1 of Mimachlamys varia. Taxonomy (NCBI): domain Eukaryota; kingdom Metazoa; phylum Mollusca; class Bivalvia; order Pectinida; family Pectinidae; genus Mimachlamys; species Mimachlamys varia. The sequence continues at coordinate 5,812,833 of OX392541.1, read as the reverse complement.
TATCTCTGATGGAGGTCAACACTGTCCAACAGTAGATTACCATTACTTCCTATCTCTGATGGAGGTTAACAGATCCAACAGTAGATTACCATTACTTCCTATCTCTGATGGAGGTCAACACTGTCCAACAGTAGATTACCATTACTTCCTATCTCTGATGGAGGTTAACAGATCCAACAGTAGATTACCATTACTTCCTATCCCTGATGGAGGTTAACAGATCCAACAGTAGATTACCATTACTTCCTATCTCTGATGGAGGCTAACAGATCCAACAGTAGATTACCATTACTTCCTATCTCTGATGGAGGTCAACACTGTCCAACAGTAGATTACCATTACTTCCTATCTCTGACGGAGGTCAACACTGTCCAACAGTAGATTACCATTACTTCCTATCTCTGATGGAGGTCAACAGATCCAACAGTAGATTACCATTACTTCCTATCTCTGATGGAGGTCAACACTGTCCAACAGTAGATTACCATTACTTCCTATCTCTGATGGAGGTCAACACTGTCCAACAGTAGATTACCATTACTTCCTATCTCTGATGGAGGTCAACACTGACCAACGCTAGATTACCATTACTTCCTATCTCTGATGGAGGTTAACAGATCCAACAGTAGATTACCATTACTTCCTATCTCTAATGGAGGTCAACAGATCCAACAGTAGATTACCATTACTTCCTATCTCTGATGGAGGTCAACACTGTCCAACAGTAGATTACCATTACTTCCTATCTCTGATGGAGGTCAACACTGTCCAACAGTAGATTACCATTACTTCCTATCCCTGATGGAGGTTAACAGATCCAACAGTAGATTACCATTACTTCCTATCCCTGATGGAGGTCAACAGATCCAACAGTAGATTACCATTACTTCCTATCCCTGATGGAGGTCAACAGATCCAACAGTAGATTATCATTACTTCCTATCCCTGATGGAGGTCAACAGATCCAACAGTAGATTACCATTACTTCCTATCCCTGATGGAGGTTAACAGATCCAACAGTAGATTACCATTACTGCCTATCTCTGATGGAGGTCAACACTGTCCAACAGTAGATTACCATTACTTCCTATCTCTGATGGAGGTCAACACTGTCCAACAGTAGATTACCATTACTTCCTATCTCTGATGGAGGTCAACGCTGTCCAACAGTAGATTACCATTACTTCCTATCTCTGATGGAGGTCAACACTGTCCAACAGTAGATTACCATTACTTCCTATCTCTGATGGAGGTCAACAGATCCAACAGTAGATTACCATTACTTCCTATCTCTGATGGAGTCAACACTGTCCAACAGTAGATTACCATTACTTCCTATCTCTGATGGAGGTTAACACTGTCCAACAGTAGATTACCATTACTTCCTATCTCTAATGGAGGTCAACACTGTCCAACAGTAGATTACCATTACTTCCTATCTCTGATGGAGGTCAACACTGTCCAACAGTAGATTACCATTACTTCCTATCTCTGATGGAGGTCAACACTGTCCAACAGTAGATTACCATTACTTCCTATCTCTGATGGAGGTCAACACTGTCCAACAGTAGATTACCATTACTTCCTATCTCTGATGGAGGTCAACAGATCCAACAGTAGATTACCATTACTTCCTATCTCTGATGGAGGTCAACACTGTCCAACAGTAGATTACCATTACTTCCTATCTCTGATGGAGGTTAACAGATCCAACAGTAGATTACCATTACTTCCTATCTCTGATGGAGGTCAACAGATCCAACAGTAGATTACCATTACTTCCTATCTCGGATGGAGGTCAACACTGTCCAACGGTAGATTACAATTACTTCCTATCTCTGATGGAGGTCAACAGATCCAACAGTAGATTACCATTACTTCCTATCTCTGATGGAGGTCAACACTGTCCAACAGTAGATTACCATTACTTCCTATCTCTGATGGAGGTTAACACTGTCCAACAGTAGATTACCATTACTTCCTATCTCTGATGGAGGTCAACACTGTCCAACAGTAGATTACCATTACTTCCTATCTCTGATGGAGGTCAACACTGTCCAACAGTAGATTACCATTACTTCCTATCTCTGATGGAGGTCAACAGATCCAACAGTAGATTACCATTACCTCCTATCTCTGATGGAGGTCAACACTGTCCAACAGTAGATTACCATTACTTCCTATCTCTGATGGAGGTCAACACTGTCCAACAGTAGATTACCATTACTTCCTATCTCTGATGGAGGTCAACAGATCCAACAGTAGATTACCATTACTTCCTATCTCTGATGGAGGTCAACACTGTCCAACAGTAGATTACCATTACTTCCTATCTCTGATGGAGGTCAACACTGTCCAACAGTAGATTAAGATTACTTCCTATCTCTGATGGAGGTCAACACTGTCCAACAGAAGATTACCATTACTTCCTATCTCTGATGGAGGTCAACAGATCCAATAGTAAATTACCATTACTTCCTATCTCTGATGGAGGTCAACACTGTCCAACAGTAGATTACCATTACTTCCTATCTCTGATGGAGGTCAACACAGTCCAACAGTAGATTACCATTACTTCCTATCTCTGATGGAGGTCAACAGATCCAACAGTAGATTACCATTACTTCCTATCTCTGATGGAGGTCAACAGATCCAACAGTAGATTACCATTACTTCCTATCACTGATGGAGGTCAACACTGTCCAACAGTAGATTACCATTACTTCCTATCTCTGATGGAGGTCAACACTGTCCAACAGTAGATTACCATTACTTCCTATCTCTGATGGAGGTCAACACTGTCCAACAGTAGATTACCATTACTTCCTATCTCTGATGGAGGTCAACACTGTCCAACAGTAGATTACCATTACTTCCTATCTCTGATGGAGGTCAACACTGTCCAACAGTAGATTACCATTACTTCCTATCTCTGATGGAGGTCAACACTGTCCAACAGTAGATTACCATTACTTCCTATCTCTGATGGAGGTCAACACTGTCCAACAGTAGATTACCATTACTTCCTATCTCTGATGGAGGTCAACACTGTCCAACAGTAGATTACCATTACTTCCTATCTCTGATGGAAGTCAACACTGTCCAACAGTAGATTACCATTACTTCCTATCTCTGATGGAGGTCAACACTGACCAACAGTAGATTACCATTACTTCCTATCTCTGATGGAGGTTAACACTGTCCAACAGTAGATTACCATTACTTCCTATCTCTGATGGAGGTTAACACTGTCCAACAGTAGATTACCATTACTTCCTATCTCTGATGGAGGTCAACAGATCCAACAGTAGATTACCATTACTTCCTATCTCTGATGGAGGTCAACACTGTCCAACAGTAGATTACCATTACTTCCTATCTCTGATGGAGGTCAACAGATCCAACAGTAGATTACCATTACTTCCTATCTCTGATGGAGGTCAACACTGTCCAACAGTAGATTACCATTACTTCCTATCTCTGATGGAGGTTAACACTGACCAACAGTAGATTACCATTACTTCCTATCTCTGACGGAGGTCAACACTGTCCAACAGTAGATTACCATTACTTCCTACCTCTGACAGAGGTCAACACTGTCCAACAGTAGATTACCATTACTTCCTATCTCTGATGAAGGTCAACAGATCCAACAGTAGATTACCATTACTTCCTATCTCTGATGGAGGTTAACAGATCCAACAGTAGATTACCATTACTTCCTATCTCTGATGGAGGTCAACACTGTCCAACAGTAGATTACCATTACTTCCTATCTCTGATGGAGGTTAACACTGTCCAATAGTAGATTACCATTACTTCCTATCTCTAATGGAGGTCAACACTGTCCAACAGTAGATTACCATTACTTCCTATCTCTGATGGAGGTCAACACTGTCCAACGGTAGATTACCATTACTTCCTATCTCTGATGGAGGTCAACACTGTCCAACAGTAGATTACCATTACTTCCTATCTCTGATGGAAGTCAACAGATCCAACAGTAGATTACCATTACTTCCTATCTCTGATGGAGGTCAACACTGTCCAACAGTAGATTACCATTACTTCCTATCTCTGATGGAGGTCAACACTGTCCAACAGTAGATTACCATTACTTCCTATCTCTGATGGAGGTTAACAGATCCAACAGTAGATTACCATTACTTCCTATCCCTGATGGAGGTTAACAGATCCAACAGTAGATTACCATTACTTCCTATCTCTGATGGAGGCTAACAGATCCAACAGTAGATTACCATTACTTCCTATCTCTGATGGAGGTCAACACTGTCCAACAGTAGATTACCATTACTTCCTATCTCTGACGGAGGTCAACACTGTCCAACAGTAGATTACCATTACTTCCTATCTCTGATGGAGGTCAACAGATCCAACAGTAGATTACCATTACTTCCTATCTCTGATGGAGGTCAACACTGTCCAACAGTAGATTACCATTACTTCCTATCTCTGATGGAGGTCAACACTGTCCAACAGTAGATTACCATTACTTCCTATCTCTGATGGAGGTCAACACTGACCAACGCTAGATTACCATTACTTCCTATCTCTGATGGAGGTTAACAGATCCAACAGTAGATTACCATTACTTCCTATCTCTAATGGAGGTCAACAGATCCAACAGTAGATTACCATTACTTCCTATCTCTGATGGAGGTCAACACTGTCCAACAGTAGATTACCATTACTTCCTATCTCTGATGGAGGTTAACAGATCCAACAGTAGATTACCATTACTTCCTATCTCTGATGGAGGTTAACAGATCCAACAGTAGATTAACATTACTTCCTATCTCTGATGGAGGTTAACAGATCCAACAGTAGATTACCATTACTTCCTATCTCTGATGGAGGTCAACACTGTCCAACAGTAGATTACCATTACTTCCTATCTCTGATGGAGGTCAACACTGTCCAACAGTAGATTACCATTACTTCCTATCTCTGATGGAGGTCAACACTGTCCAACGGTAGATTACCATTACTTCCTATCTCTGATGGAGGTCAACACTGTCCAACAGTAGATTACCATTACTTCCTATCTCTGATGGAGGTCAACACTGTCCAACAGTAGATTACCATTACTTCCTATCTCTGATGGAGGTTAACAGATCCAACAGTAGATTACCATTACTTCCTATCTCTGATGGAGGTCAACACTGTCCAACAGTAGATTACCATTACTTCCTATCTCTGATGGAGGTTAACAGATCCAACAGTAGATTACCATTACTTCCTATCCCTGATGGAGGTTAACAGATCCAACAGTAGATTACCATTACTTCCTATCTCTGATGGAGGCTAACAGATCCAACAGTAGATTACCATTACTTCCTATCTCTGATGGAGGTCAACACTGTCCAACAGTAGATTACCATTACTTCCTATCTCTGACGGAGGTCAACACTGTCCAACAGTAGATTACCATTACTTCCTATCTCTGATGGAGGTCAACAGATCCAACAGTAGATTACCATTACTTCCTATCTCTGATGGAGGTCAACACTGTCCAACAGTAGATTACCATTACTTCCTATCTCTGATGGAGGTCAACACTGTCCAACAGTAGATTACCATTACTTCCTATCTCTGATGGAGGTCAACACTGACCAACGCTAGATTACCATTACTTCCTATCTCTGATGGAGGTTAACAGATCCAACAGTAGATTACCATTACTTCCTATCTCTAATGGAGGTCAACAGATCCAACAGTAGATTACCATTACTTCCTATCTCTGATGGAGGTCAACACTGTCCAACAGTAGATTACCATTACTTCCTATCTCTGATGGAGGTCAACACTGTCCAACAGTAGATTACCATTACTTCCTATCCCTGATGGAGGTTAACAGATCCAACAGTAGATTACCATTACTTCCTATCCCTGATGGAGGTCAACAGATCCAACAGTAGATTACCATTACTTCCTATCCCTGATGGAGGTCAACAGATCCAACAGTAGATTATCATTACTTCCTATCCCTGATGGAGGTCAACAGATCCAACAGTAGATTACCATTACTTCCTATCCCTGATGGAGGTTAACAGATCCAACAGTAGATTACCATTACTGCCTATCTCTGATGGAGGTCAACACTGTCCAACAGTAGATTACCATTACTTCCTATCTCTGATGGAGGTCAACACTGTCCAACAGTAGATTACCATTACTTCCTATCTCTGATGGAGGTCAACGCTGTCCAACAGTAGATTACCATTACTTCCTCTCTCTGATGGAGGTCAACACTGTCCAACAGTAGATTACCATTACTTCCTATCTCTGATGGAGGTCAACAGATCCAACAGTAGATTACCATTACTTCCTATCTCTGATGGAGTCAACACTGTCCAACAGTAGATTACCATTACTTCCTATCTCTGATGGAGGTTAACACTGTCCAACAGTAGATTACCATTACTTCCTATCTCTAATGGAGGTCAACACTGTCCAACAGTAGATTACCATTACTTCCTATCTCTGATGGAGGTCAACACTGTCCAACAGTAGATTACCATTACTTCCTATCTCTGATGGAGGTCAACACTGTCCAACAGTAGATTACCATTACTTCCTATCTCTGATGGAGGTCAACACTGTCCAACAGTAGATTACCATTACTTCCTATCTCTGATGGAGGTCAACAGATCCAACAGTAGATTACCATTACTTCCTATCTCTGATGGAGGTCAACACTGTCCAACAGTAGATTACCATTACTTCCTATCTCTGATGGAGGTTAACAGATCCAACAGTAGATTACCATTACTTCCTATCTCTGATGGAGGTCAACAGATCCAACAGTAGATTACCATTACTTCCTATCTCGGATGGAGGTCAACACTGTCCAACGGTAGATTACAATTACTTCCTATCTCTGATGGAGGTCAACAGATCCAACAGTAGATTACCATTACTTCCTATCTCTGATGGAGGTCAACACTGTCCAACAGTAGATTACCATTACTTCCTATCTCTGATGGAGGTTAACACTGTCCAACAGTAGATTACCATTACTTCCTATCTCTGATGGAGGTCAACACTGTCCAACAGTAGATTACCATTACCTCCTATCTCTGATGGAGGTCAACACTGTCCAACAGTAGATTACCATTACTTCCTATCTCTGATGGAGGTCAACACTGTCCAACAGTAGATTACCATTACTTCCTATCTCTGATGGAGGTTAACACTGTCCAACAGTAGATTACCATTACTTCCTATCTCTGATGGAGGTCAACACTGTCCAACAGTAGATTACCATTACCTCCTATCTCTGATGGAGGTCAACACTGTCCAACAGTAGATTACCATTACTTCCTATCTCTGATGGAGGTCAACACTGTCCAACAGTAGATTACCATTACTTCCTATCTCTGATGGAGGTCAACAGATCCAACAGTAGATTACCATTACTTCCTATCTCTGATGGAGGTCAACACTGTCCAACAGTAGATTACCATTACTTCCTATCTCTGATGGAGGTCAACACTGTCCAACAGTAGATTAAGATTACTTCCTATCTCTGATGGAGGTCAACACTGTCCAACAGAAGATTACCATTACTTCCTATCTCTGATGGAGGTCAACAGATCCAATAGTAAATTACCATTACTTCCTATCTCTGATGGAGGTCAACACTGTCCAACAGTAGATTACCATTACTTCCTATCTCTGATGGAGGTCAACACAGTCCAACAGTAGATTACCATTACTTCCTATCTCTGATGGAGGTCAACAGATCCAACAGTAGATTACCATTACTTCCTATCTCTGATGGAGGTCAACAGATCCAACAGTAGATTACCATTACTTCCTATCACTGATGGAGGTCAACACTGTCCAACAGTAGATTACCATTACTTCCTATCTCTGATGGAGGTCAACACTGTCCAACAGTAGATTACCATTACTTCCTATCTCTGATGGAGGTCAACACTGTCCAACAGTAGATTACCATTACTTCCTATCTCTGATGGAGGTCAACACTGTCCAACAGTAGATTACCATTACTTCCTATCTCTGATGGAGGTCAACACTGTCCAACAGTAGATTACCATTACTTCCTATCTCTGATGGAGGTCAACACTGTCCAACAGTAGATTACCATTACTTCCTATCTCTGATGGAGGTCAACACTGTCCAACAGTAGATTACCATTACTTCCTATCTCTGATGGAGGTCAACACTGTCCAACAGTAGATTACCATTACTTCCTATCTCTGATGGAAGTCAACACTGTCCAACAGTAGATTACCATTACTTCCTATCTCTGATGGAGGTCAACACTGACCAACAGTAGATTACCATTACTTCCTATCTCTGATGGAGGTTAACACTGTCCAACAGTAGATTACCATTACTTCCTATCTCTGATGGAGGTTAACACTGTCCAACAGTAGATTACCATTACTTCCTATCTCTGATGGAGGTCAACAGATCCAACAGTAGATTACCATTACTTCCTATCTCTGATGGAGGTCAACACTGTCCAACAGTAGATTACCATTACTTCCTATCTCTGATGGAGGTCAACAGATCCAACAGTAGATTACCATTACTTCCTATCTCTGATGGAGGTCAACACTGTCCAACAGTAGATTACCATTACTTCCTATCTCTGATGGAGGTTAACACTGACCAACAGTAGATTACCATTACTTCCTATCTCTGACGGAGGTCAACACTGTCCAACAGTAGATTACCATTACTTCCTACCTCTGACGGAGGTCAACACTGTCCAACAGTAGATTACCATTACTTCCTATCTCTGATGAAGGTCAACAGATCCAACAGTAGATTACCATTACTTCCTATCTCTGATGGAGGTTAACAGATCCAACAGTAGATTACCATTACTTCCTATCTCTGATGGAGGTCAACACTGTCCAACAGTAGATTACCATTACTTCCTATCTCTGATGGAGGTTAACACTGTCCAATAGTAGATTACCATTACTTCCTATCTCTAATGGAGGTCAACACTGTCCAACAGTAGATTACCATTACTTCCTATCTCTGATGGAGGTCAACACTGTCCAACGGTAGATTACCATTACTTCCTATCTCTGATGGAGGTCAACACTGTCCAACAGTAGATTACCATTACTTCCTATCTCTGATGGAAGTCAACAGATCCAACAGTAGATTACCATTACTTCCTATCTCTGATGGAGGTCAACACTGTCCAACAGTAGATTACCATTACTTCCTATCTCTGATGGAGGTTAACACTGACCAACAGTAGATTACCATTACTTCCTATCTCTGATGGAGGTCAACAGATCCAACAGTAGATTACCATTACTTCCTATCTCTAATGGAGGTCAACACTGTCCAACAGTAGATTACCATTACTTCCTATCTCTGATGGAGGTCAACAGATCCAACAGTAGATTACCATTACTTCCTATCTCTGATGGAGGTCAACACTGTCCAACAGTAGATTACCATTACTTCCTATCTCTGATGGAGGTTAACACTGACCAACAGTAGATTACCATTACTTCCTATCTCTGATGGAGGTCAACAGATCCAACAGTAGATTACCATTACTTCCTATCTCTAATGGAGGTCAACACTGTCCAACAGTAGATTACCATTACTTCCTATCTCTGATGGAGGTCAACACTGTCCAACAGTAGATTACCATTACTTCCTATCTCTGATGGAGGTCAACACTGTCCAACAGTAGATTACCATTACTTCCTATCTCTGATGGAGGTCAACACTGTCCAACAGTAGATTACCATTACTTCCTATCTCTGATGAAGGTCAACACTGTCCAACAGTAGATTACCATTACTTCCTATCTCTGATGGAGGTCAACACTGTCCAACAGTAGATTACCATTACTTCCTATCTCTGATGGAGGTCAACACTGTCCAACAGTAGATTACCATTACTTCCTATCTCTGATGGAGGTCAACACTGTCCAACAGTAGATTACCATTACTTCCTATCTCTGATGGAGGTCAACAGATCCAACAGTAGATTACCATTACTTCCTATCTCTGATGGAGGTCAACACTGTCCAACAGTAGATTACCATTACTTCCTATCTCTGATGGCTTATAGATAGATTACTTGCACAAGATTTCAGATAATAATTGTCAGAAATTAAAAAAGTTTCATATTATAATATCTACACTTATGTGTACAGTTCATATAACACACACGGTATATTAGCTTTGAATTGATGAAATAAATACAATGTTTTTCAAATGTTTACCTGAAGCTTATATCCTCAATCTGATAGCAATAAATCAGGTATTATTCCTGTTCTAATGACAAAAGCCATGTCTAGAATTGCAAACTTCATTTTGCCAATAAGAGAGAGAAAAAAGCTATTCATCAGTGATAGCACAAAAGGAGAAATTGAGCTAATTAACCACTAATAGAATATAGTACAGTGTAGCTGTATTATACCTGTGCATCTGTTCTGAGTAGAATGTGGGGCTGCATTTGTAACTGTCGTGCTGCCACAGCCGTCGCTCGACAGTGATTAGATTGTACGCTGCCACAAGTGATCACATGTTTACATTTTCTCGCTATAGCATCTGCCATCAGAAATTCCAGCTTCCGCACCTACAAAATATGATTAGTTCAGTGAACCAAATACCCAAATTCTTTCATGTGAAATGCTTTGCAGTTATGCGAAAACCTTAACGTCCATAATTTTATCAAAACTGTATTGAAATGCCGCAATCATGTGTGAAAAGGCATGTCAAGTGAAAAGCATTTCGCATATAATGCATATGACATTTTGCATGTCGCATTTTGCAGTACCGGCTTTCCATACATAAATGTACATATTTGTGATACAATATTGTATATGATAAATATGAGTTGTGGTTAACAATGCCTGTTGTTCTCCACATTTCTATTGAGATATGAGTCCTACTTTGTTGCCAGATAGAGTGCTGCCCGTCATGTCATCCCTTTTCACTGAAACTTTAAACTTTGATGGGACACCTGGCAAATCCCATCTATGAATTGGCGTCTCTGGATTGGCAAGCTGAAGAAATAAAATGGAACAACAATTTTTTTTTATAACTGCACAAAAAGAATTTCCAACTCCTAACCAGAAACAATATTAATCCGATACATTTTAATCTACCCAAGGGGTCTTACTGGTAGAACAATTTTTATGGCAGTTTCACAATCCCTATTTATTCTCATATTAAAACTGTATTGAAACTAAACTGGGTTGATCATCAGCAGACAGGTAAAGCCAATCGGCAGAGCATCCGTTTATAGTTTGGAGGGTCCAAGATTCAATTCCGTTTAGCAGGCCAATGGGGCCAATATTAACAGGTCATGAAAAGCCAATTGGCCTATATACTATTATACGCCGATTGGGGTATGAATTTGTTACTAAAAATAGCCAAAGTCACTTTAAAACTTCACTTTTTCAGTGTTTCTTTACAAGTCACATTTATTTAGGCATATTTTATTTTATTTTGTTAAATCAAGTTCCTAAGTAGCAAATTATTCCATTGAAACATCTTTCAGCAAAATATTAATTATTTTGTCATAAATAAATGCGACGTGGACAGAAAAATTGAAAAAGATGAGTTTAAAGTGATTTGAGCTATCTTAGCAACAAATACAATCACACCCCATCTATTGGCATATTAACAGTTGATTACCTGGAAACTGGTAGGAATAGATTATCATTCGGTTCTAGATGGATTCAGATTCTTAGTTAAATCATCATATATACAAAACTTCGTAAAAATCTTTAAAACTTTAACTTAGATGGTTTCAACTAAATAATATTTTAAGCAAGGAATAAGTTGTAAGTGCTCTTAAGCTTCACAAATCAAATAAAAGATGTTCTGATAATAAAATCAGTTACACTTTATCAATGATCGATCTGTATATCAAACTCTTCTATTTAATTTTTAATAGGGATAAGAACCGGAACAGTTGCTAATAGGAAACATACATAAAGCATTATAAAATCAACCCGGCTTTCAAAAGAATTACTGGATAATGTTTCTATTTAATTCTATTTCATGTCAACAGCAAAATTACAATATTATAACAATATGTATCAAAGAATTCTACTTTAACTTTGATTATTATACGGGATTGAGGCCAGGGAGAAGGGTACCAGGGTATTTGTTATTTTTGATTTATTTGTTATTTTTAATCTTTCTTGTTGGATATTTTTATCAAAAAGTATGATTCAATGCATATTGATAAAAGTAATAAATTCAAAAAATGTACTTATGAAAATATCTGTACTCAAATGATACAAAGTTTATTCTATAAATTCTAAAACTTCTTTAGCTAGTGAATATTATAAATGCTGGAAATTTAAGGTATTAATAATAAAGCATAATCTAAGGTATTCTCCAAAATATAGACAATTTTTAATCAAACTTTATAGTTGTTATAAGGTTTAAACAAAAATTTCACAGAAGCGTAATGCCGACTGTGTGACCAACAGAAGCAAGATTAAATGTTATCCATGTGAACATTTCCTAAACATTTCCACTGGACTTAGACAAGTCTCTCCAAACACCAAGAAATGTATAAGTGGTACCATGTTTCAATAAATGAAAACATAATTGTCCCATCTTAAGTTCGAAACAGAGTATTTTGAATCAAAATGGTCTCATTCTGTATGTATATTATCAAGTTTTCAGAGCTTATCAATTCGAACAATTTCAAAACTTCAAGGAACCTATATGTACGTTGATCAAGGCCTGTTTAAATAATTATTTGATCTTGAGTCCTCCATATACACATGGTATATTTGTTGTAAATGTGTTCTATCTAAACATCAATTTTTTTAAAATGAGATAAAATAAATAAGTTAAAGTTCAAAATAATTCCACAGGTAAGTTGTTACCTGAGAATTAGACACTTTCCAAAAACAGACTATAGCCTTACCTGTAATTATATAGTACCTATATATTGTTCTCACCCTGTAACACCTGCTACCTGTGCCCTGGCCATGGCCAAGAAACCTTAATATACTAAAATAGGATATGTTGGCTGAGTGGGAAGACACCAGCCAGCCTACAGGGGTGTCCCTAAGCCCTATATATCCTAATGGTTTAGCCTCACCTAGCATACATTTGAAAATACCTTGTCTCACCTAGCATACATTTGTGTTTTCACACCTATTGACAATTTGGCTATAGTCTGTTTCATATAGGTAATGTTAAAAGATATACATGCTGTATATATATATATTATAGAACAACTGTATATCTATTTTAATTAAAATGTGAATTATATATATATATAGTATCTTTGTAATAAATTGCAGCACCATTTTGTACATTATAATGTTAAAAAAACATTTTATTTAAGTATACATTACAAAAGTTACTTTTGCAATGCACATAAGTACCCTTTATAATTAACAATAAGTCATATGTTATATTCATAAATTATTAATTTAACTGTACAATGCAAAACGGTTATAAGGAATTAAAATCCTACTAGATAACGGCCTATGATACACATTCAACAATTAATACTTTGTAATGATAAAATTTAACCTCAATTACTCAAATATTAAATGACTTTTAAACATTGGTTATACATTGTATATGTTTTATGTGAACCAGGTACGTATATATATCTCACATATACGTCCCTGTGTGAACATATCTTAAGTATTTCAGAATTATGAACATATAGTTACAAATATTTATAATGTCTTATGATGCTTCCAAAACACATATGTGCTTTGAAATACTTATATAGTAGATATTGAGAGAGTTTTATTTAATGAACAACTTTCTGCCAAAAAAGAAACTACTACCTGAACAGAATTTTGTTCAAATGAAGAATGAATACAATAGTTTTTATGGAGAGATATATACAAATGTAAATGGACAATAAAGAATTAATACTAGTAAGATTAGGTGCATAATCAATTTTAAACTAGATATGGCAATAGGACATGAATGCCCCCACTAAGAACCAATGAGAAGTACGTTTTGTGGTTTTTAAGAAATCTCTATCTGTGTCAGGCAAGGGTTTCCAATTTTGGTTCAACAATGTACAGTGTTTTACTGAAATTTTCAAATTAAATTTGGCCATGACTCTGGAAACAGTTGATGGATCGTCACCAAATTAAAGTATAAAAATCAATAGTATATGAAAGCTTTTAATAAAAGCAGTGAGTAATTTATTTAAATTTAAAAAGTATTATGTGTATAATATATGAATGCATAGAATGAACTATCCAAATTCAATGTATATATTTAAAGAATATCATCAATAAATATAGATAAACAGTTCAGATAATTTTTGAAAAGTTTGTATACTGGGTTTGTACAATGTATATATCCGTGATTCAATTTAAATCGAAACTAATACATGTACTTTTGGTTTAACGGCCAAACAGTCAACAAAACCATAATACAACACTTTATAGCATTGTGTATACAAACATAGAGAAGTTATACTCAGGGAGAACTGAATTTCTTTTTCATTTTCTATTCTAAATAACTGGGTCAATTTATTAGGATGATTTTCCTAATAACAATGTTTGATGTGGTTGTTATACACATATTGCATACAAAATTAACACAGCTGAAACCATTTCTTGGTGGGTTTTTTTTTCATTTCTTAAAATACTCACAATTGAAACCAAAATTTATATATTCTAAATTTCTTTTAATATTTAAATGGAAAACGAATTAGTTCACTATATATTATATGATTCGGGGTAGATTTTTTTAACATTAAGTATGTTAGGTAAGATAGTTACTATATGATACAGACTATAGTTTACCTGTAATTAAATCCTATTGTTCTCTACCTGACACAAAATCTCACTTAGCATACATCCAACACCTTACCTGTATATAGGAAAATATCAAATGTATGCTACGTGAGACGACACCGTTGTAAGGTATAAATGTATATTTTTAAAGAGCAACTTTACATCTTGCTAATTAAAATGTAAATACACCGTACTAGTATCTTTGTAATAAATTGGAGCACCATTTTGTAGATGTTCATAATGTTGAAAAATATTTTATCAAAGTATACTTTGCATTGTACACTTAATAATATAACAATGAAAGAATAAAAATCCAGAAAATCCAGCCAGATAATTGCCTACATGCATGAAACAAAATTCAAAAACTAATACATTATCATTTCATAATGATCAAATGATCAAATTTAACCACAATTAGTCAAATATTAAATGACTATTAAATATTGTATTTTCTTTATTAACTAAATGACATCCTTTATGAGAATATATCTTAGTATTTCAGAATCATGAAAATACAGATACAAAGATTTAAAATGTCTAATGATGCGCTTCCAAAAGATAATACGCTTTGAAACGTAAAGTAGATATTTAGAGAGTTATATTTAAATGAATAGTTTTCTAACCAAAATATTAACTGAACGGAAATGTGTTCAATGTGAAAAATAAATACAATAGTTTTATAATGAGTTACATACAAATGTAAAGTGGGCAATAAAGAAAAAGAATACTAGGAAGATCAGATGCATAATTAATTTCAAACTAGACGTGTCAATATGACATGAACGTCCAGAGTAAGAACCAATGAGAAGTATTTTTTTGTGATTTAAAAAAAAATCTCTATTGGTGGCAGGCAAGGCTATCTAATGTTGGTTCTACAATGTACAGTGTTTTACTGAAATTTTCAAATAAAATTTGGCAATAAATCTGGAACAGTAGGTGGATCGTAACCAAATTAAAGTATAGGTTATGAAAGTGTCACACTTTATTATAGGGGAATATGAATAGCTAGATGGTCAAAAGAATGAAGAGCGTGTTTTATTAAAAATCATATGTGAATAGGGTTATGGTATTTAAAAAGTATTTAGTGTACAATATATGAATGTATAAGATGAAATCAAAATTCAATATATATATAAAAATATCATCAATAAAAATAAATAAACAGTTCAGATAATTGTTGAGATGTATGTATACTGGGTATGTATATATCTGTGTTTCAATTTAAATCATATACATTGTACTATATACTTTTGGTCTCATAGTCAATCTCTCAACAAAACTATGATACAACATTACAAAACAGAAAAAAAAATAAAATTTAAATCTTATACGGTTGCTTTAGTTATCAATTTCTTAATTCAATAGCTTCATATAAATATAATTACTCGGGGAGCACAATTCTTCTACATTTTATACTCTAAATAACTGGGTTAAACAATTTCTTGTTTTTGCTGTGGTTTTTTTTTGGTTTCTTACAATACTCACAATAAATATATTCTTAATTTCCTATAATATTTAGTTGGGAAACAACCTAATTCACAATATAAACTATAGGACTCGGGGTAGATTTTTTAACATTAAGTATGTTAGGTAAGATAGTTACTATATGCTACAGACTATAGTTTACCTGTAATTAAATCCTATTGTTTTCTACCTGACACAAAATCTCACTTAGCATACACCCAACACCTTACCTGTACAGAGGAAAATGCCAAATGTATGCTACGTGAGACGACACCCCTGACAGGCTTAAGTCAGCAGGTGTTCGGAGATGAAGCTGAGACAGGTCAGGTAATTACATGTACCTGAGGCCAGAGGGACAAATCAAAACATCTGACCCATTCTGAAAACCTGACTAAATTAAAATATGTGTTATTACTTTCTTTTTAATTCAAATTCTTATATATATCAACACTGTTGCATGTGATATACATGTACATACAGGTCTAGATTTGGAAAATTAAATAAAAATAAAGATAGCCAAAATCTATAGCTCGTCCATGAATATATTACAGGGCTGAGGGATGAATGTATTTAATGAAAATATATATTTAGTTTAATTTAGTAGTTATTAATTCTTCAAGGGGAATATATATACTGAACAAATAATTATCAATGGATATATTGCTCCAATTTTTCAATATACAAATGGACTTGAATGTAAATTGGTAAAAATAAAATAAATATAAGAAATGTTAAAGGTGTAAATGATGTTTATTAAATTACAAAATATAAGACATAAAAATTGTAAATTAAATTACTATTTTTTTTTATCTATGTCCTGTATGCAAGAAATGTATACAGTTGAGTGTAAGCTAACCTTTACACCCTAGTGCACTAGGAGTGCACTACGTTTAAACTAGTAGTGCACTACGTTTAAACTAGTAGTGCACTACATTTAAACTACAAGTAAACTAGCAGTGCACTACGTCCAGCCAGGTGTGACCACAAAAACCCCTACAGGTAATGGGAGGGTCCATACCTACCTGTGTTCTTACCTGTACAGATGTAATATGATTTACCTGTACTTTTATGTTATACTATTGAAGTCATTAGTTTGTTAGTACCTGGTACTTCCTCATATAAGTACAAGAATGAAAAATTCTGAGTTTATGCCAGACGATATTTATCTTAATAACTGAAATAAATTAATTCACTGCATGTCAAAATTTTAAATATAATAATAATTTAAATATACTAACTTATGATATTTTTTTTTTTAGAATTAATAATGAATCTTTTCTATTTAAATATTTGTATTCTACAATTAAATTGAAAGGTATGTGTTCAAATAAAAAGTGGTATAACACATGTTTTATGTTGAAATTATTAAGTTAATCCTACTAAAAATATATACAGAATATAAAGTAAACAACAGATTGTAATATAAAAAAAATAGATATTAGAAGAACATATTTTGTACTTTGTATAGTTGTTTCAATCACAAATTACTTTAATATTTGACATTAAGAAGCTAGCTGTGCAATATCAGAGACGTACAAGGTTTTATACGTCTCTGGCAATACTACCTACATGTACCGGTATTGGTATTCTGTTTCACTATACACTCATGAACAATGCATACAAATGAAAGGTTATATAAACATCAAGTACTAATATAAGAAAAGATTACTTTCACCAGAACATTTAAAGCCATTTCCTTCTTCATATCAAAATACCAACATACATCTACATGTAATCCAATTGACTGTAATCAATGTTATCATCATTAATTAAATAGGATCACCAGTACTAGTGATGGCTGTGGGGGAGTGGGAGGTGAGAAATTCAGACCTTGCTAACTACAGACGGCCTGGGGGTGTCCCCTATCTTGACCTCTGTACGTGAGGATGTGGCCCAGGCAGGTCAGGTACATGTACGTAATTATGCCTGGAGGGTAAAGGATTCTACCTGAAGATCTATATTTGTCCCTTTTAGTTAGATATTATATAGGTCATTAGGTTGATTTAAAAGTACAATAAATGTGACTGGCATAGACTGAAGTTTGTTCTAATTTAGGTTAATATAACTGCATATTATTTATTTGTTGTATACTTAGTCTTACAATATAGAATTAATTAAAATAATTCCATTAAACTGACCTTGCTTTTTTTAATCATTATTACATAAATGCATAAACCTTCAAGTCATATTTAATACAATCTGTAATTGCCTTCAATCTTTAGGCTTAAATATTGGAAATGCATCATTTTAAAATACTTTTATACTGATTATTAGAATAAAATTAAGTATAGTGAATGTTAGTATTTTATTATCAAACTGTATGAAGTGACTGTGCCAGAGAGTATATATTCTCTCACATATACCTCCCTGATTACACCCAATATAAACCAGATAATTTTTCATCATTAATTCATTTAACAAGTATATATATGTAAATATTTAGAAATCGAAATGCGTCATTGGATTATATTCATTCAAGTGTCATAAGATACTTGGTATTTTAAGTTAATATTTAAGAAAACCATAATCTGGTAAAGGACTGATATAGACTTACATTGTTGTCCAAGTAATTATTATTAATTTCAATGTTATATCAATTTATTATTGTATAAATAAATGTTTTGAATGAAACAAAAAAAAAATGGATTAAAGTCATCAAAATATCCACTATTTAAAGGGAAATGTGTAAATATCTAGATATATTATCAAAGATTTTTAATTTCATATAAACTTGATAAACCTGAGTAAAAGTTAAAATATGTATTATCATAATTATGATCCTGGTCATATCCAGCTGAGCCCTTTAATAATCAAATTGGTTCCAAATTTGACCAGTGATAGTCAGATGAGAAATTCACACCTCAATTATGTCACTGACAGGCTTATGTCAGCAGGTGTTCCTTAGACAAGGTTGAGACAGGTCAGGTAATTGCCTGAGGCCTGAGGGTCAAACCAAAACATCTGTCCCATACTGAACAATCTGACTAAGTTTTAATTTATTGTTGTATTTCTTTTTAATTTCAAATTCTTATATTAATGCTGTTGTATGTGGTGATTTATACATACAGATCTTAATATAGAAAAAAATATATATCGATTATCAAAACTCTATTATAGCGCGTTCATAAATATATAGATCTGAGGCATGAATGTATTTAATAAAAATATATATCTATTAATGTAAGAATATTTTTTTTTTTCTTTTCACAATTAGTTCTTACAATATCTAAAAATATACTTCTAAGCAAATAATTATCAATAGATATTCCTTCAATTTTTCAATATACTTGATTGTAAATTGGTAAATGAATATAAAAAAACGTAATATTAATGTTCTATTTTATTTATATGATGTATGCAAGGAATTTTTGGGGAAAATTGTAAGAGTAATTATCATGATTTCACAATTTCTAGTTTTGAAATAAAAGAGAAAAGGTTGTTTGAGAAAAATAACTACATAAGATGCATATATATACATTAAAGGCCCAATATACGTAACTTTCGGCAAATCTTGAAGCGAAAATCAAGCCTAAAAACTGATAATATTTATAGATTTAGTTAAGATTAACCGATATCAGCAATATTCAAGATGAATTCCTACGCGGTTACCGGTACAGCAGCAGTCGAAACTCGGTATTTGTAAACACGCATCCATTTTGAACCGTCTTCTGCCTTCGGTTTGTTTTTGAAGTGGGCCCCACCTGAATTATTTTCAATTCTTTGGATTTTTCTGTCAAGACTTTCTTGTTAGTTACCGCTCGGTTTTACTTCGTTTTAGGCTTATTTTTGTTTTGTAATCAACTGGATTTTTTTTCAAAATTTTTCATAATCACGAAAAATTTCCTGAAGTTACGTATATTGGGCCTTTAAAGTTAAAAATATTAACTAATGATAAGGCCAGCTTCAAAGTACTAGCAGACGACAAAGATGAGGTACAGGTAAAAATCACAGGTAGATGGATGGGACTGTCCATTTACCTGTAGGGGTATTTGACCTATATGGAGTTCAGGGTGTAGTGCACTACTAGTTTACCTGTAGTTTAAATGTAGTGCACTACTAGTTTAAACGTAGTGCACTACTAGTGCACTAGGTGTAAAGGTTAGCTTACACTCAACTGTAGGTCAACTCTTACAGTAACTATCATGATTACAAAATTTATATTTTTGAAATGAAAGAAAGAAGGTTGTTTGAGAAAATTAACTACATAACATTAATATATACATTTATATATTAAAATTATAAATATTAACTTATGATAAAGCCAGCTTCCTAAATACTACACAGGTGAGGTACAGGTAAGATGGGACTGCCCATGGCCATTTACCTGTAGGGATATTTGACCTATATGTGATTTAGGAAGTAGTGCACTACTAGTTTACCTGTAGTTTAAATGTATTTCACTACTAGTTTAAATGTATTGCACTACTAGTGCACTAGGTGTAAAGGTAAGCTTACAATCATGCAACTGTACGTGTATCTATCAACAATGTACAATTTATTTGTCCGTACTGTCGCTATTAAATATTACTTCCACGATCACACTACAACGCCCTCTTTTCAAGTACTCTGTGCGTCTGTCATCATGCATCAATACCTGGATCCGGTACTTGGGTATGTGGTTAAGTTGCTGGGCCCACTTTGGGCAGGTATATGGAATAAGCTTAGACATCCTTATATATATATAATTAGGCCTGCCGAGACATGACGATCGCCTCACCAATGTTTACTTAAAATGAAAGTAAACGTCACACACGCTTGAAAGATTTTATGTGCAGTTTCCTATAGGATTAAGCAATTTGGCGACTTTGATTAAGTGCTTCGGAACCTTTCTGGTGTTATCTTTAGATTTCACAAGCGATTGGACTGAACCTTACAGCTGAAGCATGTTGCAGAAAAAAATCTTATATTGGCATTTTAGCAGCTTTTTTGAAACTTTATGATGTGAATAATGATTGTTGATATATTTTGATGCTCTTCGTTATCCATATCCATCTATTTGCGTCACAGAAATAAGTGTAGTCCATATTATTGACTTTGAAAGATGGCGGGAAATTTCGAACTCATTAATATGATAGGTTCTGGAACCTATGGGGAAGCCTGGCTAGCTAGGCATCTGAAGAATGACATAAAGTGTGTCGTTAAAGTTATCAAGATTTTAAAGTTGTCAGAAAAGGAACTAGACCGTTCGCTGACTGAGGTGTCGATCCTGGCAAGATGTAACCATCAGAATATCATCAGCTACCTTGATGCTTACGTCAAAGATGGCAACCTCAACATAGCCATGGAATATGCAGACGGAGGTACATACACAGAAGCTGCGTAACGTTTCTCCAAAAATATGTCAATTTTGTCAAATACTTCGTGTAGGCTAGCCAGTACTTCCTTCTTGCTCAGCTTAGGAGAATTTCTCAACCATACATATACAACTAGTATTACTGTGTATTGATCCCGCTTAGAGGTCTCACAGGTTCGACACCTAGATACATTGTAGCTAGGCCTAGCAGCTGAGATTTTGAAAGTTACTTCTGACATATACATATACATTGAATATGTCTAAGGATGTGTAATATCAGAAAGGAAATGCAACTTTGTATTTGAAACAAGTCATTTAATATAATTTATTATACACTCAGTATCATATATTATATATAAGTATCTGATCATAATAATTGAGCTAAAAGGTTTATATTTCTACTTTCAAGGTCACAGGGGTCAAATATGTTAAAATCCATAAGCAACTTCTTCTCAATAGCCGAAAGACCTAGGATATTATATTTAGTTTGTAGCATGCTGGGATAAAGGACTACCAAGTTTGTTCAAATGAATGACCTTGACCTACTTTCAAGGTCACAGGTGTCAAATGTGTAAAAAATCTTTCAAACAACTTCTTCTCAGTAACTTAAAGGTCCAGGGTACTGATTTTTGGCCTGTAGCATGCTGGGATGAAGTGCTACCAAGTTTGTTCAAATGAATGACCTACTTTCAGGGGTAAAGTACATGCGAATGGCGGGAAATTTAAAATAGTTAACATTACAATATCAGGATTGATTGTTCACTTGACTTCATTAGCCGATGCAAGCCACAAAATAGACATTCATTCCTTAAATAAGTATAAACATTGAAGACTTTTATTGAAAGATTTTTTCTTTTCGTTTTCAGGAGATCTACACAAAAACATAGTTGGTCAAAAAGGCATTCATTTTGGAAAAGAGGTAAAGTAAAGACAAACAAGAGGTATGGTAAAGACAAATAAGAGGTATGGTAAAGACAAACAAGAGGTATAGTAAAGACAAACAAGAGGTATGGTAAAGACAAACGAGGTATGGTAAAGACAAACAAGAGGTATGGTAAAGACAAACAAGAGGTATGGTAAAGACAAACAAGGTATGGTAAAGACAAACAAGAGGTATGGTAAAGACAAACAAGAGGTATGGTAAAGACAAACAAGAGGTATGGTAAAGACAAACAAGAGGTATGGTAAAGACAAACAAGAGGTATAGTAAAGACAAACAAGAGGTATGGTAAAGACAAACAAGAGGTAAAGTAAAGACAAACAAGAGGTATGGTAAAGACAAACAAGAGGTATGGTAAAGACAAACAAGAGGTATGGTAAAGACAAACAAGAGGTAAAGTAAAGACAAACAAGAGGTATGGTAAAGACAAACAAGAGGTATAGTAAAGACAAACAAGAGGTATGGTAAAGACAAACAAGAGGTATGGTAAAAACAAACAAGAGGTATAGTAAAGACAAACAAGAGGTAAAGTAAAGACAAACAAGAGGTATAGTAAAGACAAACAAGAGGTATGGTAAAGACAAACAAGAGGTATGGTAAAGACACGAGGTATGGTAAAGACAAACAAGAGGTATGGTAAAGACAAACGAGGTATGGTAAAGACAAACAAGAGGTAAAGTAAAGACAAACAAGAGGTAAAGTAAAGACAAACAAGAGGTATGGTAAAAACAAACAAGAGGTATAGTAAAGACAAACAAGAGGTTAAGTAAAGACAAACAAGAGGTATAGTAAAGACAAACAAGAGGTATGGTAAAGACAAACAAGAGGTATGGTAAAGACAAGCAAGAGGTATAGTAAAGACAAACGAGGTATGGTAAAGACAAACAAGAGGTATGGTAAAGACAAACAAGAGGTATGGTAAAGACAAACAAGAGGTATGGTAAAGACAAACGAGCTATGGTAAAGACAAACAAGAGGTATGGTAAAGACAAACAAGAGGTAAAGTAAAGACAAAAGAGGTATGGTAAAGACAAACAAGAGGTATGGTAAAGACAAACAAGAGGTATGGTAAAGACAAACGAGGTATGGTAAAGACAAACAAGAGGTATGGTAAAGACAAACGAGGTATGGTAAAGACAAACAAGAGGTATGGTAAAGACGAACAAAAGGTATGGTAAAGACAAACAAGAGGTATAGTAAAGACAAACGAGGTATGGTAAAGACAAACGAGGTATGGTAAAGACAAACAAGAGGTAAAGTAAAGACAAACAAGAGGTATGGTAAAGACAAACGAGGTATGGTAAAGACAAACAAGAGGTATGGTAAAGACAAACAAGAGGTAAAGTAAAGACAAACAAGAGGTATGGTAAAGACAAACAAGAGGTATGGTAAAGACAAACAAGAGGTAAAGTAAAGACAAACGAGGTATGGTAAAGACAAACAAGAGGTATGGTAAAGACAAACAAGAGGTATGGTAAAGACAAACAAGAGGTAAGGTAAAGACAAACGAGGTATGGTAAAGACAAACAAGAGGTATGGTAAAGACAAACAAGAGGTATAGTAAAGACAAACGAGGTATGGTAAAGACAAACAAGAAGTATGGTAAAGACAAACAAGAGGTATGGTAAAGACAAACAAGAGGTATGGTAAAGACAAACAAGAGGTATGGTAAAGACAAACAAGAGGTATGGTAAAGACAAACAAGAGGTAAAGTAAAGACAAACGAGGTATGGTAAAGACAAACAAGAGGTATGGTAAAGACAAATAAGAGGTAAAGTAAAGACAAACAAGAGGTATGGTAAAGACAAACAAGGTATGGTAAAGACAAACAAGAGGTATGGTAAAGACAAACAAGAGGTATAGTAAAGACAAACAAGAGGTATGGTAAAGACAAACGAAGTATGGTAAAGACAAACAAGAGGTATGGTAAAGACAAACAAGAGGTATAGTAAAGACAAACGAGAGGTATGGTAAAGACAAACAAGAGGTATGGTAAAGACAAACGAGGTATGGTAAAGACAAACGAGAGGTATGGTAAAGACAAACAAGAGGTATGGTAAAGACAAACGAGGTATGGTAAAGACAAACGAGGTATGGTAAAGACAAACAAGAGGTATGGTAAAGACAAACAAGAGGTATGGTAAAGACAAACAAGAGGTATGGTAAAGACAAACGAGAGGTATGGTAAAGACAAACAAGAGGTATGGTAAAGACAAACAAGAGGTATGGTAAAGACAAACAAGGTATGGTAAAGACAAACAAGAGGTATGGTAAAGACAAACTAGAGGTATAGTAAAGACAAACAAGAGGCCCTGACTCAATGACTACGACAATGGGATGTACTAATGTTCGGATTGTCACTCGCTTTGTCTCTGATGTTCTCTGTGTTCTCTGTCATAGACAGATCATTTAAACACAACAAGATTATTGAACTTAGATAGCAGGGATTGGACAGCTTCTTTTAATAGAAATCTACAGTGTCATATATCATAAGTTACAGGTTTATACGAGGTATACAGAAGTTTTCACTTGCCCTGTCGGGCAGGTAGTGTGGACATCATAGCTGCCTGCCCGACACGGGGTTGTACCTGCCACGGGCAGTCAGGCAATCCTTAATGTCGAGCCCACATCATGATGATTCAGGAAAACAATGATAAAGGCTGTCTTTGAGCTTATTGGGTTAAATATGTGAAGTTCAACAATTTTGAAATAGCCAACCAAAGTTTGGGGTAAAAATACATGTATAATTTTATGGACCTACTTTCAATGTCACAGGGGTCACATATATGTCAAAACATTCAAGCCACTTCATTTGAAATACTGAAAGGCTTATAGGAGACATGATATTTGTCCTGAGTGGTAGCTTTCATGAAAGAAGCCTGAAATTTACGAGAAAATAAAATTACCTTCTTTCAAGATCACTGTAATGAGTCAAATATGTCAAAACCAAACTTTTCTGAAATACTGAAAAGCCTATAGATACAAGATATTTAACTGGTAGCTTTCTCGGAAATAGCCAAACTAAAACTTCAAACCATTTCTTCTGAAATACTAAAATTTTATTTTTAAGTAGAAATTTCCTTTACCCGGTACGTATACTTTATCATCACACCTGGCGGTCAAAAATATGTAAAGATCTTTAATATGTTCCTTAGAATGACATAAGTATAGGTTTCAGACCACTTTATGATTACAGGTGGGAGATTAGTACAACTTGAGGGATGCAGGCTCTTAGGCCTTTTGTTTTTATTCTAATAAATATAATTGCTAGTGTATGTATGACAGTAAGGTTTTTGAAGAAATACAAAATACATTAATTTAGAAAGATAAAAGGGAAAGAGTGGTGACAGCTGAAGAATGAACATATTGGTAGATCCGGCCAAGACAGGAAACTGTGGGTGGGAATGTAGGCATGGCCAAAGCAAGCTGAAAGGGATCTAACGTGTAAGGTCCATTTAGCATAATTAAAAGGTGAAGCTGGCCTTGGGAGAGTACAGTGGTCATTGTATGTATTGAACATAAAAGGGATAAGTTTAGACCCGCCTCCAAATTAGTAAATTAGCCAATAGAATTAGAATATTAGGTGTCAGAAAGTAGAATAGAATTGTTATACATAGAGAGTGGAGATTGAGATTGAGAGAGAGATATACTTAGGATTTAGAGAGGAGAACACAGAGAGAGAGCACATGTAGTACGTGACTGTACATCTACAATGATGATGATGGAATAAAGACAACTGGGACTGGACCAAATATTGGTGTTTGGAGTTATATATATTTAAAATCATTCCCCAAGAATAGGAAGGAGAGCACCAAACGGTGATATGTGGCGGAGAATCCGGGTATCAGGGTAAAACCATCTTCACCCTGGTGCCAGTGCCAGATCCAGGAAACGAAATGACAGCAAAGGACAGTATAGTGATACTGGAGAAATTTGATGGACAAGGGTGTGCCAAGATATGGCTTTCAAAAATTTGAGAAAGTTAGTAAAATTAGAAAGTGGAAAGATGAGGAAAAGACACTGCAATTATCCCTGTTGTTGAAGGGAAAGGCTGAGAAATGGCTATATTCACAACCCGAAGCCGTGCAAGATAACTTGGAGGTTTTATTGGAGAAGTTTAAAAACAGATTCTTTCCAAGTGAATTAGACAGGCCAAGGAGGGTCAAGGAATTTTTAGACTCAAAACAAAATGGTAGGGACGTGCAAACGTACGTAGAGTCGGTACAGGCGGTTGGGCTGGAATTGAACCGAGCGGACCAGGAGATGTTTGATGTGTTAATCAATGGATTAGATGCAGCAGTGAAGTCATTCGTACTAGGAAAGGAAGCCAGTACAGTGGCAGACATTGTCAAGTTTGGCTGCATGGCGCAATCCATCGGTCAAGACCCAATCAAGGAGGAATTGTCAGGAACTACAATACAAACCCTTCAACAAGAACTTTCACTACTACGAAAAGAGTGTGAGACCAGCAAGCAGGAACTTTCTGATTTGAAGAACAAAGGTGTAAATAGTGTGAGACCACCAACCCAAGGACAGGGATCAAAAGTTCAATGTAACCACTGTGGTAAGTACCAGCATGATGCACATAGATGTTGGTTCAAAAATGCAGAATGTTACAATTGCTGTAAAAAGGGTCACATCAAGGCCATCTGTAGGGGCATGAAATTGAGGGGTTCAAGGAGAAATGATCATAAGGATAAATAGGGGTACGCGCCTGTCTTTGAATCTAGAGACGGGCACCACAAGGATAAAGAGGAAACATCTAAACATGTTGCAGTTCAGTTTAATGAATATGACAATCAAATTCATGTAAGGCTAGGAAATAAAACATTTTTGGCTTTGATAGATACTGGAGCGCAAGGGGTTTCTTGTATAGATACAAAGGTGTTTGAAGCAGCAGATCTAGGGAAGAAGTGTGAAGTAGAGAGTTCTAATTTTAAACATTTGTATAGTGCCAATGGTAGTGACATAGGGATCAAGGGCAAGGTGACACTTCCTATCACAATAGGACATCTAGAAATGACACAGACATTTCAGGTAATAGATAACCTAAGCTTTCCAGTCATTTTGGGTACAGACTTTGCAATAGGAGAGAGAGTATGGTTACACTGTCAAAGAGTACCAGTAGGATTGTCCCCCAAACTATGTCAGAAATGGGTAGGACCATTCTATATCACTAATGCATTGGAAAACCACAGATACAGACTCAGAAAATGCAAGACAAACAAAGTTGTGAAATCTCTGATCCATGCAAATAGGATGAAACTGTATATCAGTCCAGAACTCAGACCAACAAATCCCCCTCCCCAGACACACAATGCACAGACTGACCAGAACCCAGAACTAATTGAAGAGAGGGATCAGCAGGATAATGTATCCCAGACCCAAACTAATGACCCCATCCCAGATACTGACCCCAGTAATGATACTGATACACACACAGAGGAGGAGGTGTGGCTCACAGTGGAAAAGATTCTGTGTTGCAAGCCAAGTAATGGTGTAAAGTGGTATAGGGTAAAGTGGGTAGAGCAAAGAGAGACTAAATGGGTGAAGGAAAGATTGGTACCTGAACATTTGATTCGAGAGTACCACATAAATAAAACTCTTCAAGGTCGAAGTAGGAGGAAGGGAAGGAAAGGCAGGCACATTTAATGTAGTGGTAGAGTAGTAGTGGAGAGTAGTACTAGTACATGTATATACATAAATATATAATAAAAAAATAAATAAAAATCCAGTTTCCCATATAGTTACAAGTAAATATATAGTGTAGTATACGTAGAAATAGTAGAAATCAATCATGAATAGTAACATATGCAGAAAGTATGGTTAACCTATCGGCTTCTAATTATAAGACTTTGGTCCTTTTTCCTTACTGATAGTTTTTACAAGTTACCATCTTGGTAGATAATTTTCGTTCATTTATGTCCAAAAAGATAGAAATTACGTAAAAACATTTATTCGAAACATTGGGTTAAATTTTTTTTTACTAGATGGATGACATGTTTTGCTTTGATTTAATTTGTAATACAGGAAAGTAGGAATCACGACAGTAAGAGCCCCTTGAACGGTACTTTGTATCAAAAACTGTACTAGTATAAATCTTTTTCTCATAGAATAACCTAAGGGTATAGTGTAGGTTGGAAAATGGCAAATATTGAATGAATATATAGCCAAGAAATAAAGATCGAGCTATGAAATGCTTAAAGAGTCTGCAGACTAAAAATAGAGAGAGAAAAAGAAAAAAATTACTACAGTTATTGTTTCATGGGCAGTTGAAGTCTTGGAATGGAAAAGAAATTAATATACCAGTAGAAAA
This sequence comes from Mimachlamys varia, assembly GCA_947623455.1. Classification (NCBI taxonomy): domain Eukaryota; kingdom Metazoa; phylum Mollusca; class Bivalvia; order Pectinida; family Pectinidae; genus Mimachlamys; species Mimachlamys varia. Next base: position 5,784,041 of record OX392541.1, on the reverse strand, counting down.
TGAAAACTATTAGGTATAGAAGCTAAACAAACCAAATGAGGAAAATTGGCTGACATGTGATCCATTTTTCATTAGACGATAAACATGAACCTCAATATTTAGAGGAAGTCAGTGTAATATATCTGACAAATTGTTTGTTTATCAATGAAAATCTATTTTGTTAAATGATCTGCATGGAACCTACATCTGCATGTGCAACGTGTTGGTAGTTACAAAGAAAGTGACAATGTTGTGATCATGGAAAACATGTGTAATTATTGTGTAAACCTTTATATGTGGAATTATTCAAATGGTGTGTGACAATCTGTAAGTGGACAATGCATATTTCAAATTCAAGTATGGACAAAGCAGGAATTAAACCAATGGACACTAAATTATGCAAAGATCTATACAGATTTGTCAATGGAGCTGTTAACCATTAACTGAAGCCATTGAAAATATATTTGTATCAATTATTGAATTATATATAGTGTTTGAATTGGTGATATATTTGATTATATGTGCATTATAGCGGTATGTCTTTAATTATAATGAGTACAGATGATATGTGTAGTATAGTTGTGTAATCAAATAGTAGAATTTAGTTAAATTGTAGTTACATGTAGGAAAGTTTGTGGAACAAACTTAAGGAGGAAGAGGCATATATGACAGTAAGGTTTTTGAAGAAATACAAAATACATTAATTTAGAAAGATAAAAGGGAAAGAGTGGTGACAGCTGAAGAATGAACATATTGGTAGATCCGGCCAAGACAGGAAACTGTGGGTGGGAATGTAGGCATGGCCAAAGCAAGCTGAAAGGGATCTAACGTGTAAGGTCCATTTAGCATAATTAAAAGGTGAAGCTGGCCTTGGGAGAGTACAGTGGTCATTGTATGTATTGAACATAAAAGGGATAAGTTTAGACCCGCCTCCAAATTAGTAAATTAGCCAATAGAATTAGAATATTAGGTGTCAGAAAGTAGAATAGAATTGTTATACATAGAGAGTGGAGATTGAGATTGAGAGAGAGATATACTTAGGATTTAGAGAGGAGAACACAGAGAGAGAGCACATGTAGTACGTGACTGTACATCTACAATGATGATGATGGAATAAAGACAACTGGGACTGGACCAAATATTGGTGTTTGGAGTTATATATATTTAAAATCATTCCCCAAGAATAGGAAGGAGAGCACCAAACGGTGATATAATATTTTTCAGCATCATTGTACAGGCCTTTGTGTATGATTGTGTTTATAGGTAATTTTTGACTGGTTTGTGCAAATCTGCCTTGCCCTGAAGTACATCCATTCCAGTAACATTCTTCACAGAGGTGAGTGTATGCATGGACACGTACTATAAATTACCGGTAATCCAAATATTTGTGGTAGCCCAGATTTTGTGGTTTTCTGAAAAATGCAGCATTTTGTTGGTACACCAAACTTAACTGTACTATAAGTCTCTTTCATGACCAGGGATGTAAGATAAGAAAATTCAAACCGAGGGGTTTTCAAATTTGGTAAAACCCGAGGCTTTGCCGAGGGTTTTGGCAAATTTGAAAATCCCAAGGGTGGAATTTCCCTATCTTACACCTTTGGTCATGAAAGAGTATTTTTCTCTCATTTCAACTACCTGAATAAGCTCAAATACCATGAAAACACTTTTGATTGGCCACCATTCTGAAAATATTAACTTTTCCCTTGAGCTTTTTTGCCGAAAACAAATGATACAGCAAGATTGCATACCCCATATTTACAAACATAGTTTGCACAGAAAAAATAATCTCAGCTTTCTAATGTACACGGTTAAAACATATCATGGAAGGTTTTAATTTCAATACGTCGCCATTTTCCTCTTTTTAGCATCAGATTTTACCGAACTCGTGACGTCACGTCCTTGTTGCGCCATTGTGATGTCACGCCGTGGCTATATTGCATGGGTAGGTGTGTAATACAACAACAGCGATCATAGGTGTACTGCCCTAGACAAGCCAGTATTACACACTTAGAAATGAGAGGATAATTGTTCTGATATGCTGAGATATTAATGTTAAGAATTTGTTCTGATGTTAAAATATAGTTTTTTCTAATCAGATCTGAAGTCCCAGAATATTTTCCTGAACAGCAAGCGTGTCATCAAGCTGGGAGATTTTGGGATTGCGAGGATATTACGGGACCATGCTGACCACGCCATGACAACAATAGGCACACCGTTCTATCTTAGTCCAGAAATATGTCAGCGCAAACCGTATCCTCTAGATTTCTAGTTAGATAAGTTATGGTCGAACCTTGTTACACGGACAGCATTTGTCTGGAGAATAGTTTGTGTAAGCAACAAACTATATAGTAAACTGATTAACATACCGATTACAAGTAATAATGATGAATATGTGTTTTGTAAAAATAATCTTAAATTTTCTTGCTGGTATATATAGCTACAATCTTTATAGGGTAGGGAGGGAGGTGGGGTTGGACAGTGGGATAAGCTGCCGATCTGGGGCTATACAGTCCGTTTTCACTGTTGTTAAGGATCATTTCTAATCATTTCAGAATATATAGCAATCCCCCAATGTATGTAATACCTGAATCATAGGAGTCATTATCAGAAAAGTACCAGATTTCATGGGGAAACATATCAGAAAAAACAACTGTCTTCGAAAGACAACTTTTATGGTTTAAGTAAAAGGGGATATATTGCAGTTTACAAATAATTGTTTGTACGGGCATCTGAATTTTAACCTGTTCAGTTTCTATGGTAACGCTAACTATCACAGGTAAGTTGAAATGTGTGTGGTGTTACCATTATTGAATTGTTGTTATTGTTGGGATAAAACATGCCAGTTCTATGCTAATTGATAAAGTTATAGCATAATGATTTTTCATTACATTAACCTCATTTAAGTACTAATTGAAGATTGAAGATTGAAGATTGAAAGTCATTTTTTTAACTTTCATAGTGCTATGAAAGGTCAGCCGTTACATCCATATTGAATGAAGCCCGCTAGGGCTTCATGCTGATTATGGATGGAACATTAAGTCATTTGAGCGTTTGATGCAAGGGCATTCTCCATGTTATTCGAAGCGGCGCGACAAGATTCTCGTTGAACAAGCTTGATCTATGACGTCACAATTAAACCACGTGCCACATCTCGAGAACCATTGCTTTCATACTTTTATGCATTTTTGCTGGTAATGTTCATAAAGTGGGTTGCAGCGCAAATGTAAATAGAACTGTATATGTCCCAACCCCTGTACTTTTGCACTCAATGGATGTGCTTTTTGTCTTTTAGATAAAGTTACAAATTAACATTCATGAAAACGGTAATTAGTTTGTAAACATACAATGCTACAGATAATTATTGGATGGCTAATTGTTTATTTTCACCGACCTTTATTCAATTTAGCATCAGTTAATTTTTGTGATGGTAACACCTTGGACATTTGATAACGAAACACCATTTTAGACAACTGTAACACCACAGACATTTTGTCTATTATGTTACCATTTTAAATATCATAATACATGATTTAAGTCAGTTTCACTATTGACACCCATCACGATCATCTTTGTTTCCAAGCTGCAGATAGGGCCATTCTTGATCACCTGAAATGTTGTGCTGAAAGAAACCAGCACTTTGATGACTGTGGTGTTACCATAGTCATCATCTAGTGCATATTGCAATTGAATTACATTTCATCAGTATGCATATCAATTATATTGTAATGTGTCCTAAACAAACAATCTAATTCATTAACTAAAATAGAAATTGGTTGTTTATGATGGAAATTCATATTATGCATCTTCTCTTGTCACCGAATTGTCTGTGGTGTTACTAGTAATGTCTTTGCCATTGCTCACAGAGAGAATACATACTTTAATAACTGTCACACTAGTCCTAGTGTTTACTATATTGTACAAATAACATTATACAATAATTTCTCTGCTTTATAAATCTTATAATATGAATCCTCCCATTATCTTAATTACTATCTATGATTTTTCTATTCTATTGTCTGTTGTGTTACTGTGATGGTATAACCAATATATATTGACATGTCCTTGGTGTTACCAATTCAAAGCACTCTTCTCTTACAATAACATATTCCATTTTGAGAACTGTTAACTAATGTCATAGCTTTATAATTCATCGTACTAATAAGATATTTTATGGTATGTAATATAAGTTAACTTTGTATTGTTAGTGTTGCAAAGATTTGACTGTGGTGTTCCTTATCTAAGTATGTAGTGTTACTATAATTGTCTTTGGTGTTACTTATCGAAGTATGTAGTGTTACTATAATTGACTTTGGTGTTACTTATCTAAGTCTGTAATGTTACTATAATTGACTTTGGTGTTACTTATCTAAGTCTGTAATGTTACTATAATTGTCTTTGGTGTTACTTATCTAAGTCTGTAATGTTACTATAATTGTCTTTGGTGTTACTTATCTAAGTCTGTAATGTTACTATAATTGTCTTTGGTGTTACTTATCTAAGTCTGTAATGTTACTATAATTGTCTTTGGTGTTACTGTTTTGAGGATATCTTGATTTTAAAAAATATATAAATCTGAATTTAAGAGTTATCTTTGATACGAAAAGAACGATAATCATTGTTTTGGAATTTTACTTAATTAAAATCGCAATGCTTTAATTTTTTCCAATAAAAGTAATCGGTAAACAGATATGATGTCTGTAGTGTTACCAATTATTCGTCTGTGGTGTTACTTGAATTTAACCGGTAACACTACAGACAGTAACACCACAGAAAGTTTAGTTATGTTTTAGATTAAAATTATAACCATGGTAATTGTGCAAAGCATATGATAGCTGTATTTAAACTCACCTTGAAACCTCTTTAAGATACTAGAAAACCTTTCATTGAAAAATGGTATAATTGTAAAATAATACGGTAACACCATGGACAATTCAAATGTACAAAGTTGGTGAGACTTATATTCAATTGCTTCCAATTTAAAACAGTCCCACTTTCAACTTCCAAATGCCATGTGAAAATGAACAAGGAATACATGTAGATATGCAATAAATGCATCATGGCTGATCGCACCGAGTTAATTTAAAGGTCCTCCACTGAACCAAAATACTCATGGTAACACCAAGGACAAAAAATTATGGGACAGGTAAACATTTAAAAAACCTTTAAATATTTTCTTTTTGCCTAAAAATACTTAATTTACTCACTTAAAAAATATCAATTAAATTGGTAATTATCATTACAAAACTATCCCTATATTTTGTACAAAACCCAATTCAAAATGTTTTTAATTGAGCTTGAATATTGAGGGTTTACCATCAGACACACCTATTTTTGGATGAAAGGATAATATTGTTGAAAAAAAATATTTTATGGACAATTGCATGTATGTGTCTTTTAAAAATGTGACTACTAGATCTCTAATTGTTATTGTATTAGCAAAACATTTACTTTATTCCATGTAGAATTCACAGAAATAAACGACAGATGGCAATTTGGAACTTTTCTGATAATGACTCATATGCATCCAAAACAGTAAATGCTCTGTGGTTGACCTTGACCTTTGACCAGATATAACTATAAGAGTGACATGTGGGCGGCAGGTTGTGTGCTGTATGAGTTATGCTGTCTACGCGTCCCTTTTAATGCTCAAAACTTTGACTCCCTGGTAATGAAAATCCTACAGGGAAAGTGTGACCCCATTCCAAGGTAAGAGTTGTCCTTTCTTTTGTCATGGTGCAATGATAGACAATCTAGAGGATTACTTACCTAAAGTCAAACTTGTGCACCTCTTTTGAAGACCTACATAAGTAAAAAAACACCTGTAATAAAAACCCATTTGTATAAAGAGATCACCTGTTTTAGAGATCACCTGTTTTAGATGTCACCGGTTTTAGAGGTCACCTATTTTTAGAGATCACTTGTTTTAGAGGTAACCTGTTTTAGAGGTCACCTGTTTTAGAGATCACCTATTTTAGAGGTCACCTGTTTTAGAGGTCACCTATTTTAGAGATCACCTGTTTTAGAGATCACCTATTTTAGAGGTCACCTATTTTAGAGGTCATCTGTTTTAGAGGTCACCTATTTTAGAGATCACCTGTTTTAGATGTCACCTGTTTTAGAGATCACCTATTTTAGAGGTCACCTGTTTTATAGATCACATGTTTTAGAGGTCACCTGTTTTAGAGGTCACCTGTTTTAGAGAGCATCTATTTTAGAGATCACCTGTTTTAGAGGTCACCTATTTTAGAGAACGCTTCATGTTGGATTTGCCTTTGTCCAGTTGGCATTCATATTGCCTATGAATTCCAACTGAAAGCAGTTCAATACTTATATTTACCATTTTTAGAATCTGTTCATCTCATAAAACAATAAAAAACACATTTTATTTCTCAGCATTTAGCTCAATAAATGTATTTGTCGCATATGCTTGTTCAATGAAAAGAACAGCCATCGGCCAAGGACGGTCAATGGTATCCAACGTAACAATTATGACGTCATCATAATGATGACGTCAACAATCTGTAATTGGCATTCATGGCCTGATGAATGCCAACTGAATTTGGTAGGGTTATATAGTGGCAATGCCATTCAATGGTAAATATACATGAATAAGGCCATATCATCAAAGAAAAGGATTAGTGATTTGATAAAGCCTTATGTAAGAAGCTATAATTAGATAAATGTATAGTATTTCATAAAAAGATCATTTCACACCCAAAATCAATGCTATTTAGTTCCATGCAAATAAGATCAAATATATAGGCAACTTTCTAAGACTGCAAGTTGAAATGAAATGTGAATATGTTGCTATTTTTAGATACTTTGGATCTACTATGGAGCACCTAATCCACAAATTACTGAACAAAGATCCTGATGTCAGACCATCAGCCAATGAGATTCTATCTATGCCTCAGCTGCGGTCCTACACATCACGATGTGAACAAGGTGAAGGTCACACACGGAGTTGTACTACAGACAAACTGTTAAATATTTCATGTGAAGAAAATAGAAGTAGCCAAGCTGTGAACAAAGAAACATCAGAACAGAAACAGGACTTTAAGACTTCAAACGAGGATATTGATAAAGTTTCATCCTCTAAAGACAAACATATTCCAGAAGTTTCTGGAGGAAGACCTTCAGACTGTAAACAAGTGAATTTGGTTGGTTCTGATGTAGCACCAGCTAAGGACAAAAAAGTCTTATCTAAAGGGGGCTGTGTAAAGGCACTCCCTCGTCCGGCAAAGAAAATACCCATGGTTAGAAATAATACTCACCTAGCTCTCAGGAAAATGTCTGTCAATAAAATGGAGGAAAAGCAAATTGATAACATAAGTAAACAAAGGTCAAGAGAGAGGGCGCTGTTGACATGTAAGGGGGACAACTCCAGGAGGAAAAAAGTCTCCAACGATAAAGAAAACGTAAGATTACTTAAACTTCATTGTTTACTGCTTTAAAAAGTTAGGGAGGGGGCTCTATTACAGGACATTTACCAAAGTGAGGAGTGGGCTTATTTGTTATAGAGGGGGGCTACAGTAATATACAGTAGGAAACTCTGAAAAATTCTGGAAAAAAAATATGGAAAAAAGATATGACTAACGTGAAAATTAAACAAAATATTAACAGCAAAAGTGTTTTGAGTGTAAAAACCTGATTTGGTGTATACAGGGGATTCGAACACTTTGATAAACTGTCACTTTAACCTGGTGAGCAGGAGTGTCTCCGTCAAATTCTTCTCCAAAAGGAAGTTAAGGGGAGATAATTCTATATAGGGAAAATTACAGTGTAGTAGGACAAGAATCCTTAAAGAGGCATCACGTTAAAACTATATTTTTTTATGCTTATTTAGAATTATTGTATATATGAATTAAATGTATAATCTGGTGGAAAATTAATGGGTGATTTACGCTAAAATTATGTTCTTATAAAAAAAATGTAAAATGAAATGTAGCTATCATAACATATTCAAATGGATTAAGTATTGGACAATTATATTCTCGACAAGTTCCAAATTTGATGTATTCTACATGTTTAGTGTGGTGCGTCATATGAGTACACGGACTTCCGTAATGCATAATTGTAAGTGTTAACGTATGTTGACGCTGGAAGTTGGATAGACTTTAGATGAATACATGTATATTGATAGTCTGAAAAAAAAATTTCAAGACATTGAGTTGTAAAAAAATTCGGAATCATTTCATTTTATTTTTGTACTTTTCAATGCAGGCACATCTTTTTTGAAATCATCCTAAATGTCTAAGGATTCGTGAATATAACTTTTTACAGAAATTAAGGTTTGCCCCATGGTTGTCATCGTTGGAAACCGACATGACACTGCACTTATACGTAAGAGTGCAGTGTCATATGGGTTAATGTTTCTGACGATGGTTGTATCCCGTACCCATTTTAACCGGTCTCAGTCAGGTACTGGTGTCGATCAATGATGCAGAGATGCTGACATATTGTTCTTCATAGGAATATTGTGTGTAATTAACCTCTGATTATTAATGTGAATGTGATTAAATTTTATACACAGACTTTGTCTCTGTTTCATCATCGGACGTATACATTACACGTCCCCTCCCTTAGGGCCCCTTCGTCTAAAAATGTCACTTGACGCGTGATCATTGCTATTTTTATCGGGCTTTCCCAAGGAATGCAATTTTGCAAGTGGCTAAATAAAGACACTTTGAGTGGACTTGGAATGTTGGAATAACAGGGAAATGTAGCTGGTAGTGCAGACAGCATGTACATTCAAGAACTTCATTGTAGGCTTTCCAAGGATGCCCCCCTTAAGTGGAAATATAAATTCTTTTTGCTACAAACATCTGATTCCTTGCAAAGCTGCTCAAAAGAAGTGTTTAGCTAATAAGTGCAGCTGTATTTTGGTGTATTGAATTTTTTCAATTATTTATTGAAGTAATTGCATGCTATGTTTTTAGATTGATCCCAGCCAACTCTCCAGTAAAACATATGCTGTCAAAAATCCCAAGTTTCGACACTTGTCATATGCTGCCCCGAGAATCTGCAGCATTGTGAGCCGTCAGAGGTCAACACACTCAGCCGACCTCGAACAAACAAACAGGAAAGGCTCAAAGGTAGGTTATCATATGATCTTAAGGGGAAAAAATATCAGTTTATTTTCATAAACAACAACTTGCAGCTATTAAGTACTGTTGAGGAATGCGATATGCGCTATACCACAGTGATTTTTACTTTCGAAAAACAATGGCTTACCCTAGCCAAAAGGGGGAATATTTCCCCAAAAATCCCTTCATTCATATTTTCCAAACTTAGAGGATTCGTTTTTTAAAAAAATTTCTGAAGATTCATTATTTAATAAATTTTCTCATTTTGTTGTATCGCTTCAATTGTGTGGAAATTATTTTCAAAGTAAGAAAGCTCCAAGCTGCCTTGGAAATAGATAAACAAGAAATTGCACACTTGCAGTTCTACGTACAGAGTCAGAGAACATTCCTGAGGTCCAACAATCGGTTAGAATATAAACTGGAATCAGTAACACATGTGCAGCTAGAAATCATGAGACACTTCGGGACGTCGCATCTGTGTTATCTGTGTCAGAACAGTGTAAGGGAAATAACTCTTCCAAAAATACTATTGAAATGAACTTTCATAGTATATTATATTTACACTCTGTGTGCGTGTAATTGGTACTATTGATAAAAATGGCATTCAATTTTGCATTACTGGGCGACATTATCACAGGGCATTTTGATACAATTTTGGGTCATATCCCGAATTCCATTACCAATTTAAAGGGCAAATGCTACTCCAACAATGTTAAGATGTTTAACACGGCAAGCTACTTTCTGACAGACGCCGAGTAACACACAGTCGATAGAATCATATCCAATGTAAAAAAGGCAAATACATATGATTATATATCTCTACTGAAAGTGGGGCAACAGCTAGGCTTGGTTGCACTAGTTAACCAGTTTACAGGTAAACACCAGAACAGACTTATTGCCAAATAAATATGATTCAATTGCTGACATATATCAATGTTGTCATTAGTCATTCTTTCAATCGTTTTTGAAAAAATAAGTTCTTTTGAAATACACGATGGTTGTGTTTTGGACACCTGACTGAAGGGTTGCATGTTCAAGGTAGGACATGGCACTGTGATTTGTATCTTTAAGCAAGATACTTACTCAGCTTGTTCTAGTCCTGATCTGCAGGAGTTATATAATTATGTGCATGGTTGGGCAGTGCTAGAATTGTAGAAAGCTGTTGGAGCACAGAAATGGCAGCACCGGTTGTATGCTAACCAGGAATTGGAGAAAGATATTGGCTGGTTGCTAAGGCCCTATAACCACAGATAATAATTTATAAACTGCATTGAAACAACCTGTGAACTATACCTTGTTGTGAAGTAGAGATCAAGGTATGACAACCTCAAATTGTTGTGTATTATTACTAATATTCTATAAATCGTGAGTTGTGAATGGATCGACATTCAGAACATTGTGTTGTCATTCTGTTGTGAGGACCTGAAATGGAAGTTTCGCATTTTCCTACGAAAACATGCTGTACACGTTCTCTCTACTGAGAGTTCATCTTCAAGTATGTCAATGGCATGGATCAGATATATCATATTTAACCTTTACACACTTATGCAACTTTAATAAACTTCCCCCCATATTGATTTAGATCAGTCCATTCCTTCTACAGTGGTTGAAGGGTCAGTATAAGGGTAAGAAGGCAGTGATGTCTTTCTGATGCGTTTCTACTTTCAGAGGCAGTTAAAGGCCCAGTATACGTAACTTTCGGCAAAACTTGAAGCAAAAATCAAGCCTAATAACTTAATGTATTTATAGATTAAGTTAAGATTAACTGATATCAGTAATATCCAAGATGAATTCTTATGCGGTTAGAATTACGAAAAATTTCAAAGTTACATACATATTAATTGTAATTTAAATTGTCTTCAATGAACCCTCTAAAATAAATGTCTACAATGAACCCTCTAAAATAAATGTCTTACAATGAACCTTCTCAAATAAATATCTACAATGAACTCTTTAAAATAACTGTCTACAATGAACTCTCTAAAATAAATGTCTTACAATGAACCTTCTCAAATAAATGTCTACAATGAACCCTCTAAAATAAATGTCTACAATGAACCCTCTAAAATAAATGTCTTACAATGAACCTTCTCAAATAAATATCTACAATGAACTCTTTAAAATAACTGTCTACAATGAACTCTCTAAAATAAATATCTAAAATGAACCCTCTAAAATAAATGCCATATTCTCATTCTGCTGTTGATGTAATGAAGTATATGTTGTGTAATATTATCACAAAGCATGATGTATGGAATCCAACTGAATTCAAAAGTCAGAAATACTGGACAGCTTCTGGCAAATGCATGTCTAGATCAAACCAATTGTCCTCAAATTGAACAAAATGATTTTGGACTTTGGTAGATAAGGTATTATTTATAAATATGCAATTGTGCAAAAATAATATTGACAAAATAGAAAATATTTTTTCTTTATCTGTTAATGTGTAATTTTTTCAGGTTGCAATAAAACCAACTGATGTTGGTGAGAAACTCAGTGATTCTAACAGTGCCACAGCAGAGGACATGAGGACGATGATCGTGAACGATGTCGACAACAACAATGAGGTGTTTCACAACACACTCTCCATGTCAGCCGAAATGGTGATTCCTCACAAAGCTGGTGATTCCAGTGATCAACAAGGCAAGAGAAAGTCATTAGGAATGCAACCAAACAGTTGGAAGACTTACATCAAAGGGAAGCAACTCCCAAGGAGATCCACTTCCTGTGACAATGTTGTGAAGGCTAAAAGTTCTGGACAGAAAATTGGGCAGCGTGCAATGTCGGACGGCAATTTCCAGGGAGTCGGGAGGAACGTGAATGAGAAAACCTACCTTGTATCAAAGCTAGCTTCTAAGGAGGGAGGTAAGATCACTCTAGTTTAGTAGGATTAATTGAGCAATATGTCAATAAATGTTGATATGTTAATTCGCTAGATAAAGACTTCTGTTAAAGCTGATATGAATTGAATGCTTATTAAAGAGTAATTTTGAATACATTATCTTAATGACTATATGGATCATTAAATCTTCAAAAATCTTCTTCCTTAGCATAAGTATCATGATAGCATTTTGTTTTAGATTCCAAGGTGGACAAGCTGCCTCCTTCAGGGAAAAAGACTGTGGCTGTGTTTATCGCTAAAGCATTGTACTCTGCCATCCTGGACACACAATCAACACCCTCCGCAGCGGGGGGTGCATTGTACTGCCACCTGGTGGGGGTGTTTGGCCAGCAGAGGGCGAAACAGTTGGTGGAATGTACATCACGATGCCTGACACAAGGAAAGGACTTCAATGTGGTACAACAGGAATACACTGATAATGAACTGGTTTATTTCCCGCTGGTGGTCCAGTACCTCACCCTACAAAACGTCATGGACTAGGGTTGTTGTCATGAACATGTACTACATTTGAAATCATTGTCATGAAGATATAACTTATTTTAAAAGTAATCTGAATATAACAAGTGGTTTCAATAGATTTTTGTGACTGCCTAAATTACTGAAATGTATGCAGTAATTTAGAGATATTAATTCGAAAAGCATAAAATCTATGAATTTGCTCCGTAAACAGTGTTTTTACTCTCTGTGAATTCTATAAACAAATTATCCATTGGAACTAATCGGAATTAGGAGATTTAAAACCATCTTCACATACTGTAAACGTACATATTTTAGCACGTTTCGCATTAAAAGATTTGCGCTAAAATATGATTTGGCCAATGCGAGTTTGAATATGCTGCCATATATGTATAAAGTCATTATCACAAAAGCACAAATTTATCATATACAATATAATATACCAAAAACTGACAATGTGATAGGATTTGATTGTACAAAATTAAGTGCCTTAAAGTTTGCAATTACAGTACCCTTCCTCAATATCCAAGAGTTATGCTCACCTACGCTCTCTACACCCATTTTGTCATGGCAAACCTGAAGGCCATCTGTGCACTACCTTGTTGGTGAGGCAAGATTACTGGTGTACATCAACAGAATCTCTTGGTCACATAAACAATTCAGCTTTGAAGTCGGTTCAAAAGCTCCTTTTTAATCTTCAAAGGACAGGCATGCAGCCTAGCCATTGGTCAGGTTTCGTCTCGTGTAACCTATTCTAATAGCCTCTCGTCTGTCGTACTTTATTCGTACATTTTAAACTTCTTCTCAAAAAACCCTGAACCAATTTGAATGAAATTTGGCTGGCAAAGATGCACCAAAATTGGAAATTATATGGTCCTATCCCCATAGGGTACTGAGGGAGGGGCCAAAAGGTGTCAAATAAAGCGCTTTAGAGTAATTTTACAAATTATATAGAGGGCTATATAAATTTTGTATATTAAATTAGTTAAAATTTCAACAATTTTCTTCTCTAGACGCAATAGAATGGTGCTTTATCGAAATTGTGAATTTTATGCCCCCCAGACTTCAGGTTCCCCCCTGGGGAAGAGTTGAAGTTTACTATAGTTCATATAGGAGAATGACAATTTTGGCTATTTTGTTCATTTCTAGTTTGAAATCATTCCAGCTTGATTGGAATTACAACCATGAGATGACATTTTGATATTGAAAGAATTTGGAATCCTTGGCCTGGGGCTGTGGGGAAGGGTTCAAAAGGGTCAAATTGGCTTAATTTCAACAATCTTCTTCTTTAGACCCAGACGTGCCTGTTGGCCTCTTGTACTTATTAATATTTTGTGGTGACATTATAAAGCAGATTTGGTTGGAATTAAACAAGAAGTTAGCTGACCAAAAAGTCAAGGTCAAAGGTCAAGATCAAACTTTACATAGTTTCATTGAATTTCATGAACATTTTGTTATGACATTGTGAAGCAAGGTTGGTTGAAATTAAACAAAGAGTCAACAAATTGAATGTCTAGGTCAAAGGTCAAGGTCAACTTTTATAACTTTTCACTGATGAACAGTTTGTTATGACATTACGAAGCAAAGTTGTTCGGATTAAACAAGGATTCAACTGATCAAAAGTCAAGGTCAGTGATTCAAAGGTCAAGGAAACTATTTGTAGCTTTCTTTTTTGAGAAGTCAGTTGAACAAAAATCAAAGTCACTGAGTTTGATTGTTGGGTTCAAAGCTCAAGGATCGATGATATTTGGATTTATATAGACATATAAGCAGGGCCCTTTTTTACCTGTCAGATTTTTAGCTCAAACTTGGTTTAAGTTAATGATAATTTCAGTATTAGGACACAACAACAAAAGTTATTGGTACTAGTACATCAAAACTCAGGTGACCATTGAGGCCCATGGGCCTCTTCTTTTTATATATATATATGTAAATTGTCAAAAATAAAACATTCTTCATACTTTCACTCCATCAGCGGGAGCTTTTCAGGCTGTTTTTTATGTATAATGTATATCTCATTCATTACTTGATTTTTATCTAAAGTAAAATAATGTAGTTTTTAAGGTAAAACATTTTCGTAATCTTACCAATATGATACCAAACATGTTCTTGTTGTTACAAAAACCTGCGAATGGAAGTTTAGCTTTGACATGTTCCAGGGTGGCCTGGAGTGTGAGGATGAAGTGATGGCGACATAGTGATAATATTTACACTTTATTGATGCTTTTCACATAAGATAAGTTTACCCACATGAATGCTGAAATATATACTTTCACTCAATATCTATTTCAAATTACTTATTCCACAAAACTTGTCAGAAGGAGGAACATATTAGTTATGTTTCTCTCTCTACTGCAAATAGTAGGGTTTCTTCTATTCTGTCAAACATAAAACAAAGAAAATGAGTAGTATTCCAAAGCCTGCATTCAGTAAGTCAAGGTCATGACCTTGGACTAGCAACAATCTACTCAGAATTTCCATTGTACTATTAAGAAATGAAACATACTGTACTGTTCAAAAACATCAATATAATGGCAGGTTAAGATTTAAAAATATTAACTTTATATTAAGGGTATATGCTACCTTACTGGGACTTGTAATTTATTATGACGTCATTCTGTGATAATCTATTTGAGGGTAAACTTTCTATTAAGGGTATATGCTACCTTGAATTGTTCTGTATTTATAATACTTATTTTATAAAAGGGACATAACTCCCACGAGTATGGAGTATTATGAGTAAGATAGTATGAATAAAGTCTAGATTCCTGTCTGTTATCACATATATGGTTGTATCAATGGCACTTCTTCAGATGTCAAACTTTCAACTAAAACTTGGAGGATTTATTGGAGTTTGTTGAGTATTTGCTCTGTTGCATTTTGCACAATCGAAATTTACAGGAAATAACCGGAAGTCCTTGTAGAAAGCTCGCATAATCATGACAACACGGTGTGTACACTCCCTTTTCTCGCACAGTTCTGGGCTGGTCCCTTCCTTCAGGCATTTGCGCTTCTTCCCTCCACAATCCATCGTTTTCAATAATCTGGATTTGAAATTGTCCACTTGCTCTGAAAAAGAGAACCACTATCCTGATGAAATACATGTATAGAGCTATTTAAAACCAAACAAGAGCAGTTTGATGTCTTAACTTTACAACTTCTTTAACCATTTTATTATTTTCTTTATGTAAGTGAAGTATACATTTTTAGGTTACATGAGACAAAGTCTCAAGTGACCTTTTCTAATCGCCTTTTGTCTGTCTTCGTGCCTCGTCTGTCCATAAACAAATCACATTTTCGACTTCTTATAAAACCCCTGAACCGATTTGAATGAATTTGGCAGGAACCTTTCCCTAGCCAAAGATGTACCATAACTGTGAATTATATGGTCCTAACCACTTAGGGGCCCTAGGGAGGGGCCCAAAAGGGGTCAAATTAGTTAAAATTTCAAAAATCTTCTCCAAACCCAGATATGCTGGAATTAAATACTATTCACCAATAGAAAGGTGTTAAGGTGCTTTATCAAAATTGGCAATTTCAGGGCCCCCACACTTTAGGTTCTCCCCTGGGGAGGGAGTGAAATTTACTATAACTTGTATAGGAAAATGACACTTTTGTATATATTTTGTTCATTTTCAGTTTGAGATAATTGAAAGTTGGTTAGAATAATAGCCAGGACATGACAGTTTGTAATTGGGCAAATTTTGACTCTGCCCTATGCCCAGGGCAGTAGGGAGGGACTCGAAAGCGTCAAATTGGCTAAAATTTCAACATACTACTTCTTCAGCCCCAGCAGATATGCTTGAATTAAGTATTATTCACCAATGGAATGGTCTTAAAGTGCTTTATGAAAATTGTGCATATTGCTCTTTACTGATTAACATTTTGTTATGACGTTGTGAAGAAAGCTGTTCAGAATTAAAACAATGAGTCAACTGACCAAAAGTCAAGGTCAATGATTCAAAGGTCAAGGAAACCGTTCGTAGCTTTCTTTTTTGAGAAGTCAGTTGAACAAAAAATCAAAGTCACTGAATTTGATCATTGGGTTCAAAGCTCAAGGATCGATGATTTGGGAGATATATAGACACATAAACAGGGCTCTGTTTAACCTGTCAGTTTTCTAGCTCAAACTTGGTTTAAGTTAATGATAATTTGAGTATAAGGACACAATAACCAAAGTTATTGGTACTAGTAAATCAAAATTCATGTGACCGATAAGGCCCATGGGCCTCTTGTTTTACTTATGGAATGTATCTTACTGCTTACTTATGTATGGCCGCACGTTATATCAGTAATTGAAAGCATCAAAGATAACTGGGAATTTCTCCGAGATGTTGCAATCGGACAAATTGCTCATTTACGGGAAAAACCGACGGTTCCAGATGACGGTGAAATACAACCGTACTTTTAGAGGTGGCCCCGAGTACCATGCTCTTTATCATTTGCTTCCGGAACAGCTTGGTGTCTTTGTAGATTAGGATCCGGAATGTAGACATGTTTAGATGGATATCCTGGGACCCGTCCCGACAGCGAGGCTGGCTCTCGGGATCACTGAGGCTTTCACATGCTGTTAGATTTAACAGAAATGTAAACAGAGATTAAACCACTGGTCATTATTCTGTAAAACATCTTTCAATCGGCTCCAAAATGAACAATTTAACAGAAAATTTCCTTGATAATTTGGCCACCCAAACTTCAATGCAAGCATATGCTAAATTTTCAATAAGGTATCCGCTTAACTATTTGCACAATCTTTTATTTTGTTGTCTACGATTTATCAGAACACCAGTTGGTAACGAGTTTCCTTACTAGAGGTTTCGTCTCAAGTATGACCTACCAGTCTTTCCAATTTGCCATTTCCATAACTCCACCTCATCCTTCTTTGCGTTGTCAAATGCCACAAATAGCTCCTTGCCCTCTATATGTCTGTACACAAGGTGATCTGCCCTTTTAGGGACACACATGTGACGTAAAAACCGGGGAATCCGAGTCCTATTGTACACGGGACGGTTCGTCAATACGGGAGGCATGGCGGCGACCTCGGAATCACCATGGTGATGGCGATGTTTATGAACAATCGCATCTAGAAACAAGAATTATCACAATAAACATCGTTTTATGATAATAAAACTGCCTAGATGCTAATAGAGTACCGTTTCACTGTTATTTTTGTTTTGTTTTATGGGAGTAGGATAGGGATAGCATTATCTAAACGCCTTAGTTTACGCCACAATACAGCGGTAACATCAGACACTTGCCAATTTCCGGGTTTAGGTTTAGATACATGTTCGATAAAATGTATATACTATCACCAAATGGGGCTTGCTTATCAAAAATACTCTGAACTTAATCCCCACCCCCTCCATATCCATGCTTCCAATGGCTGTATTACCAGGCCCCTCTGTGACTGTAACAAGCTATTATGTCCCTGTTGTGGTATCGAACTCTAGACCCCATTTTGCTTAAACTTTAACAAATTCTCGTGCACCTGTGGCTGTAACACATTCTCAGACACCCGACACTCAGCAGTACCTAACATACGTACCTTGGTAAAGGTCTCGTTTGGACCGCCCACGACGCCGGCCTTTCCTCCTCCTCAGTCACCCGACACTCATGATCAGCAGTACCTAACATACGTACCTTGGTAAAGGTCTCGTTTGGACCGCCCACGACGCCGGCCTTTCCTCCTCCTCAGTCACCCGACACTCATGATCAGCAGTACCTAACATACGTACCTTGGTAAAGGTCTCGTTTGGACCGCCCACGACGCCGGCCTTTCCTCCTCTTCTGTTTCCTCCTATGGTCCTTGCGGATATCTTTGAAGCAGACCTTCTTCAGCTTCTTTCCTTTATCCCTGGTACTGTTGTCATCGCAGGTTTTACAGCAGGCCAGGGCATTCTTGAACTTTGGTTCAGCACACGTCAGTTCTCGTTCCGAGGGACAGCGCAGTCTGCTACAAGTGATGGTGCCGTCCTGTAGCAAACAAAACCGCCTACTTACATGGCTAATATGTAAAATTGAGCATGAAAAAAATATCATGGAATGAATGGTAATGTCAGTGGATTTGCATTGCAATTTGAATTAAAGAGTTGAACTTGACTAGATATCGACCAGTAATGGTATAAAGAGTGCTTTAAATGAGAAATGATACAACTGTACAAACATTCACTGGCTCATATCGTCAAACAAAACCAATTTCCCTTGCCTGTTTAACTCCTCCAAACACGTTCCTGTCCTTTCACACCTGTTTAACTCCCCCAAACACGTTCCTGTCCTTTCACACCTGTTTAACTCCCCCAAACACGTTCCTGTCCTTTCACACCTGTTTAACTCCCCCAAACACGTTCCTGTCCTTTCACACGTGTTTAACTCCTCCAAACACTTTCCTGTCCTTTCACACGTGTTTAACTCCTCCAAACACGTTCCTGTCCTTTCACACCTGTTTAACTCCCCCAAACACGTTCCTGTCCTTTCACACCTGTTTAACTCCCCCAAACACGTTCCTGTCCTTTCACACCTGTTTAACTCCTCCAAACACGTTCCTGTCCTTTCACACCTGTTTAACTCCTCCAAACACGTTCCTGTCCTTTCACACCTGTTTTAACTCCTCCAAACACGTTCCTGTCCTTTCACACCTGTTTAACTCCTCCAAACACGTTCCTGTCCTTTCACACCTGTTTAACTCCCCCAAACACGTTCCTGTCCTTTCACACCTGTTTAACTCCTCCAAACACGTTCCTGTCCTTTCACACCTGTTTAACTCCTCCAAACACGTTCCTGTCCTTTCACACCTGTTTAACTCCCCCAAACACGTTCCTGTCCTTTCACACCTGTTTAACTCCCCCAAACACGTTCCTGTCCTTTCACACCTGTTTAACTCCCCCAAACACGTTCCTGTCCTTTCACACCTGTTTAACTCCCCCAAACACGTTCCTGTCCTTTCACACCTGTTTAACTCCCCCAAACACGTTCCTGTCCTTTCACACCTGTTTAACTCCCCCAAACACGTTCCTGTCCTTTCACACCTGTTTAACTCCCCCAAACACGTTCCTGTCCTTTCACACCTGTTTAACTCCCCCAAACACGTTCCTGTCCTTTCACACCTGTTTAACTCCCCCAAACACGTTCCTGTACTTTCACACCTGTTTACCTCCTCCAAACACGTTCCTGTCCTTTCACACCTGTTTAACTCCCCCAAACACGTTCCTGTCCTTTCACACCTGTTTAACTCCCCCAAACACGTTCCTGTCCTTTCACACCTGTTTAACTCCTCCAAACACGTTCCTGTCCTTTCACACCTGTTTAACTCCCCCAAACACGTTCCTGTCCTTTCACACCTGTTTAACTCCTCCAAACACGTTCCTGTCCTTTCACACCTGTTTAACTCCCCCAAACACGTTCCTGTCCTTTCACACCTGTTTAACTCCCCCAAACACGTTCCTGTCCTTTCACACCTGTTTAACACGTTCCTGTCCTTTCACACGTGTTTAACTCCTCCAAACACGTTCCTGTCCTTTCACACCTGTTTAAATCCCCCAAACACGTTCCTGTCCTTTCACACCTGTTTAACTCCCCCAAACACGTTCCTGTCCTTTCACACCTGTTTAACTCCCCCAAACACGTTCCTGTCCTTTCACACGTGTTTAACTCCTCCAAACACGTTCCTGTCCTTTCACACCTGTTTAACTCCCCCAAACACGTTCCTGTCCTTTCACACGTGTTTAACTCCCCCAAACACGTTCCTGTCCTTTCACACCTGTTTAACTCCTCCAAACACGTTCCTGTCCTTTCATACCTGTTTAACTCCTCCAAACACGTTCCTGTCCTTTCACACCTGTTTAACTCCCCCAATCACGTTCCTGTCCTTTCACACCTGTTTACCTCCTCCAAACACGTTCCTGTCCTTTCACACGTGTTTAACTCCCCCAAACACGTTCCTGTCCTTTCACACGTGTTTAACTCCCCCAAACACGTTCCTGCCCTTTCATACCTGTTTAACTCCCCAAAACACGTTCCTGTCCTTTCACACGTGTTTAACTCCCCCAAACACGTTCCTGTCCTTTCACACCTGTTTAACTCCTCCAAACACGTTCCTGTCCTTTCACACGTGTTTAACTCCTCCAAACACGTTCCTGTCCTTTCACACCTGTTTAACTCCTCCAAACACGTTCCTGTCCTTTCACACGTGTTTAACTCCCCCAAACACGTTCCTGTCCTTTCACACGTGTTTAACTCCCCCAAACACGTTCCTGTCCTTTCACACGTGTTTAACTCCCCCAAACACGTTCCTGTCCTTTCACACCTGTTTAACTCCCCCAAACACGTTCCTGTACTTTCACACGTGTTTAACTCCCCCAAACACGTTCCTGTCCTTTCACACCTGTTTAACTCCTCCAAACACTTTCCTGTCCTTTCACACGTGTTTAACTCCCCCAAACACGTTCCTGACCTTTCACACCTGTTTAACTCCCCCAAACACGTTCCTGTCCTTTCACACCTGTTTAACTCCTCCAAACACGTTCCTGTCCTTTCACACCTGTTTAACTCCCCCAAACACGTTCCTGTCCTTTCACACCTGTTTAACACGTTCCTGTCCTTTCACACCTGTTTAACTCCTCCAAACACGTTCCTGTCCTTTCACACCTGTTTAAATCCCCCAAACACGTTCCTGTCCTTTCACACCTGTTTAAATCCCCCAAACACGTTCCTGTCCTTTCACACCTGTTTAACTCCCCCAAACACGTTCCTGTCCTTTCACACCTGTTTAACTCCCCCAAACACGTTCCTGTCCTTTCACACCTGTTTAAATCCCCCAAACACGTTCCTGTCCTTTCACACCTGTTTAACTCCCCCAAACACGTTCCTGTCCTTTCACACCTGTTTAACTCCCCCAAACACGTTCCTGTCCTTTCACACCTGTTTAACTCCTCCAAACACGTTCCTGTCCTTTCACACCTGTTTAACTCCCCCAAACACGTTCCTGTCCTTTCACACCTGTTTAACTCCCCCAAACACGTTCCTGTCCTTTCACACCTGTTTAACTCCCCCAATCACGTTCCTGTCCTTTCACACCTGTTTAACTCCCCCAAACACGTTCCTGTCCTTTCACACCTGTTTAACTCCCCCAAACACGTTCCTGTCCTTTCACACCTGTTTAACTCCCCCAATCACGTTCCTGTCCTTTCACACCTGTTTAACTCCCCCAAACACGTTCCTGTCCTTTCACACCTGTTTAACTCCCCCAATCACGTTCCTGTCCTTTCACACCTGTTTACCTCCTCCAAACACGTTCCTGTCCTTTCACACGTGTTTAACTCCCCCAAACACGTTCCTGTCCTTTCACACGTGTTTAACTCCCCCAAACACGTTCCTGCCCTTTCATACCTGTTTAACTCCCCAAAACACGTTCCTGTCCTTTCACATGTGTTTAACTCCCCCAAACACGTTCCTGTCCTTTCACACCTGTTTAACTCCTCCAAACACGTTCCTGTCCTTTCACACGTGTTTAACTCCTCCAAACACGTTCCTGTCCTTTCACACCTGTTTAACTCCTCCAAACACGTTCCTGTCCTTTCACACGTGTTTAACTCCCCCAAACACGTTCCTGTCCTTTCACACGTGTTTAACTCCCCCAAACACGTTCCTGTCCTTTCACACGTGTTTAACTCCCCCAAACACGTTCCTGTCCTTTCACACGTGTTTAACTCCCCCAAACACGTTCCTGTACTTTTACACGTGTTTAACTCCCCCAAACACGTTCCTGTCCTTTCACACCTGTTTAACTCCTCCAAACACTTTCCTGTCCTTTCACACCTGTTTAACTCCCCCAAACACGTTCCTGTCCTTTCACACGTGTTTAACTCCCCCAAACACGTTCCTGTCCTTTCACACCTGTTTAACTCCCCCAAACACGTTCCTGTCCTTTCACACGTGTTTAACTCCCCCAAACACGTTCCTGTCCTTTCACACCTGTTTAACTCCCCCAAACACGTTCCTGTACTTTCACACCTGTTTAACTCCCCCAAACACGTTCCTGTCCTTTCACACGTGTTTAACTCCCCCAAACACGTTCCTGTCCTTTCACACCTGTTTAACTCCCCCAAACACGTTCCTGTCCTTTCACACCTGTTTAACTCCTCCAAACACGTTCCTGTCCTTTCACACCTGTTTAACTCCCCCAAACACGTTCCTGTCCTTTCACACCTGTTTAACTCCCCCAAACACGTTCCTGTCCTTTCACACCTGTTTAACTCCCCCAATCACGTTCCTGTCCTTTCACACCTGTTTAACTCCCCCAAACACGTTCCTGTCCTTTCACACCTGTTTAACTCCCCCAAACACGTTCCTGTCCTTTCACACCTGTTTAACTCCCCCAATCACGTTCCTGTCCTTTCACACCTGTTTAACTCCCCCAAACACGTTCCTGTCCTTTCACACCTGTTTAACTCCCCCAATCACGTTCCTGTCCTTTCACACCTGTTTACCTCCTCCAAACACGTTCCTGTCCTTTCACACGTGTTTAACTCCCCCAAACACGTTCCTGTCCTTTCACACGTGTTTAACTCCCCCAAACACGTTCCTGCCCTTTCATACCTGTTTAACTCCCCAAAACACGTTCCTGTCCTTTCACATGTGTTTAACTCCCCCAAACACGTTCCTGTCCTTTCACACCTGTTTAACTCCTCCAAACACGTTCCTGTCCTTTCACACGTGTTTAACTCCTCCAAACACGTTCCTGTCCTTTCACACCTGTTTAACTCCTCCAAACACGTTCCTGTCCTTTCACACGTGTTTAACTCCCCCAAACACGTTCCTGTCCTTTCACACGTGTTTAACTCCCCCAAACACGTTCCTGTCCTTTCACACGTGTTTAACTCCCCCAAACACGTTCCTGTCCTTTCACACGTGTTTAACTCCCCCAAACACGTTCCTGTACTTTTACACGTGTTTAACTCCCCCAAACACGTTCCTGTCCTTTCACACCTGTTTAACTCCTCCAAACACTTTCCTGTCCTTTCACACCTGTTTAACTCCCCCAAACACGTTCCTGTCCTTTCACACGTGTTTAACTCCCCCAAACACGTTCCTGTCCTTTCACACCTGTTTAACTCCCCCAAACACGTTCCTGTCCTTTCACACCTGTTTAACTCCTCCAAACACGTTCCTGTCCTTTCACACCTGTTTAACTCCCCCAAACACGTTCCTGTCCTTTCACACCTGTTTAACTCCTCCAAACACGTTCCTGTCCTTTCACACCTGTTTAACTCCCCCAAACACGTTCCTGTCCTTTCACACCTGTTTAACTCCCCCAAACACGTTCCTGTCCTTTCACACCTGTTTAACTCCTCCAAACACGTTCCTGTCCTTTCACACCTGTTTAACTCCCCCAAACACGTTCCTGTCCTTTCACACCTGTTTAACACGTTCCTGTCCTTTCACACCTGTTTAACTCCTCCAAACACGTTCCTGTCCTTTCACACCTGTTTAAATCCCCCAAACACGTTCCTGTCCTTTCACACCTGTTTAACTCCCCCAAACACGTTCCTGTCCTTTCACACCTGTTTAACTCCCCCAAACACGTTCCTGTCCTTTCACACCTGTTTAACTCCTCCAAACACGTTCCTGTCCTTTCACACCTGTTTAACTCCCCCAAACACGTTCCTGTACTTTCACACCTGTTTAACTCCCCCAAACACGTTCCTGTCCTTTCACACCTGTTTACCTCCTCCAAACACGTTCCTGTCCTTTCACACCTGTTTAACTCCTCCAAACACGTTCCTGTCCTTTCACACCTGTTTAACTCCTCCAAACACGTTCCTGTCCTTTCACACCTGTTTAACTCCCCCAAACACGTTCCTGCCCTTTCACACCTGTTTACCTCCTCCAAACACGTTCCTGTCCTTTCACACCTGTTTAACTCCCCCAAACACGTTCCTGTCCTTTCACACCTGTTTACCTCCTCCAAACACGTTCCTGTCCTTTCACACCTGTTTAACTCCCCCAAACACGTTCCTGTCCTTTCACACCTGTTTAACTCCCCCAAACACGTTCCTGTCCTTTCACACCTGTTTACCTCCTCCAAACACGTTCCTGTCCTTTCACACCTGTTTAACTCCCCCAATCACGTTCCTGTCCTTTCACACCTGTTTACCTCCTCCAAACACGTTCCTGTCCTTTCACACCTGTTTAACTCCCCCAAACACGTTCCTGTCCTTTCACACCTGTTTACCTCCTCCAAACACGTTCCTGTCCTTTCACACCTGTTTAACTCCCCCAAACACGTTCCTGTCCTTTCACACGTGTTTAACTCCTCCAAACACGTTCCTGTCCTTTCACACCTGTTTAACTCCTCCAAACACGTTCCTGTCCTTTCACACCTGTTTACCTCCTCCAAACACGTTCCTGTCCTTTCACACCTGTTTAACTCCCCCAAACACGTTCCTGTCCTTTCACACGTGTTTAACTCCTCCAAACACGTTCCTGTCCTTTCACACCTGTTTAACTCCTCCAAACACGTTCCTGTCCTTTCACACCTGTTTAACTCCCCCAAACACGTTCCTGTCCTTTCACACCTGTTTAACTCCCCCAATCACGTTCCTGTCCTTTCACACCTGTTTACCTCCTCCAAACACGTTCCTGTCCTTTCACACGTGTTTAACTCCCCCAAACACGTTCCTGTCCTTTCACACGTGTTTAACTCCCCCAAACACGTTCCTGCCCTTTCATACCTGTTTAACTCCCCAAAACACGTTCCTGTCCTTTCACACGTGTTTAACTCCCCCAAACACGTTCCTGTCCTTTCACACGTGTTTAACTCCTCCAAACACGTTCCTGTCCTTTCACACGTGTTTAACTCCTCCAAACACGTTCCTGTCCTTTCACACCTGTTTAACTCCTCCAAACACGTTCCTGTCCTTTCACACCTGTTTAACTCCTCCAAACACGTTCCTGTCCTTTCACACCTGTTTAACTCCCCCAAACACGTTCCTGTCCTTTCACACCTGTTTAACTCCCCCAAACACGTTCCTGTCCTTTCACACGTGTTTAACTCCCCCAAACACGTTCCTGTCCTTTCACACGTGTTTAACTCCCCCAAACACGTTCCTGTCCTTTCACACGTGTTTAACTCCCCCAAACACGTTCCTGTCCTTTCACACCTGTTTAACTCCCCCAAACACGTTCCTGTACTTTCACACCTGTTTAACTCCCCCAAACACGTTCCTGTCCTTTCACACGTGTTTAACTCCCCCAAACACGTTCCTGTCCTTTCACACCTGTTTAACTCCCCCAAACACGTTCCTGTCCTTTCACACCTGTTTAACTCCTCCAAACACTTTCCTGTCCTTTCACACGTGTTTAACTCCCCCAAACACGTTCCTGACCTTACTCGGTCCCTTCTGGAATACTATATCCCATCCCATACTTACATAACATATAAAATCTCCATCCCCGGGATAGTTACATAACATATACAATCTCCATCCCCGGGATAGTTACATAACATATACAATCTCCATCCCCGGGATAGTTACATAACATATACAATCTCCATCCCCGGGATAGTTAAATAACATATACAATCTCCATCCCCGGGATAGTTGAATAACATAAAATCTCCACCCCCGGGATAGTTACATAACATTTACAATATCCATCCCCGGGATAGTTACATAACATATACAATCTCCTCCCCCGGGATAGTTACATAACATATAAAATCTCCATCCCCGGGATAGTTACATAACATATACAATCTCCATCCCCGGGATAGTTACATAACATATACAATCTCCATCCCCGGGATAGTTACATAACATATAAAATCTCCATCCCCGGGATAGTTACATAACATTTACAATATCCATTCCCGGGATAGTTACATAACATATAAAATCTCCATCCCCGGGATAGTTACATAACATATACAATATCCATTCCCGGGATAGTTACATAACATTTACAATATCCATCCCCGGGATAGTTACATAACATATACAATCTCCATCCCCGGGATAGTTACATAACATATACAATCTCCATCCCCGGGATAGTTACATAACATATAAAATCTCCATCCCCGGGATAGTTACATAACATTTACAATATCCATTCCCGGGATAGTTACATAACATATACAATCTCCATCCCCGGGATAGTTACATAACATTTACAATATCCATTCCCGGGATAGTTACATAACATTTACAATATCCATCCCCGGGATAGTTACATAACATATACAATCTCCATCCCCGGGATAGTTACATAACATTTACAATATCCATCCTCGGGATAGTTACATAACATATACAATCTCCATCCCCGGGATAGTTACATAACATTTACAATATCCATCCTCGGGATAGTTACATAACATATACAATCTCCATCCCCGGGATAGTTACATAACATTTACAATATCCATTCCCGGGATAATTAACGTTACGTATATGCCCCATCCCCGGGATACTTAACGTAAAATATGAGCCCCACCCCCGGGATGCTTACATCACAGATACATGTCTTGCAGTTGTCCGTGCTTTTATTCCACGTCTCGTTATGTTTGAAGGTCACGGCTGGTCCATCTGTGTCAGTGCAGCCTATATATAACAACAAAAGATCTTCATTATCAACATCACGGCTGGCCCATCTTTGTCTGTGCAGCCTATATATAACAACAAAAGATCTTCATTATCAACATCACGGCTGGTCAATCTTTGTCTGTGCAGCATATATATAACAACAAAAGATCTTCATTATCAACATCACGACTGGCCCATCTTTGTCAGTGCAGCCTATATATAACAACAAAAGATCTTCATTATCAACATCACGGCTGGCCCATCTTTGTCAATGCAGCCTATATATAACAACAAAAGATCTTCATTGTCAACATCACGGCATGTCAATCTTTGTCAGTGCAGCCTATATATATTAAAAGATCTTCATTATCAACATCACGGCTGGCCCATCTTTGTCAGTGCAGCCTATATATAACAACAAAAGATCTTCATTATCAACATCACGGCTGGCCCATTTTTGTCAGTGCAAGTCACAAACTTGAACATAAGAAAGCTTTGATGCTGACAAAGTTGACCCTGGGAGGCTTTTGTGAAGAAGCAGTTAGGAACAATATCATCAGTTATTTCTACAAACACTATTTTAAAATTTGGCGAATTCTAAAATTTAAGTTAAAAGTGTCTAGTGTAAAAATGTATATCAAGATATTAAGCATTCTACTATCGGTTGCATCACTGCTGGGTCACATCGAGTAGACTTTCGCTATCTACCTCAAACCGATATCAATTTACATGCATAGGGATTGGAGAAAAATATTTGATAAAAGAATTAGCCTTTTATCTTGTTTAGTTTATGACATTATAAATCCATTGCAGCACGAGGTAAATTGCTCCAACGCGAAGCGTTTACGTTAAATTTACCAACTGTTCCATTGGATTTATAATCTGTAAATTATGCGTATTACTCTGTTCAATATAGCCGCATTTGTGGACAAAGATTATATTTCAAACATCAAAAAAAAAAGGTTGTAGAATTGCTCAAATCAGCAAACATAATAAAATGTACATATATACAGCTGCATGACTTGTAATAGTAGCGATACTATGCTTTCGAACCGACAAATTACAGAAACTGAGTTGAAGTGATGATGGCGCATACTGCGATTTTATTCCCCTTAAGGTATACTACCGATATGTGTATAGTTTCCCAATTTTGTCTAAGCTCTAAAAAACAGTTGCCACGAAAAATGTAACAATTGTTACAATTTTCGTGCAACACGCACGAAAAATGTAACAATTGTTACATTTTTCGTACACAATGCACGAAAAATGTAACATTGTTACAATTTTCGTGTACCACACACGAAAAATGTAACAATTGTTACATTTTTCGTAATTGTTACATTTTTCGTTGCATCAAAGCTTATATTGCAAAAGTTTATTTGTTGTTCATTTAAGGACATTACAGATTTTACTAAATTCGAAGTGCCCCGAAAAAAACAGCGACCGACGGCCTGTTCCTAGTGACTGCCGCATGTAAGTCATAGGTCGAGGTCACTTGCCAACTTTTATGTTTCGTGTACATATATGTAGGTACGTATACGTACATTTGATCATGTGACCCTGAAAGCTGGCCAAAGTAATTAATTCAATTCAATTTTATAGCCATTTCACCAAACTTCATATGCCCCCTTTGGTAGCTGTTTATTTAGAACCATTTCGTCTTTTAATACCTTTGACCGTGCTTTGACCCATATATACGTGCAGTAGGTCAGGGTCACGAAAAGAACCAATTACACTGTCCTTCTTACAAAAATAGTAAGACTATATACATGTATACTTATAAATGTACTTTAGTTCGGGTGTCTAAGTGAAGTAAGGTGGACGGGGGTTGTCGGTCAGTCCAGAGCTGTATGTGTTCATTCTGTACAAGCGATTATCTATCATCAGATACACATGATGTACGTTACATACAGTTTATATAAAGATCATGTATAAACTATTATGTACACATGTATGTATACTTGCATGAAATATGGATTATATATGTACCCTACACGTCAGTTCTTATACACACATAAATATAATGTATGAATATCTTCGCAAATAATACTGTGTAATATAAGTATCGCACATTTATAGTGTATACCGGTCAGTGAGGGTGACTATGTATTAACCCCACCCACGATCACCGGAGGGGTATATTGCCCTCATTGATCCTACATATATGTACATGTAGCTGTAGATCTACCCCCGAGAGAATATACGATATACATATATCTACATCCATTGTACTTGGCATTGTATGCGTACAGTTTGTTTTTATATCGTATGGCCATGATATATCACCTGTTTATTTCTTACCTGAGAATCCGGTAGCTGTGTGTCCACCACTGAAAACCAGAAGTACGGTACACAACACGTACACCTGGTACATACTGTATCTATATGTGTATCATCCTGACCATCACGCTGTCATATCCTGGTCACCTCAGGTGTGAACAATCCTTTGTGTACGCTCGTATCACACCTATGTCGGTATACCGTAATAGTCCCGTTCTTTGTTGATTAAATACCGCTGATCACATGACCAACAAGTCAACCTGTATATACCTGTCGGTAACATAAAGATATACCTGAGTGATTAGGTGAGTAAAAACACGGGTAATATGGCCTCTATTTACCTGTCTGATATACCATATAGGTAAACACGTGTTTATTTAGAGTATACGTACTGTACATTGTGAAAAGACAATTAATTACGCCGAAGACATAAAGACAGCAGATCATTAGCACTGCTCTAACATGTTGGCTTTCTTTTCTTTTCAACAAAAGCCGCAATCTGTCGTCCCGGACCGTCCCTTAACGTAAAATCTCCACAGAGAAGACAGAGGAACAAGTCACTTCTCAAAAGTTAATGTTTAATCAAATTGTTTTATTACTCACTATACACTGTAGATAAACATTTTTGTTTTAACGAAACTTTATCAGAACCTGTATAGTGTACATATCAATTGACACAATATAAGCTTATTTAGTAGAAATAATTCATATTATTTCTCTGGAGTGCAAAAACCTTTATGGCGTATATTCCCGTAATTCTGTGTGACCCTATATGGATCACGGCCAACATACATGTGATTTTCTCTTCTTTGTGTATGAATTTGATAATTAGGCCTAGAGATGTAAGTGAATATGACATATTTGCATACGAGTTTTCTCCAGTTTAGTAAAGATATTTGCCATTCATTGATTAGCATAAACAGGGATTGATGAGAGATCATCATTTGGTACAGCAGCAGGTGTATAAGGTCTTCATCACTATCTGCAATAACATATAGAGAAGTATCAACTGTAAACAAGTTGATACATCATGTTTAAGATGTTACGTCAGCTGTTATATCAATGAATGATAGAAATACAAAGAGCCAAAGAACAGATCCTTGAGGAAATCCTGCAGATATAGATTAAGTATTTGATTGGTATCCATCAATTATTTCCCTTTGGTTTCCGGCAGATAATGAAGCTTTAAACCACTCGAATAATATTCCTTTTAAATTCAACATTCTTCCCCATGTATTTTTAAAAAAGTGGGGAACGCGGGAACACACCGACTTGGCTGTGGGGATCTTACGGGGGCCAAAACAAAAATAAATACCTTTATATTATTTTAAGTGAATTGATTAGAAACAAGCAAACATAAGCATTAGAGGGAGACAACTCCCAAAACGAATGATTCATAACATTATGACAAATTGTAGTCTACACCCTACAGGACGAGAGCGACACTCACAATAAACAAACATGGGAGGGTACGGGGTAAAAAGTACAGATAAACAAACATGGGAGGGTACGGGGTAAAAAGTATAGATAAACAAACATGGGAGGGTACGGGGTAAAAAGTATAGATAAACAAACATGGGAGGGTACGGGGTAAAAAGTATAGATAAACAAACATGTGAGGGTACGGGGTAAAATGTACAGATAAACAAACATGGGAGGGTACGGGGTAAAAAGTATAGATAAACAAACATGGGAGGGTACAGGGTAAAAAGTATAGATAAACAAACACGGGAGGGTACAGGGTAAAAAAGTATAGATAAACAAACACGGGAGGGTACGGGGTAAAAAGTATAGATAAACAAACACAGGAGGGTACGGAGTAAAAAGTACAGATAAACAAACATGGGAGGGTACAGGGTAAAAAAGTATAGATAAACAAACACGGGAGGGTACGGGGTAAAAAGTACAGATAAACAAACACGGGAGGGTACGGGGTAAAAAGTACAGATAAACAAACATGGGAGGGTACGGGGTAAAAAGTAAAGATAAACAAACACGGGAGGGTACGGAGTAAAAAGTATAAATAATCAAACATGGGAGAGTACGGGGTAAAAAGTATAGATAAACAAACATGGGAGGGCAAGGGGTAAAATGTACAGATAAACAAACATGGGAGGGTACGGGGTAAAAAGTATAGATAAACAAACATGGGAGGGTACGGGGTAAAAAGTACAGATAAACAAACACGGGAGGGTACGGGGTAAAAAGTATAGATAAACAAACATGGGAGGGTACGAGGTAAAAAGTATAGATAAACAAACACCAACACGTGATCATTATACTTCTCCAGCCAAATTTCAACATGTATCTTTCAATTATTAGGCCGTAAATATGTTTGAAGCACACAATTAAAATTGATGGAGGTCCTTGGATCAAGTTGATGTGGGTATGAGGGTATGTCTGTGAGCGTCTCTGGACCCTCCGAACGTTAGGTAGGGATCTATATGGTGATAATTAGATCTAATATAGAAAATATAGATCTAGTTATCCGACAAAATACACATGGCGCGGTCAACTTATCTGTCTCCTACCCCCACAGTTATCTGACGTATGTCAAAGGGACAAATCTCACGTGATTAATCAATTCATCAGCTCAATGAGAAAATCAATTAAATCAGTTTATGTAAATTAACAATAAATGTAGAATGAATAGGATATAAGTTGACAATAAACATATATTGGCGGTTGCTCCCACCGGTGGGACCTGGTGGTATACCTCCTGCTCGAATTTTGTTAGGCGTTGACCTGATTAAACCTCAAATAGAGCTAAAACATTATGAAATTAATGACATTTACATATATAGGCATAGCATTCCAAGACAATAGATTTCTGCAACTGCTTTGTCCCGACCTCAGGCGGGGAATTCTGATCAATAGATCGAGCTGTTTCCTATCCCACAGTTATCCAGCGTCAAGTATCTCAGGAAACAAACATATTAACACAATAACAAAAGTTACCTCACCTATTTAGTTGTTCTCGTTTACCTCCCTTCGTTGTCGTTCTCGTTGACCTCATTTTGATGTCGTTCTCGTTTACCTCCCCTTTGTTGTTGTGTTTGTTTACCTCCCTATGTTGTCGTTCTCGTTTACCTCCCCTTTGTTGTTGTGTTTGTTTCCCCCCCCCTTTGTTGTCGTTCTCATTAACCTCCATTGGTTGTCGTTCTCATTTACCCCCCCCCTTGTTGTTGTGTTTGTTTACCTCCCTTTGTTGTTGTTCTCGTTTACCCCCCTTTGTTGTTGTTCTCGTTTACGCCCTTTGTTGTTGTTCTCGTTTACCTCCCTTTGTTGTCGTATTCGTTTACCTTCCTTTGTTGTTGTTCTCGTTTACCCCCTTTGTTGTTGTTCTCGTTTACCTCCCTTTGTTGTCGTCTCGTTTACCTCCCTTTGTTGTTGTTTTCGTTTACCCCCTTTGTTGTTGTTCTCGTTTACCTCCCTTTGTTGTCGTTTCGTTTACCTCCCTTTGTTGTTGTTCTCGCTTACCCCCTTTGTTGTTGTTCTCGTTTACCTCCCTTTGTTGTCGTCTCGTTTACCTCCCTTTGTTGTTGTTCTCGTTTACCCCCTTTGTTGTTTTTCTCGTTTACCCCCTTTGTTGTTGTTCTCGTTTACCCCCTTTGTTGTTGTTCT
The DNA here is from genome assembly GCA_947623455.1 of Mimachlamys varia. Classification (NCBI taxonomy): domain Eukaryota; kingdom Metazoa; phylum Mollusca; class Bivalvia; order Pectinida; family Pectinidae; genus Mimachlamys; species Mimachlamys varia. Next base: position 5,751,132 of record OX392541.1, on the reverse strand, counting down.
CGTTAACCTCCCTTTGTTGTTGTTATCGTTTACCTCCCTTTGTTGTCGTTCTCGTTTACCTCCCTGGATTGTTCTCGTTTACCCCCTTTGTTGTTGTTCTCGTTTACCCCCTTTGTTGTTGTTCTCGTTTACCCCCTTTGTTGTTGTTCTCGTTTACCTCCCTTTGCTGTTGTTCTCGTTTACTTCCCTTTGTTGTCGTTCTCGTTTACCTCCCTTTGTTTTCGTTCTCGTTTACCTCCAATTCTTGTTGTTCTCGATTACCCCCTTTGTTGTTGTTCTCGTTTACCCGTTTTGTTGTTGTTCTCGTTTACCTCCCTATGTTGTCGTTTTTGTTTACCCCCTTTGTTGTTGTTCTCGTTTACCCCCTTCGTTGTTGTTCTCGTTTACCCCCTTTGTTGTTGTTCTCGTTTACCTCCCTTTGTTGTTGTTTTCGTTTACCTCCCTTTGTTGTTGTTCTCGTTTACCCCCTTTGTTGTTGTTCTCGTTTACTTCCCTTTGTTGTCGTTCTTGTTTACCTCCCTTTGTTGTCGTCTCGTTTACCTTCCTTTGTTGTTGTTCTCGTTTACCCCCTTTGTTGTCGTTCTTCTTTACCTCCCTTTGTTGTTGTTCTCGTTAACACCCTTTGTTGTTGTTCTCGTTTACCCCCCTTTGTTGTTGTTCTCGTTTACCCCCCTTTGTTGTCATTCTTGTTTACCTCCCTTTGTTGTCGGTCTTGTTTACCTCCCTTTGTTGTCGTTCTTGTTTACCTCCTTTTGTTGTCGTTCTCATTCCCCCCCCCTTGGTTGTCATTCACGTTTACTTCCCTTTGTTGTCGTTCTCGTTTATATCCCTTGATTGTTCTCATTTACCCCTATTGGTTGTCATTCTCGTTTACCTCCCTTTTTTGTCGTTCTTGTTTATCTCCCTTTGTTGTCGTTCTCATTTACTCCCCTTGGTTGTCATTCTCGTTTACTTCCCTTTGTTGTCGTTCTCGTTTATATCCCTTTGTTGTTGTTCTCGTTTACCTCCCTTTGTTGTCATTCTCGTTTACCCCCTTTGTTGTTGTTCTCGTTTACCTCCCTTTGTTGTCATTCTCATTAACCCCCCTTGGTTGTCATTCTTGTTTACCTCACTTTGTTGTCGTTCTTGTTTACCTCCCTTTGTTGTCGTTCTCGTTTAACTCCATTTCTTGTTGTTCTCGTTTACCCCCTTTGTTGTTGTTTTCGTTTACCCCCTTTGTTGTTGTTCTCGTTTACCTCCCTATGTTGTCGTTCTTGTTTACCTCCATTTCGTGTTGTTCTCGTTTTCCTCCCTTGCTTGTCATTCTCGTTTGCCTCCATTTGTTGTTGTTCTCGTTAACCTCCCTTGATTGTTCCCGTTTACCGCCCTGGATCGTTCTCGTTTACCTCCCTTTGTTGTTGTTCTCGTTTACCTCCCTTGATTGTTCCCGTTTACCGCCCTGGATCGTTCTCGTTTACCCCCCTTTGTTGACGTTCTCGTTTACTCCCCTTTGTTATCATTCTCGTTTACTTCCCTTTGTTGTCGTTCTCGTTTACCTCCCTTTGTTGTCATTCTCATTAACCCCCCTTGGTTGTCATTCTTGTTTACCTCACTTTGTTGTCGTTCTTGTTTACCTCCCTTTGTTGTCGTTCTCGTTTAACTCCATTTCTTGTTGTTCTCGTTTACCCCCTTTGTTGTTGTTTTCGTTTACCCCCTTTGTTGTTGTTCTCGTTTACCTCCCTATGTTGTCGTTCTTGTTTACCTCCATTTCGTGTTGTTCTCGTTTTCCTCCCTTGCTTGTCATTCTCGTTTGCCTCCATTTGTTGTTGTTCTCGTTAACCTCCCTTGATTGTTCCCGTTTACCGCCCTGGATCGTTCTCGTTTACCTCCCTTTGTTGTTGTTCTCGTTTACCTCCCTTGATTGTTCCCGTTTACCGCCCTGGATCGTTCTCGTTTACCTCCCTTTGTTGTTGTTCTCGTTTACCTCCCTTGATTGTTCCCGTTTACCGCCCTGGATCGTTCTCGTTTACCTCCCTTTGTTGTTGTTCTCGTTTACCTCCCTTGATTGTTCCCGTTTACCGCCCTGGATCGTTCTCGTTTACCCCCCTTTGTTGACGTTCTCGTTTACTCCCCTTTGTTATCATTCTCGTTTACTTCCCTTTGTTGTCGTTCTCGTTTACCTCCCTTTGTTGTCATTCTCATTAACCCCCCTTGGTTGTCATTCTTGTTTACCTCACTTTGTTGTCGTTCTTGTTTACCTCCCTTTGTTGTCGTTCTCGTTTAACTCCATTTCTTGTTGTTCTCGTTTACCCCCTTCGTTGTTGTTCTCGTTTACCCCCTTTGTTGTTGTTCTCGTTTACCTCTCTTTGTTGTTGTTTTCGTTTACCTCCCTTTGTTGTTGTTCTCGTTTACCCCCTTTGTTGTTGTTCTCGTTTACTTCCCTTTGTTGTCGTTCTTGTTTACCTTCCTTTGTTGTCGTCTCGTTTACCTTCCTTTGTTGTTGTTCTCGTTTACCCCCTTTGTTGTCGTTCTTCTTTACCTCCCTTTGTTGTTGTTCTCGTTAACACCCTTTGTTGTTGTTCTCGTTTACCCCCCTTTGTTGTTGTTCTCGTTTACCCCCCTTTGTTGTCATTCTTGTTTACCTCCCTTTGTTGTCGGTCTTGTTTACCTCCCTTTGTTGTCGTTCTTGTTTACCTCCTTTTGTTGTCGTTCTCATCCCCCCCCCCCTTGGTTGTCATTCACGTTTATCTCCCTTTGTTGTCGTTCTCGTTTACCTCCCTTTGTTGTCGTTCTTGTTTACCTCCCTTTGTTGTCGTTCACATTTACCCCCCCCCCCCCTTGGTTGTCATTCTCGTTTACTTCCCTTTGTTGTCGTTCTCGTTTATATCCCTTGATTGTTCTCATTTACCCCTATTGGTTGTCATTCTCGTTTACCTCCCTTTTTTGTCGTTCTTGTTTATCTCCCTTTGTTGTCGTTCTCATTTACTCCCCTTGGTTGTCATTCTCGTTTACCCCCTTTGTTGTCATTCTTGTTTACCTCCCTTTGTTGTTGTTCTCGTTTAACTCCATTTCTTGTTGTTCTCGTTTACCCCCTTTGTTGTTGTTTTCGTTTACCCCCTTTGTTGTTGTTCTCGTTTACCTCCCTATGTTGTCGTTCTTGTTTACCTCCATTTCGTGTTGTTCTCGTTTTCCTCCCTTGCTTGTCATTCTCGTTTGCCTCCATTTGTTGTTGTTCTCGTTAACCTCCCTTGATTGTTCCCGTTTACCGCCCTGGATCGTTCTCGTTTACCTCCCTTTGTTGTTGTTCTCGTTTACCTCCCTTGATTGTTCCCGTTTACCGCCCTGGATCGTTCTCGTTTACCCCCCTTTGTTGACGTTCTCGTTTACTCCCCTTTGTTATCATTCTCGTTTACTTCCCTTTGTTGTCGTTCTCGTTTACCTCCCTTTGTTGTCATTCTCATTAACCCCCCTTGGTTGTCATTCTTGTTTACCTCACTTTGTTGTCGTTCTTGTTTACCTCCCTTTGTTGTCGTTCTCGTTTAACTCCATTTCTTGTTGTTCTCGTTTACCCCCTTTGTTGTTGTTTTCGTTTACCCCCTTTGTTGTTGTTCTCGTTTACCTCCCTATGTTGTCGTTCTTGTTTACCTCCATTTCGTGTTGTTCTCGTTTTCCTCCCTTGCTTGTCATTCTCGTTTGCCTCCATTTGTTGTTGTTCTCGTTAACCTCCCTTGATTGTTCCCGTTTACCGCCCTGGATCGTTCTCGTTTACCTCCCTTTGTTGTTGTTCTCGTTTACCTCCCTTGATTGTTCCCGTTTACCGCCCTGGATCGTTCTCGTTTACCTCCCTTTGTTGTTGTTCTCGTTTACCTCCCTTGATTGTTCCCGTTTACCGCCCTGGATCGTTCTCGTTTACCTCCCTTTGTTGTTGTTCTCGTTTACCTCCCTTGATTGTTCCCGTTTACCGCCCTGGATCGTTCTCGTTTACCCCCCTTTGTTGACGTTCTCGTTTACTCCCCTTTGTTATCATTCTCGTTTACTTCCCTTTGTTGTCGTTCTCGTTTACCTCCCTTTGTTGTCATTCTCATTAACCCCCCTTGGTTGTCATTCTTGTTTACCTCACTTTGTTGTCGTTCTTGTTTACCTCCCTTTGTTGTCGTTCTCGTTTAACTCCATTTCTTGTTGTTCTCGTTTACCCCCTTCGTTGTTGTTCTCGTTTACCCCCTTTGTTGTTGTTCTCGTTTACCTCTCTTTGTTGTTGTTTTCGTTTACCTCCCTTTGTTGTTGTTCTCGTTTACCCCCTTTGTTGTTGTTCTCGTTTACTTCCCTTTGTTGTCGTTCTTGTTTACCTTCCTTTGTTGTCGTCTCGTTTACCTTCCTTTGTTGTTGTTCTCGTTTACCCCCTTTGTTGTCGTTCTTCTTTACCTCCCTTTGTTGTTGTTCTCGTTAACACCCTTTGTTGTTGTTCTCGTTTACCCCCCTTTGTTGTTGTTCTCGTTTACCCCCCTTTGTTGTCATTCTTGTTTACCTCCCTTTGTTGTCGGTCTTGTTTACCTCCCTTTGTTGTCGTTCTTGTTTACCTCCTTTTGTTGTCGTTCTCATTCCCCCCCCCCTTGGTTGTCATTCACGTTTATCTCCCTTTGTTGTCGTTCTCGTTTACCTCCCTTTGTTGTCGTTCTTGTTTACCTCCCTTTGTTGTCGTTCACATTTACCCCCCCCCCCCCCTTGGTTGTCATTCTCGTTTACTTCCCTTTGTTGTCGTTCTCGTTTATATCCCTTGATTGTTCTCATTTACCCCTATTGGTTGTCATTCTCGTTTACCTCCCTTTTTTGTCGTTCTTGTTTATCTCCCTTTGTTGTCGTTCTCATTTACTCCCCTTGGTTGTCATTCTCGTTTACCCCCTTTGTTGTCATTCTTGTTTACCTCCCTTTGTTGTTGTTCTCGTTTACCTCCCTTTGTTGTCATTCTCGTTTACCCCCTTTGTTGTTGTTCTCGTTTACCTCCCTTTGTTGTCATTCTCATTAACCCCCCTTGGTTGTCATTCTTGTTTACCTCACTTTGTTGTCGTTCTTGTTTACCTCCCTTTGTTGTCGTTCTCGTTTAACTCCATTTCTTGTTGTTCTCGTTTACCCCCTTTGTTGTTGTTTTCGTTTACCCCCTTTGTTGTTGTTCTCGTTTACCTCCCTATGTTGTCGTTCTTGTTTACCTCCATTTCGTGTTGTTCTCGTTTTCCTCCCTTGCTTGTCATTCTCGTTTGCCTCCATTTGTTGTTGTTCTCGTTAACCTCCCTTGATTGTTCCCGTTTACCGCCCTGGATCGTTCTCGTTTACCTCCCTTTGTTGTTGTTCTCGTTTACCTCCCTTGATTGTTCCCGTTTACCGCCCTGGATCGTTCTCGTTTACCCCCCTTTGTTGACGTTCTCGTTTACTCCCCTTTGTTATCATTCTCGTTTACTTCCCTTTGTTGTCGTTCTCGTTTACCTCCCTTTGTTGTCATTCTCATTAACCCCCCTTGGTTGTCATTCTTGTTTACCTCACTTTGTTGTCGTTCTTGTTTACCTCCCTTTGTTGTCGTTCTCGTTTAACTCCATTTCTTGTTGTTCTCGTTTACCCCCTTTGTTGTTGTTTTCGTTTACCCCCTTTGTTGTTGTTCTCGTTTACCTCCCTATGTTGTCGTTCTTGTTTACCTCCATTTCGTGTTGTTCTCGTTTTCCTCCCTTGCTTGTCATTCTCGTTTGCCTCCATTTGTTGTTGTTCTCGTTAACCTCCCTTGATTGTTCCCGTTTACCGCCCTGGATCGTTCTCGTTTACCTCCCTTTGTTGTTGTTCTCGTTTACCTCCCTTGATTGTTCCCGTTTACCGCCCTGGATCGTTCTCGTTTACCTCCCTTTGTTGTTGTTCTCGTTTACCTCCCTTGATTGTTCCCGTTTACCCCCCTTTGCTGTCGTTCTCGTTCACCTTCCTTGATTGTTTCCGTTTACCTCCCTTCGTTGTCGTTCTCGTTTACCTCCCTTGATTGTTTCCATTTACCTCCCTTTGCTGTCGTTCTCGTTTAACTCCATTTGTTGTTATTCTCGTTTACCTCCCTATGTTGTCGTTTTTGTTTACCTCCCTTTGTTGTCGTTCTCGTTTACCTCCCTAGATCGTACTTGTTTACATTCCATGGTTGTCGTTCTCGTTTAACTCCCTTGGTTGTCGTTCTTGTTTACCCCCCTTTGTTGTAGTTCTCGTTTACCCCTTTTGTTGTCGTTCTCGTTTACCTCCATTTGTTGTTGTTCTCGTTAACCTCCCTATGTTGTCGTTCTTGTTTACCTCCTTTTGTTGTCGTTCTCATTCCCCCCCCCTTGGTTGTCATTCACGTTTATCTTCCTTTGTTGTCGTTCTTGATTACCTCCCTTTGTTGTCGTCAATGTTTACCCCCCTTGGTTGTCATTCTCGTTTACCTCCCTTTGTTGTCGTTCTTGTTTACCTCCCTTTGGTTGTCGTTCTCGTTTACCCCCTTTGGTTGTCATTCTCGTTTAACTCCCTTTGTTGGCATTCTCGTTTACCTCCCTTTGTTTTCGTTCTCGTTTACCTCCCTTGATTGTTCTCATTTACCCCCCTTGGTTGTCATTCTCGTTTACCTCCCTTTGTTGTCGTTCTTGTTAACCTCCCTTTTTAGTCTTTCTTGTTTACCCCCCTTGGTTGTCATTCTCGTTTACCTCCCTTTGTTGTCGTTCTTCTTTACCTCCCTTTGTTGTCGTTCTTGTTTACCTCGCTTTGTTGTCGTTCTCGTTTACCTCCCTTGATTGTTCTCATTTACCCCCCTTGGTTGTCATTCTCGTTTACCTCCCTTTGTTGTCGTTCTTGTTTACCTCCCTTTTTTGTCTTTCTTGTTTACCTCCCTTTGTTGTCGTTCTTGTTTACCCCCCTTTGTTGTCATTCTCGTTTACCTCCCTTTGTTGTCGTTCTTGTTTACCTCCCTTTGTTGTCGTACTCATTTACCCCTCCCTCCCCCATTGGTTTTCATTCTTGTTTTCCTCCCTTGGTTGTCTTTCTTGTTTACCTCCTTTGGTTGTCGTTCTCGTTTACACCCCTTGGTTGTCATTCTCGTTTAACTCCCTTTGTTGGCATTCTCGTTTACCTCCTTTTGTTGTCGTTCTCGTTTACCTCCCTTGATTGTTCTCATTTTCCCCCCTTGGTTGTCATTCTCGTTTACCTCCCTTTGTTGTCGTTCTCGTTTACCTCCCTTTATTGTTCTCATTTACCCCCCTTTGTTGTCATCTCGTTTACCTCCCTTTGTTGTCGTTCTTGTTTACCTCCCTTTGTTGTCGTTCTCGTTTACCCCCCTTTATTATCATTCTCGTTTACTTCCCTTTGTTGTCGTTCTTGTTTACCTCCGTTTGTTGTCTTTCTCATTTACCCCCCTTGGTTGTCATTCTTGTTTACCTCCCTTTGTTGTCGTTCTTGTTTACCTCCTTTTGTTGTCGTTCTCATTCACCCCCCCCCCCCCTTGGTTGTCATTCACGTTTATCTCCCTTTGTTGTCGTTCTCGTTTACCTCCCTTTGTTGTCGTTCTTGTTTACCTCCCTTTGTTGTCGTTCACATTTACCCCCCCCCCCACCCTTGGTTGTCATTCTCGTTTACTTCCCTTTGTTGTCGTTCTCGTTTATATCCCTTGATTGTTCTCATTTACCCCTATTGGTTGTCATTCTCGTTTACCTCCCTTTGTTGTCGTTCTTGTTTATCTCCCTATTGGTTGTCATTCTCGTTTACCTCCCTTTGTTGTCGTTCTTGTTTATCTCCGTTTGTTGTCGTTCTCGTTTACCTTTCTTTGTTTTCGTTCTCGTTTACCTCCAATTCTTGTTGTTCTCGATTACCCCCTTTGTTGTTGTTCTCGTTTACCCGTTTTGTTGTTGTTCTCGTTTACCTCCCTATGTTGTCGTTTTTGTTTACCCCCTTTGTTGTTGTTCTCGTTTACCCCCTTCGTTGTTGTTCTCGTTTACCCCCTTTGTTGTTGTTCTCGTTTACCTCCCTTTGTTGTTGTTCTCGTTTACCTCCCTTTGTTGTTGTTCTCGTTTACCCCCTTTGTTGTTGTTCTCGTTTACCTCCCTTTGTTGTCGTTCTTGTTTACCTCCCTTTGTTGTCGTCTCGTTTACCTTCCTTTGTTGTTGTTCTCGTTTACCCCCTTTGTTGTCGTTCTTCTTTACCTCCCTTTGTTGTTGTTCTCGTTAACACCCTTTGTTGTTGTTCTCGTTTACCCCCCTTTGTTGTTGTTCTCGTTTACCCCCCTTTGTTGTCATTCTTGTTTACCTCCCTTTGTTGTCGGTCTTGTTTACCTCCCTTTGTTGTCGTTCTTGTTTACCTCCTTTTGTTGTCGTTCTCATTCCCCCCCCCCTTGTTTGTCATTCACGTTTATCTCCCTTTGTTGTCGTTCTCGTTTACCTCCCTTTGTTGTCGTTCTTGTTTACCTCCCTTTGTTGTCGTTCACATTTACCCCCCCCCCCCCCCCCCCCTTGGTTGTCATTCTCGTTTACTTCCCTTTGTTGTCGTTCTCGTTTATATCCCTTGATTGTTCTCATTTACCCCTATTGGTTGTCATTCTCGTTTACCTCCCTTTTTAGCCCACCATCATCAGATGGTGGGCTATTCAAATCGCCCTGCGTCCGTGGTCCGTCGTCCGTCCGTCCGTCCGTCCGTCAGTCCGTCCCTCCGTCCGTTAGTCCGTTAGTCCGTTAGTCCGTTAGTCCGTCCGTAAACAATTCTTGTTATCGCTATTTCTCATAAATTACCGAAGGAATCTTTCTCAAATTTCATGTGTTGGTTCACCTTGGTCCCTAGTTGTGCATATTCCATTTTGGGACCGATCTGAATTCAAGATGGCCAACAGGCAGCCATCTTGGATTTTGACATTTGAACTTTGTTATCCCTATTTCTAAGAATGTACTGAATGGATCTTTCTCAAATTCCATGTGTTGGTTCACCTTGGTCCCTAGTTGTGCATATTCCATTTTGGGACCGATTTGAATTCAAGATGGCCGACAGGCAGCCACCTTGGATTTTGACATTTGAACTTTGTTATCCCTATTTCTGAGAATGTACTGAATGGATCTTTCTCAAATTTCATGTGTAGGTTCCCCTTGGTGCCTAGTTATGCATATTGCATTTTGGGACCAATCCGAAAACAACATGGCCGACAGGCAGCCATCTTGGATTTTGACAGTTGAACTTTGTTATCGCTATTTCTCAGAATGTACTGAATGGATCTTTCTCAAATTTCATGTGTAGGTTCCCCTTGGTGTGTAGTTATGCATATTGCATTTTGGGACCAATCCAAAAACAACATGGCCGACAGGCAGCCATCTTGGATTTTGACAATTGAAGTTTGTTATCCCTATTTCTGAGAATATACTGAAGGGAACTTTCACAAATTTCATATGTAGGTTCCTCCTGGTGCCTAGCTATGCTAAGAATAAGGAAACGACAATGTAATTCACAAAAAAAACCCCAAAAAATGCATCTGTGTCCCACCAGAGTCTCTGCTCACACTTAATCAACACCTAAGAGACAATCAAAAGAAGAGAAAAGAACCATCTTTCAAAACACAAACTTAGATCATTTGAAGGTGGGCGCCAAGATCCCTCTGGGATCTCTTGTTTGTCGTTCTTGTTTATCTCCCTTTGTTGTCGTTCTCATTTACTCCCCTTGGTTGTCATTCTCGTTTACCCCCTTTGTTGTTGTTCTCGTTTACCTCCCTTTGTTGTCATTCTCATTAACCCCCCTTGGTTGTCATTCTTGTTTACCTCACTTTGTTGTCGTTCTTGTTTACCTCCCTTTGTTGTCGTTCTCGTTTAACTCCATTTCTTGTTGTTCTCGTTTACCCCCTTTGTTGTTGTTTTCGTTTACCCCCTTTGTTGTTGTTCTCGTTTACCTCCCTATGTTGTCGTTCTTGTTTACCTCCATTTCGTGTTGTTCTCGTTTTCCTCCCTTGCTTGTCATTCTCGTTTGCCTCCATTTGTTGTTGTTCTCGTTAACCTCCCTTGATTGTTCCCGTTTACCGCCCTGGATCGTTCTCGTTTACCTCCCTTTGTTGTTGTTCTCGTTTACCTCCCTTGATTGTTCCCGTTTACCGCCCTGGATCGTTCTCGTTTACCTCCCTTTGTTGTTGTTCTCGTTTACCTCCCTTGATTGTTCCCGTTTACCTCCCTTTGCTGTCGTTCTCGTTCACCTTCCTTGATTGTTTCCGTTTACCTCCCTTCGTTGTCGTTCTCGTTTACCTCCCTTGATTGTTTCCATTTACCTCCCTTTGCTGTCGTTCTCGTTTAACTCCATTTGTTGTTATTCTCGTTTACCTCCCTATGTTGTCGTTTTTGTTTACCTCCCTTTGTTGTCGTTCTCGTTTACCTCCCTAGATCGTACTTGTTTACATTCCATGGTTGTCGTTCTCGTTTAACTCCCTTGGTTGTCGTTCTTGTTTACCCCCCTTTGTTGTAGTTCTCGTTTACCCCTTTTGTTGTCGTTCTCGTTTACCTCCATTTGTTGTTGTTCTCGTTAACCTCCCTATGTTGTCGTTCTTGTTTACCTCCTTTTGTTGTCGTTCTCATTCCCCCCCCCCCTTGGTTGTCATTCACGTTTATCTTCCTTTGTTGTCGTTCTTGATTACCTCCCTTTGTTGTCGTCAATGTTTACCCCCCTTGGTTGTCATTCTCGTTTACCTCCCTTTGTTGTCGTTCTTGTTTACCTCCCTTTGGTTGTCGTTCTCGTTTACCCCCTTTGGTTGTCATTCTCGTTTAACTCCCTTTGTTGGCATTCTCGTTTACCTCCCTTTGTTTTCGTTCTCGTTTACCTCCCTTGATTGTTCTCATTTACCCCCCTTGGTTGTCATTCTCGTTTACCTCCCTTTGTTGTCGTTCTTGTTAACCTCCCTTTTTAGTCTTTCTTGTTTACCCCCCTTGGTTGTCATTCTCGTTTACCTCCCTTTGTTGTCGTTCTTCTTTACCTCCCTTTGTTGTCGTTCTTGTTTACCTCGCTTTGTTGTCGTTCTCGTTTACCTCCCTTGATTGTTCTCATTTACCCCCCTTGGTTGTCATTCTCGTTTACCTCCCTTTGTTGTCGTTCTTGTTTACCTCCCTTTTTTGTCTTTCTTGTTTACCTCCCTTTGTTGTCGTTTTTGTTTACCCCCCTTTGTTGTGATTCTCGTTTACCTCCCTTTGTTGTCGTTCTTGTTTACCTCCCTTTGTTGTCGTACTCATTTACCCCTCCCTCCCCCATTGGTTTTCATTCTTGTTTTCCTCCCTTGGTTGTCTTTCTTGTTTACCTCCTTTGGTTGTCGTTCTCGTTTACACCCCTTGGTTGTCATTCTCGTTTAACTCCCTTTGTTGGCATTCTCGTTTACCTCCTTTTGTTGTCGTTCTCGTTTACCTCCCTTGATTGTTCTCATTTCCCCCCCTTGGTTGTCATTCTCGTTTACCTCCCTTTGTTGTCGTTCTCGTTTACCTCCCTTTATTGTTCTCATTTACCCCCCTTTGTTGTCATCTCGTTTACCTCCCTTTGTTGTCGTTCTTGTTTACCTCCCTTTGTTGTCGTTCTCGTTTACCCCCCTTTATTATCATTCTCGTTTACTTTCCTTTGTTGTCGTTCTTGTTTACCTCCGTTTGTTGTCTTTCTCATTTACCCCCCTTGGTTGTCATTCTTGTTTACCTCCCTTTGTTGTCGTTCTTGTTTACCTCCTTTTGTTGTCGTTCTCATTCACCCCCCCCCCTTGGTTGTCATTCACGTTTATCTCCCTTTGTTGTCGTTCTCGTTTACCTCCCTTTGTTGTCGTTCTTGTTTACCTCCCTTTGTTGTCGTTCACATTTACCCCCCCCCCCACCCTTGGTTGTCATTCTCGTTTACTTCCCTTTGTTGTCGTTCTCGTTTATATCCCTTGATTGTTCTCATTTACCCCTATTGGTTGTCATTCTCGTTTACCTCCCTTTGTTGTCGTTCTTGTTTATCTCCCTATTGGTTGTCATTCTCGTTTACCTCCCTTTGTTGTCGTTCTTGTTTATCTCCCTTTGTTGTCGTTCTCGTTTACCTCCCTTTGTTTTCGTTCTCGTTTACCTCCAATTCTTGTTGTTCTCGATCACCCCCTTTGTTGTTGTTCTCGTTTACCCGTTTTGTTGTTGTTCTCGTTTACCTCCCTATGTTGTCGTTTTTGTTTACCCCCTTTGTTGTTGTTCTCGTTTACCCCCTTCGTTGTTGTTCTCGTTTACCCCCTTTGTTGTTGTTCTCGTTTACCTCCCTTTGTTGTTGTTCTCGTTTACCTCCCTTCGTTGTTGTTCTTGTTTACCCCCTTTGTTGTTGTTCTCGTTTACCTCCCTTTGTTGTCGTTCTTGTTTACCTCCCTTTGTTGTCGTCTCGTTTACCTTCCTTTGTTGTTGTTCTCGTTTACCCCCTTTGTTGTCGTTCTTCTTTACCTCCCTTTGTTGTTGTTCTCGTTAACACCCTTTGTTGTTGTTCTCGTTTACCCCCCTTTGTTGTTGTTCTCGTTTACCCCCCTTTGTTGTCATTCTTGTTTACCTCCCTTTGTTGTCGGTCTTGTTTACCTCCCTTTGTTGTCGTTCTTGTTTACCTCCTTTTGTTGTCGTTCTCATTCCCCCCCCCCCTTGGTTGTCATTCACGTTTATCTCCCTTTGTTGTCGTTCTCGTTTACCTCCCTTTGTTGTCGTTCTTGTTTACCTCCCTTTGTTGTCGTTCACATTTACCCCCCCCCCCCCCCTTGGTTGTCATTCTCGTTTACTTCCCTTTGTTGTCGTTCTCGTTTATATCCCTTGATTGTTCTCATTTACCCCTATTGGTTGTCATTCTCGTTTACCTCCCTTTTTTGTCGTTCTTGTTTATCTCCCTTTGTTGTCGTTCTCATTTACTCCCCTTGGTTGTCATTCTCGTTTACCCCCTTTGTTGTTGTTCTCGTTTACCTCCCTTTGTTGTCATTCTCATTAACCCCCCTTGGTTGTCATTCTTGTTTACCTCACTTTGTTGTCGTTCTTGTTTACCTCCCTTTGTTGTCGTTCTCGTTTAACTCCATTTCTTGTTGTTCTCGTTTACCCCCTTTGTTGTTGTTTTCGTTTACCCCCTTTGTTGTTGTTCTCGTTTACCTCCCTATGTTGTCGTTCTTTTTTACCTCCATTTCGTGTTGTTCTCGTTTTCCTCCCTTGCTTGTCATTCTCGTTTGCCTCCATTTGTTGTTGTTCTCGTTAACCTCCCTTGATTGTTCCCGTTTACCGCCCTGGATCGTTCTCGTTTACCTCCCTTTGTTGTTGTTCTCGTTTACCTCCCTTGATTGTTCCCGTTTACCGCCCTGGATCGTTCTCGTTTACCCCCCTTTGTTGACGTTCTCGTTTACTCCCCTTTGTTATCATTCTCGTTTACTTCCCTTTGTTGTCGTTCTCGTTTACCTCCCTTTGTTGTCATTCTCATTAACCCCCCTTGGTTGTCATTCTTGTTTACCTCACTTTGTTGTCGTTCTTGTTTACCTCCCTTTGTTGTCGTTCTCGTTTAACTCCATTTCTTGTTGTTCTCGTTTACCCCCTTTGTTGTTGTTTTCGTTTACCCCCTTTGTTGTTGTTCTCGTTTACCTCCCTATGTTGTCGTTCTTGTTTACCTCCATTTCGTGTTGTTCTCGTTTTCCTCCCTTGCTTGTCATTCTCGTTTGCCTCCATTTGTTGTTGTTCTCGTTAACCTCCCTTGATTGTTCCCGTTTACCGCCCTGGATCGTTCTCGTTTACCTCCCTTTGTTGTTGTTCTCGTTTACCTCCCTTGATTGTTCCCGTTTACCGCCCTGGATCGTTCTCGTTTACCTCCCTTTGTTGTTGTTCTCGTTTACCTCCCTTGATTGTTCCCGTTTACCTCCCTTTGCTGTCGTTCTCGTTCACCTTCCTTGATTGTTTCCGTTTACCTCCCTTCGTTGTCGTTCTCGTTTACCTCCCTTGATTGTTTCCGTTTACCTCCCTTTGCTGTCGTTCTCGTTTAACTCCATTTGTTGTTATTCTCGTTTACCTCCCTATGTTGTCGTTTTTGTTTACCTCCCTTTGTTGTCGTTTTTGTTTACCTCCCTAGATCGTACTTGTTTACATTCCATGGTTGTCGTTCTCGTTTACCTCCCTTTGTTGTCGTTCTCGTTTAACTCCCTTGGTTGTCGTTCTTGTTTACCCCCCTTTGTTGTAGTTCTCGTTTACCCCTTTTGTTGTCGTTCTCGTTTACCTCCATTTGTTGTTGTTCTCGTTAACCTCCCTATGTTGTCGTTCTTGTTTACCTCCTTTTGTTGTCGTTCTCATTCCCCCCCCCCTTGGTTGTCATTCACGTTTATCTTCCTTTGTTGTCGTTCTTGATTACCTCCCTTTGTTGTCGTCAATGTTTACCCCCCTTGGTTGTCATTCTCGTTTACCTCCCTTTGCTGTCGTTCTTGTTTACCTCCCTTTGGTTGTCGTTCTCGTTTACCCCCTTTGGTTGTCATTCTCGTTTAACTCCCTTTGTTGGCATTCTCGTTTACCTCCCTTTGTTTTCGTTCTCGTTTACCTCCCTTGATTGTTCTCATTTACCCCCCTTGGTTGTCATTCTCGTTTACCTCCCTTTGTTGTCGTTCTTGTTAACCTCCCTTTTTAGTCTTTCTTGTTTACCCCCCTTGGTTGTCATTCTCGTTTACCTCCCTTTGTTGTCGTTCTTCTTTACCTCCCTTTGTTGTCGTTCTTGTTTACCTCGCTTTGTTGTCGTTCTCGTTTACCTCCCTTGATTGTTCTCATTTACCCCCCTTGGTTGTCATTCTCGTTTACCTCCCTTTGTTGTCGTTCTTGTTTACCTCCCTTTTTTGTCTTTCTTGTTTACCTCCCTTTGTTGTCGTTCTTGTTTACCCCCCTTTGTTGTCATTCTCGTTTACCTCCCTTTGTTGTCGTTCTTGTTTACCTCCCTTTGTTGTCGTACTCATTTACCCCTCCCTCCCCCATTGGTTTTCATTCTCGTTTTCCTCCCTTGGTTGTCTTTCTTGTTTACCTCCTTTGGTTGTCGTTCTCGTTTACACCCCTTGGTTGTCATTCTCGTTTAACTCCCTTTGTTGGCATTCTCGTTTACCTCCTTTTGTTGTCGTTCTCGTTTACCTCCCTTGATTGTTCTCATTTCCCCCCCTTGGTTGTCATTCTCGTTTACCTCCCTTTGTTGTCGTTCTCGTTTACCTCCCTTTATTGTTCTCATTTACCCCCCTTTGTTGTCATCTCGTTTACCTCCCTTTGTTGTCGTTCTTGTTTACCTCCCTTTGTTGTCGTTCTCGTTTACCCCCCTTTATTATCATTCTCGTTTACTTCCCTTTGTTGTCGTTCTTGTTTACCTCCGTTTGTTGTCTTTCTCATTTACCCCCCTTGGTTGTCATTCTTGTTTACCTCCCTATGTTGTCGTTCTTGTTTACCTCCTTTTGTTGTCGTTCTCATTCCCCCCCCCCTTGGTTGTCATTCACGTTTATCTTCCTTTGTTGTCGTTCTTGATTACCTCCCTTTGTTGTCGTCAATGTTTACCCCCCTTGGTTGTCATTCTCGTTTACCTCCCTTTGTTGTCGTTCTTGTTTACCTCCCTTTGGTTGTCGTTCTCGTTTACCCCTTTGGTTGTCATTCTCGTTTAACTCCCTTTGTTGGCATTCTCGTTTACCTCCCTTTGTTTTCGTTCTCGTTTACCTCCCTTGATTGTTCTCATTTACCCCCCTTGGTTGTCATTCTCGTTTACCTCCCTTTGTTGTCGTTCTTGTTAACCTCCCTTTTTAGTCTTTCTTGTTTACCCCCCTTGGTTGTCATTCTCGTTTACCTCCCTTTGTTGTCGTTCTTCTTTACCTCCCTTTGTTGTCGTTCTTGTTTACCTCGCTTTGTTGTCGTTCTCGTTTACCTCCCTTGATTGTTCTCATTTACCCCCCTTGGTTGTCATTCTCGTTTACCTCCCTTTGTTGTCGTTCTTGTTTACCTCCCTTTTTTGTCTTTCTTGTTTACCTCCCTTTGTTGTCGTTCTTGTTTACCCCCCTTTGTTGTCATTCTCGTTTACCTCCCTTTGATGTCGTTCTTGTTTACCTCCCTTTGTTGTCGTACTCATTTACCCCTCCCTCCCCCATTGGTTTTCATTCTCGTTTTCCTCCCTTGGTTGTCTTTCTTGTTTACCTCCTTTGGTTGTCGTTCTCGTTTACACCCCTTGGTTGTCATTCTCGTTTAACTCCCTTTGTTGGCATTCTCGTTTACCTCCTTTTGTTGTCGTTCTCGTTTACCTCCCTTGATTGTTCTCATTTCCCCCCCTTGGTTGTCATTCTCGTTTACCTCCCTTTGTTGTCGTTCTCGTTTACCTCCATTTATTGTTCTCATTTACCCCCCTTTGTTGTCATCTCGTTTACCTCCCTTTGTTGTCGTTCTTGTTTACCTCCCTTTGTTGTCGTTCTCGTTTACCCCCCTTTATTATCATTCTCGTTTACTTCCCTTTGTTGTCGTTCTTGTTTACCTCCGTTTGTTGTCTTTCTCATTTACCCCCCTTGGTTGTCATTCTTGTTTACCTCCCTTTGTTGTCGTTCTTGTTTACCTCCTTTTGTTGTCGTTCTCATTCACCCCCCCCCCCCCCTTGGTTGTCATTCACGTTTATCTCCCTTTGTTGTCGTTCTCGTTTATATCCCTTGATTGTTCTCATTTACCCCTATTGGTTGTCATTCTCGTTTACCTCCCTTTGTTGTCGTTCTCGTTTATATCCCTTGATTGTTCTCATTTACCCCTATTGGTTGTCATTCTCGTTTACCTCCCTTTGTTGTCGTTCTTGTTTATCTCCCTTTGTTGTCGTTCTCATTTACCCCCCTTGGTTGTCATTCTCGTTAACCTCCCTTTGTTGTCGTTCTTGTTTACATCCCTTGGTTGTCGTTCTCGTTTACCTCCCTTTGTTATCATTCTCGTTTACCTCCCTTGATTGTTCTCGTGTCCTCTGGGTGTTTAATTTTATATGTAACGTCAATACTTTTCTTTATCCATAGGTGATGTCAACATTTCGCTTCATCTTTTATTTCTGTAAATTAATAATGTGGTCTTTTTAAGTTTTTCCCTTCAGAACGTCAGCACTTCACAAATAATGCTCCTTCCGGGATGATAATCTACCGGTATAGTAATCTTCCGGTATGGTGATCTTCCGATATGGTAATCTTCCGGAAATCTTCCATGAAATTCACGTGAAGATACTGTACATTGGCCGTGTTCCAATGATGATATCAATGTTTCATTTTTGAAATGATGTAAGCGATTCACTATGACGTCAACATCTCTCTATATCCATGGCAACGTCTACATTTTTCGATGGTTAAAATCAGGTTATCGCTGGACAAATGGTGGCAATATCAGTAATCCTAATGGTAATTCGCACTGCAATTGTTTTGATATAAACAGTCGTTTTAAAAAGAACACAAACGACACATTCTTTTTCCATAATTTTTATAGTTACGAAAAGAAAACAATCTGAAAGCTTTAAATTAATAACACGGAAGTAAACCGTATACACCTCCCAGTAGGGCTTACTGATGTAACAAAAACTAGTTAGTATACACCTCCCAGTAGGGCTTACTGATGTAACACAAACTAGTTAGTATACACCTCTCAGTAGGGCTTACTGATGTAACACAAACTAGTTAGTATACACCTCCCAGTAGGCCTTACTGATGTAACACAAACTAATAAGTATACACCTCCCAGTAGGGCTTACTGATGTAACACAAACTAGTTAGTATACACCTCTCAGTAGGGCTTACTGATGTAACACAAACTAGTTAGTATACACCTCCCAGTAGGCCTTACTGATGTAACACAAACTAGTTAGTATACACCTCCCAGTAGGGCTTACTGATGTAACACAAACTAGTTAGTATACACCTCCCAGTAGGGCTTACTGATGTAACACAAACTAATAAGTATACACCTCCCAGTAGGGCTTACTGATGTAACACAAACTAATAAGTATACACCTCTCAGTAGGGCTTACTGATGTAACACAAACTAATAAGTATACACCTCCCAGTAGGGCTTACTGATGTAACACAAACTCATTAGTATACACCTCTCAGTAGGGCTTACTGATGTAACACAAACTAGTTAGTATACACCTCTCAGTAGGGCTTACTGATGTAACACAAACTAATTAGTATACACCTCTCAGTAGGGCTTACTGATGTAACACAAACTAGTTAGTATACACCTCCCAGTAGGGCTTACTGATGTAACACAAACTAGTTAGTATACACCTCCCAGTAGGGCTTACTGATGTAACACAAACTAGTTAGTATACACCTCCCAGTAGGGCTTAGTGATGTAACACAAACTAATTAGTATACACCTCCCAGTAGGGCTTACTGATGTAACACAAACTAATAAGTATACACCTCCCAGTAGGGCTTACTGATGTAACACAAACTAGTTAGTATACACCTCCCAGTAGGGCTTACTGATGTAACACAAACTAATAAGTATACACCTCCCAGTAGGGCTTACTGATATAACACAAACTAGTTAGTATACACCTCCCAGTAGGGCTTACTGATGTAACACAAACTAGTTAGTATACACCTCTCAGTAGGGCTTACTGATGTAACACAAACTAATAAGTATACACCTCTCAGTAGGGCTTACTGATGTAACACAAACTAATAAGTATACACCTCCCAGTAGGGCTTACTGATGTAACACAAACTAGTTAGTATACACCTCCCAGTAGGGCTTACTGATGTAACACAAACTAGTTAGTATACACCTCCCAGTAGGGCTTACTGATGTAACACAAACTAGTTAGTATACACCTCCCAGTAGGGCTTACTGATGTAACACAAACTAATTAGTATACACCTCCCAGTAGGGCTTACTGATGTAACACAAACTAATTAGTATACACCTCCCAGTAGGGCTTACTGATGTAACACAAACTAGTTAGTATACACCTCCCAGTAGGGCTTACTGATGTAACACAAACTAATAAGTATACACCTCTCAGTAGGGCTTAGTGATGTAACACAAACTAGTTAGTATACACCTCCCAGTAGGGCTTACTGATGTAACACAAACTAATTAGTATACACCTCCCAGTAGGGCTTACTGATGTAACACAAACTAATAAGTATACACCTCCCAGTAGGGCTTACTGATGTAACACAAACTAATAAGTATACACCTCCCAGTAGGGCTTACTGATGTAACACAAACTAGTTAGTATACACCTCCCAGTAGGGCTTACTGATGTAACACAAGCTAGTTAGTATACACCTCTCAGTAGGGCTTAGTGATGTAACACAAACTAGTTAGTATACACCTCCCAGTAGGGCTTACTGATGTAACACAAACTAATAAGTATACACCTCCCTGTAGGGCTTACTGATGTAACACAAACTAATTAGTATACACCTCCCAGTAGGGCTTACTGATGTAACACAAACTAGTTAGTATACACCTCCCAGTAGGGCTTAGTGATGTAACACAAACTAGTTAGTATACACCTCTCAGTAGGGCTTACTGATGTAACACAAACTAATAAGTATACACCTCTCAGTAGGGCTTACTGATGTTACACAAACTAGTTAGTATACACCTCTCAGTAGGGCTTACTGATGTAACACAAACTAGTTAGTATACACCTCTCAGTAGGGCTTACTGATGTAACACAAACTAATTAGTATACACCTCTCAGTAGGGCTTACTGATGTAACACAAACTAGTTAGTATACACCTCCCAGTAGGGCTTACTGATGTAACACAAACTAATAAGTATACACCTCTCAGTAGGGCTTACTGATGTAACACAAACTAGTTAGTATACACCTCTCAGTAGGGCTTACTGATGTAACACAAACTAGTTAGTATACACCTCTCAGTAGGGCTTACTGATGTAACACAAACTAATTAGTATACACCTCTCAGTAGGGCTTACTGATGTAACACAAACTAATAAGTATACACCTCTCAGTAGGGCTTACTGATGTAACACAAACTAGTTAGTATACACCTCCCAGTAGGGCTTACTGATGTAACACAAACTAGTTAGTATACACCTCCCAGTAGGGCTTACTGATGTAACACAAACTAATTAGTATACACCTCTCAGTAGGGCTTACTGATGTAACACAAACTAGTTAGTATACACCTCTCAGTAGGGCTTACTGATTTAACACAAACTAATAAGTATACACCTCTCAGTAGGGCTTACTGATGTAACACAAACTAGTTAGTATACACCTCCCAGTAGGGCTTACTGATGTAACACAAACTAGTTAGTATACACCTCCCAGTAGGGCTTACTGATGTAACACAAACTAGTTAGTATACACCTCTCAGTAGGGCTTAGTGATGTAACACAAACTAATTAGTATACACCTCCCAGTCGGGCTTACTGATGTAACACAAACTAATAAGTATACACCTCCCAGTAGGGCTTACTGATGTAACACAAACTAGTTAGTATACACCTCCCAGTAGGGCTTACTGATGTAACACAAACTAGTTAGTATACACCTCTCAGTAGGGCTTACTGATGTAACACAAACTAATTAGTATACACCTCTCAGTAGGGCTTACTGATGTAACACAAACTAATAAGTATACACCTCCCAGTCGGGCTTACTGATGTAACACAAACTAGTTAGTATACACCTCCCAGTAGGGCTTACTGATGTAACACAAACTAGTTAGTATACACCCCCAGTAGGGCTTACTGATGTAACACAAACTAATTAGTATACACCTCCCAGTAGGGCTTACTGATGTAACACAAACTAGTTAGTATACACCTCTCAGTAGGGCTTACTGATGTAACACAAACTAGTTAGTATACACCTCCCAGTAGGGCTTACTGATGTAACACAAACTAATTAGTATACACCTCCCAGTAGGGCTTACTGATGTAACACAAACTAATAAGTATACACCTCTCAGTAGGGCTAACTGATGTAACACAAACTCATTAGTATACACCTCTCAGTAGGGCTTACTGATGTAACACAAACTAGTTAGTATACACCTCTCAGTAGGGCTTACTGATGTAACACAAACTAATAAGTATACACCTCTCAGTAGGGCTTACTGATGTAACACAAACTAGTTAGTATACACCTCTCAGTAGGGCTTACTGATGTAACACAAACTAATAAGTATACACCTCCAAGTAGGGCTTACTGATGTAACACAAACTCATTAGTATACACCTCTCAGTAGGGCTTACTGATGTAACACAAACTAATAAGTATACACCTCCCAGTAGGGCTTACTGATGTAACACAAACTAATAAGTATACACCTCTCAGTAGGGCTTACTGATGTAACACAAACTAATAAGTATACACCTCCCAGTAGGGCTTACTGATGTAACACAAACTAATAAGTATACACCTCCCAGTAGGGCTTACTGATGTAACACAAACTAATAAGTATACACCTCTCAGTAGGGCTTACTGATGTAACACAAACTAGTTAGTATACACCTCCCAGTAGGGCTTACTGATGTAACACAAACTAGTTAGTATACACCTCCCAGTAGGGCTTACTGATGTAACACAAACTAGTTAGTATACACCTCCCAGTAGGGCTTACTGATGTAACACAAACTAGTTAGTATACACCTCCCAGTAGGGCTTACTGATGTAACACAAACTAGTTAGTATACACCTCTCAGTAGGGCTTACTGATGTAACACAAACTAGTTAGTATACACCTCCCAGTAGGGCTTACTGATGTAACACAAACTAATAAGTATACACCTCCCAGTAGGGCTTACTGATGTCCACATCCTAATTCAGGTACAGTCAATACCGTAACTCTCTGCTTGTAAGGACAAAATGAACGTGTGCACATTTATTTACACATACTATACATATGTATTATATTGTTACATATTTTAAAAAAAGAACAAATAAAAAGACTTTGTCGCATGGCCTTTCTGCCTTCTCATGCTTCTTCAGACGGACTCGTTTCCTTGTATATATATATATATATATATGTTTTATGACAGGTCCCTGTGACACAGTAAACCTCGGCTTGCTTTTAAACACAAATAGCTGTTGTCATGTTGTGTGTCAGGAGGAAAGCGTTAGCGCAGTGCAGCGAAACCGTAACTTGTAATGTCATGCTAAGTAACTTTCTGGATACCCCACGATTCCTCCTTGATTCGAAAACTCTTTTTTTTCTCGATTTCAACCTCGTTTTCGCCACCCTTTTTACAAAACACTGCTACTAAACTACGTGATAAGATAATATATATTAAATTAAATCTATAAATGTCATTTTGTTTTGTTTTAGTTTTGATCACAATAAGAACCTACAAACAGTTGCTACAAAAGCAATAACCACTCAACTTGAACCACTAAATGTGAACCAGAACCTACCTCAGCACTAGTATGCTATGTGGTTTAAAAGTTTAGACGTTGGCGACATCAGTAATAAGCTGCATGTAAAAACTATGTAACTACAGCAATGTTATCACTCAGTGATAGGTTTCTTACTTCACCGTCACTTCCGGTCCCGAACAGGAAGTAGTACCTCATACATAACATATATCAACTGTTAGTGTAGAACATAATCAGTCATTAATTGTTATTCAAAAGCTGTCATAGTCTAACGGGAATTCACCAATCGCATTTCTCTCCGTAAATACCAGCCAATCACAGTTCAGTTTGTCCAGTAACTGTCCACCAATCAGCGAATGCGTTACTTTCGCATACACACACCAGCTGTCCAATCAGCAGTTACAACTGTAGCTGACATGTTTGAGTTCTATGTGTTTATAGAAAGCCCTCGTGACCACTTTCACGCGGCACTTACTTCTCTTGGAGCACTTGGCCATCGATCTTGTAAGCTTTTTCTTAAAATTCTTCACTTGTCCTACAAGAAAGGATATCTTTCATTAAATCACAATTAAGTTTGGTAGAAAGTATTTATCTACATTATACTCATGTATAAATGTGCATTGATTAAGTTGCCTTACAAACATGAGCTGTAGGGGATTTCCCTTAATCACCATCGGTAGAGCATCGGACTGGAGAGCCAAGGGTCGCGGGTTCAAGCCCCTGCGACGGTACTATCTTTATCACTTTTCCTCGTCCTATTACACATGTACCAAAATTATTCAAGTACCAGCCGGTTGGTCTAGAATATTATAATAAGTATTCAGTTGTTTTACCTCTAAAAGAAACTTATCTTCATTTACGTTTTTTTTCAAGTGGTTCTTGCATGGTGAATCTAACTCGCGGCATAACACATTCGCGGCGTTTTCTTGGATAAAATGAGCAAACTAATGTAAATTTAACGTGAATATATACACATCGCTACACGTTCTAAAAAGTAAACACTACTCTAGATACTCGCTTTTTGTTGTGGAACCAAAAATCATTTCCTGTGTGGCCTGCTTCCGGAAGTGGTCAGACGGAAACATGAACTTCTCCAGAGCTGACAGACGGATATTGGCGGACATGGCCTTACACTTCCTCTGAGCTGGTTGATTTTGGGTACAAGCTGTAGGTAAAGTTGATAGAGTTATAACCAGAGGGGAAATAAGTTCTTTTGGGAGTACTTCTGGCTTGAACAATACTGTTAATACAATATACAAAGAAATTAATGTGAATACACTATATTTGCCAAATACACGCAATATCGATATTTTATACCTTATCACTACCTATCGACCGACCAAGCTTCACAGTGCATATTGAATGTGTGTCAATGTAACCTACCAATAGTTACCAGAAGGTGTCAATGTAACCTACCAATAGTTACAAGAAGGTATCAATGTAACCTACCAATAGTTACCAGAAGGTATCAATGTAACCTACCAATAGTTACCAGAAGGTATCAATGTAACCTACCAATAGTTACCAGAAGGTATCAATGTAACCTACCAATAGTTACCAGAAGGTATCAATGTAACCTACCAATAGTTACCAGAAGGTATCAATGTAACCTACCAATAGTTACCAGAAGGTGTCAATGTAACCTACCAATAGTTACCAGAAGGTGTCAATGTAACCTACCAATAGTTACCAGAAGGTATCAATGTAACCTACCAATAGTTACCAGAAGGTGTCAATGTAACCTACCAATAGTTACCAGAAGGTGTCAATGTAACCTACCAATAGTTACAAGAAGGTATCAATGTAACCTACCAATAGTTACCAAAAGGTGTCAATGTAACCTACCAATAGTTTCCAGAAGGTGTCAATGTAACCTACCAATAGTTACAAGAAGGTATCAATGTAACCTACCAATAGTTACGAACGAACTATATGTATGAATTGTTGTCAATCAGAACACTTGGCAGCAATATACACTTTAGTAGCTACATATAGCTGTTACTCTTTCTTTGAAAATTCCAGATTAAGGTATTTTTTGATTAACTCATACATTTGACTCCGCTAGTCTTTAAAGTACATGTAATTGGAAATATAGCTCAACATGACATAACTCTAACCGTAACTGAATCAGAACACAGCCCTACCTCTCTGTTTGAGACGCCATCTCCAGACTTCCGTCTCGTGTGATTTAGCATCGTCGAACGCCACATAGAGATATCTACCACCAACATACCGGTACACTATGTGGTCCCTCTTCTTAGCCATGCACATTTCTCCAAAAAATTCGGGCATTGTCAAATTGTTTATATCAATATTGTCTCTGATTGCCGGAAGTGACGTCACATCTACACCTGGCGAAGTCCCCGACTGAGCGTCTTGGTTCCGGTTTCTCTTTCTTCCTTGCCTTCTCCCTATCACAAAACACAAACAATAGTTTGATGGTGAGCTAGTAGCAAATCTGACATAAACAATACTTTTTCTACTTAATCTACCACACAAAGATGCCAGTCAACTTCTATCAACATGCTTTAAAGGCCCAATATACGTAACTTTCGGCAAAACTTGAAGCGAAAATCAAACCTAATAACTTGTTATATTTATTGTTTTAGTTAAGATTAAATGATATCAGCAATATTCAAGATGAATTCTTACACGGTCACCGGTACAGAAGCAGTTGAAACTCGGTATTAGTAAACACGCGCCCATTTTGAACTGTCTTCTAACTTCGGCTTGTTGTTGAAGCGGGACCCACCTGAATTATTTTGAATTCTTTGGATTTTTCTGCCAAGAATTTCTTGTTAGTTACCGCTCAGGTTTACTCCGTTTTAGGTTTATTATTGCATAGTTATCAACTGGATATTTTTTCAGGATTTTCCAGAATCACGAAACATTTCCTGAAGTTACATATATTGTGTCTTTAATTATCCTGGTAGGTCCGTGTTAAAGCACACGTGGGATTAACTTAGAAAAATGTAGGGTACCAGGGAAAAACAAACGTGCGTGGACGGTTGGTTCAACAAAGTAATCATTTTATCTTCTTGAAGTTAGTCTTTTTCGTCCAATCTAAACTCACCGTTTTTCTTTTTGTTTCGTTTGTTTTTTCTCCGCAATTTCTTTAAACATTCCTTTTTTGGTTTCTTCTTCCGGCGACAAGATTTACAGCAGGAGTTTCCCCGCCGTCTCGGGTTCTTGCAGGGCAGGAGTTCGTCAGGCGGACACGTCAGTTTTTGGCAATCTATTTCCCCATTCTACAAACGACCAAGATATAAAATGATTGTTCATTTGCATGTACACGATTGTCTATTGAATCTAATGCCACAAAAGGTTCAGTGGCGCAGCAGTCTCAACAATCACGGGGAATTTCCTACTGAGCCAAAAGAATGTAGGGACAATGTCCGGTGCGAGGAATAGTGGCGTAATTAGCGGTGGTTTGGTTGTTCCATAGAATCGAGTGTATCCCCTATGAAAACAGTTTATTTGCAAGAATGTTTGCGTGTCTATCTGTCAGATACAACAGGACACCGAACTTAGCTGTATTTACTTCAGATATACATGTACCGACACTCAAATGACACTTTACCGAGATGGAAGAAATTTATGCTAAGAATGTATTCTTCTGAGAAGTCAATTTTTCCTGCATTAAACTTTTTTTCTACATATTATGTAATATACATTTTTGGAAAACGGAGTTCATGGCATGGCAGAAAAAGCAAAGATTATGATATATTAGCGTGCTCGTTTTTTGTTCTATGTTGGTCAAAGATACCAATATGACATAATAAGTGATTTTAAGTGAATTTTACAGTTTTGATAAATTGCAGGACATCATCATACAATATCTTCCGAATTTGTAATCCAAAATGTATGTATGTTTGCAGAAACGACCAAAATATCATTTTCTTTTAAGTTATGGAAGTAAAATTTCTCTAACTTGATATTTTAACTCAGGAAAGCGATTTTAGTTACCCCTTACCCCTTATTTTTAATGAGAAAATCCTCTTTTTTCACCATTTTTTGCAGATTTAAACAAAAACAACACAAGTTCTGCAATTAAACTTTTTTTTGATATTTAGCATATGAAAAAAGGGGTTTCTCTGTCTAAAACCGACGTGAAAAAGAGGGGTTAGCGTGCTTCATTTTTTGTCCCATTACTATTTGTGTTATTTTTTCACAATTTCGGGTTCAATAATAAAAAGTGCTCCAGTTACACTGAGAATATGAGAAAAAAATACAAAAAGCATATACTTTTCTACTTTGTTGCACAATATTTCTATAATATTGAACAGTATAAAGTTGTACAGCAAAAATTAGCTTGCTGTGATTAAAAATGGCGAAACACTGAAGTTTTTAAGAGATCAATCCAGCATCAAAGGTGAAATTCCAGCCTTTCGCGAAGTGCAAAATATACACAGCAATACGCATTTTCAAAATGGCCGACAAATTGGTATTTTTTTTTAATTCATGTAAAAAAAGGTTCTACAAGCAACAGACACCTATATTTTTGACAAAATTTTCAGATGCATATGCGCATATACCTCAGAAGAATGCATCCTTAAGAGAAAATTATAAGAAAATACCTCAGGCAACAAATACGAAAGATGAACACAGAGATTTAACAGTACGTTCCGGGACGCTCTAGTGTACTCACCAGGCAGGAACATGTGACACAGTTGGATACCTGGGGACGCCACTCCGAACCGTTTTCGTGGATCGCCCCTTCCGAGTCCAGACAATCTGAAGTAACAAAACACAGTCACAACACATGATAAAAGAACAAAACACAAAGTCACCACACGCGGTAACATTACAAAACACAAAGTCACCACACGTGGTAACATTACAAATCACAAAGTCACCACACGCGGTAACATTACAAAACACAAAGTTACCACACGTGGTAACATTACAAATCACAAAGTCACCACACGCGGTAACATTGCAAAACACAAAGTCACCACACGTGGTAACATTGCAAAAACACAAAGTCAACACACGTGGTAACATTGCAAAAACACAAAGTCAACACACGTGGTAACATTACAAAACATAAAGTCCAAACACGCAGCTCATGGAAATAAAGGACAACACAAGCAAACATTGCTTCCCATCAAACAGAATCGCTGCACATAAAGCCCGTGTAAGTGAAAAACACATGTTCACATTCAATAAAAACGTTACGCACACTGTCAACACGTAGGACAAACCTCACAACACACAAGTTTTCTCTCACAACATACAAGTCTTATACAATTATAGCCTTTTGATAAGGTCGATACATGGTTTTATCAACCGGAGAAAAAATATCACACCATACACCAGACTTACACATATTGACAGAGAGATGTCTGGTGTTGGTTCCTCTGGCCCCGACACCAGACTTACACATATTGACAGAGAGATGTCTGGTGTGGGTTCCTCTGGCCCATACACAAGACTTACACATATTGAAAGAGAGATGTCTGATGTTGGTTCCTCTGGCCCCGATACCAGACTTACACATATTGACAGAGAGATGTCTGGTGTGGGTTCCTCTGGCCCCGACACCACACTTACACATATTGACAGAGAGATGTCTGGTGTGGGTTCCTCTGGCCCCGACACGACACCAGACTTGGACATTTCGACAGAGAGATGTCTGGTGTGGGTTCCTCTGGCCCCGACACCAGACTTACGCATAATGACAGAGAGATGTCTGGTGCATGTTCCTCTGGCCCTGACACCAGACTTAGACATTTTGACAGATAGTTGTCTGGTGTGGGTTCCTCTGGCTCTAACACCAGACTAAGACATTTTGACAGATAGATGTCTGGTGTTGGTTCCTCTGGCCCAGACACCAAACTTGGACATTTTGACAGATAGATGTCTTGTGTGGATTCCTCTGGCCCTGACACCAGACTTACACATATTGACAGAGAGATGTCTGATGTTGGTTCCTCTGGCCCCGACACAAGACTTACACATAATGACAGAGAGATGTCTGATGTTGGTTCCTCTGGCCCTGACACCAGACTTACACATATTGACAGAGAGATGTCTGGTGTGGGTTCCGCTGGCCCCTACACCACACTTACACATAATGACAGAGAGATGTCTGGTGTGGGTTCCTCTGGCCCTGACACCAGACTTACACATATTGACAGAGAGATGTCTGGTGTTGGTTCCTCTGGCCCCGACACAAGACTTACACATATTGACAGAGAGATGTCTGGTGTTGGTTCCTCTGGCCCCGACACCAGACTTACACATATTGACAGAGAGATGTCTGGTGTGGGTTCCTCTGACCCTGACACCACACTTACACATTTTGACAGATAGATGTCTGGTGTGGGTTCCTCTGGCCCCGACACAAGACTTACACATAATGACAGAGAGATGTCTGGTGTGGGTTTCTCTGGCCCCGACACCAGACTTACACATATTGACAGAGAGATGTCTGGTGTTGGTTCTCCGGATGACATCTAACTCAGGGAGTGATAAATCAACGAGAAGAAGTGGGAATCTGCTTCGATATATGTATTTGTTGTCAGCACCTCAGTACTCTCGGGACACTAAACAGTGTCAGGCGATTTCACGTTTTCATATAATATGGCCTAATGCAATCCGACCCACCACCAGGCTTCTAACTGTCAAAATATCGAAGTTTAGTGTCGAGGGAAAATACTTGAAAAGAAAAAATACCGAATTTCATTTTTTTCAAATGATACTTAATACATTCAAATTAGAAGACGCTTCAAAAAGTAATCGATTGTGCATGACGGATTTCCTACAAAGGTTACCTCCCTTTGATCGCTTCTGGAGTGTGCAAGTTAATGAGGAGGTTGGGTTTAGTGTTTAGGGGCCTTACCGTACTCGGCTTTTTGTTCTGGGTGTACTGAGGAACCGCTCTCATCAAGCGAGGCGTCGTCTGCAAGTGGAAATTTACGCCACGTCAGGAAAATTGTTTTCATTCCAAATTCCAATTTTTGTGATAGTGCAGATTTCTAAGTTAAATAATAAGAATTTCGACTGATCCATTCTGTAGATATTTTGGTTATTGGATATAAAGAGAATTTCACAAAAATAGAAATTTTGTGCGGGCCTCGCTTGATAAGGTTTGTGAGAATTCTGGTTTATAAAGCAGTCATTGTTTACATGTGTGTTTATGTAACTGTTGTTTACTTTAGGATACAGGCGTATCGTAACGGCACTAGGGAATGTCAGAAACTTCACACCAGTCTAGGAAATAATCAAAACAGCGAATAAATATATCTTCAAATGAGCAGGGCGATGTACAAATACGTGAACTAAAAAGATTCGCGAGAGAAAAAAAACAATTATGCATGAAATAATTTTGTAGAATAAAGCCACTGCACTTACAGTTATTGCTGTATAGTTTTATGTTTGTTCCCCTACGTTCACCATACCCACTCACATAACTAACACAAACATAAATCATAAGCTTGGCATATCTTAGTGAACACTTACAAATCAGTGCATTGTTCATGTTATGTCTTCTAGATGAAATTTTAAAAAAATCGTAAAAACCAAAATGTATTTAAAAAATAATAATCACCTTATTGATTTAAATAATGAGCGCTTCAGAAATTGAGAAAGAAAGTGGACCAATATGTAAAGGCCGTTACTAAAGAAAATAGATTGGCAAAACCTCATTCTGAACATTCTGTAGTGTAGGCGCCTTACCTGAATATTGTAAGCGCCAGTCTAGGTATGCGCCATTACCTGAACAGTTTGTGCGCAAGTCTAGGATATGCGCCCCACGCGAACACTGTGGACGCCAGTCTAGGATAGGCGCCCAACGTGAACACTGTGGACGCCAGTCTAAGATAGGCGCCCCACGTGAACACTGTGGACGCCAGTCTAAGATAGGCGCCCTACGTGAACACTGTGGACGCCAGTATAGGATAGGCGCCCCACGTGAACACTGTGAACGCCAGTCTAGGATATGCGCCCCACGCGAACACTGTGGACGCCAGTCTAGGATAGGCGCCCAACGTGAACACTGTGGACGCCAGTCTAGGATAGGCGCCCCACGTGAACACTGTGAGCACCAGTCTATGATAGGCGCCCCACGTGAACACTGTGGGCGCCAGTCTAGGATAGGCGCCCCACGTGAACACTGTGAGCACCAGTCTAGGATAGGCGCCCCACATGAACACTGTGAGCACAAGTCTAGGATAGGCGCCCTACATGAACACTGTGGACGCCAGTCTAGGATAGGCGCCCCACGTGAACACTGTGAGCACAAGTCTAGGATAGGCGCCCCACGTGAACACTGTGAGCACAAGTCTAGGATAGGCGCCCTACATGAACACTGTGGACGCCAGTCTAGGATAGGCGCCCCACGTGAACACTGTGGACGCCAGTCTAGGATAGGCGCCCCACGTGAACACTGTGAGCACAAGTCTAGGATAGGCGCCCTACGTGAACACTGTGGACGCCAGTCTAGGATAGGCGCCCCACGTGAACACTGTGAACGCCAGTCTAGGATATGCGCCCCACGCGAACACTGTGGACGCCAGTCTAGCATAGGCGCCCAACGTGAACACTGTGGACGCCAGTCTAGGATAGGCGCCCCACGTGAACACTGCGAGCACCAGTCTAGGATAGGCGCCCCACGTGAACACTGTGGACGCCAGTCTAAGATATGCGCCCTACATGAACACTGTGAGCACCAGTCTAGGATAGGCGCCCAACGTGAACACTGTGAGCACCCGTCAAGGATAGGCGCCCAACGCGAACACTGTGAGCACCAGTCTAGGATAGGTGCCCTACATGAACACTGTGGGCGCCAGTCTAGGATAGGCGCCCAATGTGAACACTGTGGACGCCAGTCTAGGATAGGCGCCCCTAGTGAACACTGTGGACGCCAGTCTAGGATAGGCGCCCCACGTGAACACTGTGAGCACCAGTCTAGGATAGGCGCCCTACATGAACACTGTGGGCGCCAGTCTAGGATAGGCGCCCCACGCGAACACTGTGGACGCCAGTCTAGAATAGGCGCCCTACATGAACACTGTGGGCGCCAGTCTAGGATAGGCGCCCCAACGTGAACACTGTGGACGCCAGTCTAGGATAGGCGCCCCACGTGAACACTGTGCGAACAAGTCTAGGATAGGCGCCCCACGTGAACACTGTGGACGCCAGTCTAAGATAGGCGCCCTACATGAACACTGTGGGCGCCAGTCTAAGATAGGCGCCCCAGCCGAACACTGTGGACGCCAGTCTAAGATAGGCGCCCTACATGAACAGTGTGGACGCCAGTCTAAGGTAGGCGCCCCACGTGAACACTGTTGACGCCAGTCTTAGATAGGCGCCCCATGCGAACACTGTGGACGCCAGTCTTAGATAGGCGCCCCATGCGAACACTGTGGACGCCAGTCTAAGATAGGCGCCCTACATGAACAGTGTGGACGCCAGTCTAAGGTAGGCGCCCCACGTGAACACTGTGGACGCCAGTCTTAGATAGGCGCCCCACGTGAACACTGTGGACGCCAGTCTTAGATAGGCGCCCCATGCGAACACTGTGGACGCCAGTCTTAGATAGGCGCCCCATGCGAACACTGTGGACGCCAGTCTAAGATAGGCGCCCTACATGAACAGTGTGGACGCCAGTCTAAGGTAGGCGCCCCACGTGAACACTGTGGACGCCAGTCTTAGATAGGCGCCCCACGTGAACACTGTGGACGCCAGTCTTAGATAGGCGCCCCATGCGAACACTGTGGACGCCAGTCTAAGATAGGCGCCCCATGCGAACACTGTGGACGCCAGTCTAAGGTAGGCGCCTTACACGGACAATGTGGGCGCAAGTCTAAGTTTATATTTTTATTGACTCGACTTGCCCCCCACAATTAAAAGTAAACAAGTATATTGGTCTCACCTGCACATTGCGGACAACAGTTGTCACTGTGGTTCAGCCATTTCTTACACTTCTTGGGAATGTTGCAAGTTTTCAAGTAGCAGAGTACATCTCCCTTCTGTAACGACAGAATCACAAAGAGCATAATTATATCAGTTAATCACCATCTCCATATATGGAACACAAAGCAGGTAAATACAATGTATGATAGTTTGTTCCCCTCATGCGCCTGGGTTTCGCCTGGTCATTTCCCCCTTATTCGGAACCCCTCTAGAAAAACTAAGCAGACGATAAAAGTGATCCGGAAAGATGATTATCTTTACCGATGTGTAATTGTTTGCCGGTACAGTAGAATACAATAAATGAATATACATTTGATAACAAAACCCTGAAGTGCCTTACAGTACAAGGACAAAGAAAAAAAAAATCTAAATATATATATACAGCTGTACCATGCATGCGACTTCTGGGATCGAACCCTGCCTGCGTGTGTAGCCTGGGTGTTACATGTAACCAATCGACTAATCTACCTACAAACTACGTACATTGTACAATGTATTGCCCAAATGGTAGGACAGTGTTATTACTCTCGGCGAAACTAATATCCAGAATGTATTTTGCTCTAAAAACTAATGGATTATGTTGTATAAACGCTATGGGATATTGTGTATAGCTTTGAAATTCATGAAATGGACAGATTTTTGTCAATACTACGACGAGTTGAAATTAATAACACATTATTTCTTTTTCTAGAATTGCCTTAAATTAACTTAAAACTTAACTTAAATTAACTCTCTTTAAATCTTGAGCTGTTCCGACTCGGAATGATTTACTCTTATAACCAACCCATTTCCCGGTAGAACGAGGCGAGGCTCATCCGGTTATAACGAGCAAGGTGTACTCTATAGTGTAGCTGATGTGGTTAAACACTCGTAAATTGAGAAAGGAATTTAGGAAGTAGACAGGAATGGACATAGTTTATGTGATACATCTCCCGTAAACACGAGCCCATCATGTGTGATATTCTAGGTGTTAATGGTGGTAGAAATCGAAAATAGAAGTCACACAACTTCCTAATCAGATAACGCAATTTTAAGGTTGATCAAAGTAAAGTTCAACCTCCCCTATTACTAATAATCAATGATATACGAGTATGCTATTGGCATTATCTGTAGAAGAATATTTCATCTGAACCAACCTAAATCGCATTGAATTGACAGTGACATCAAAAGAAGCAGATGGCTGGCGTAGTGGATGGTGTGCTCTCCTTTAATAAAAACCGCCGGTTTTTGCCTCAACGATTGGATGTGAAAAGGAATTTGATTAAAGGGGCATCCCGCGAAAGTAAGCTTTTTTTCATCATTTTTTTTTAATATTACATACAAGTATCAAGTGGGTATTGTTATGGACTATGACGATCGGATTTTGCTGATATGTACTCATAAAATGAATAATTTCAAAAAAAAACAGTGGAATTCCTAAACGTCTGACAAAACGCTCTAGCTTTGGGTTTCCACCTACTAACACCTGCGCAGCGAGCGCCGTTTCCATTGTAAACACCTGGTATTACCGTTACATCCCGATAAGGCTTAACTACTACCAGGTCATTTATCTGTAAACATATTTGAACCATGATAAGAGTCATGTTAAACCAAGAAAGATGTCAACTTCAAGTTACAGTATTGGTTGTTGGTCGTTCATTTCCAAAATACTTGTAAATCCATTTTGAAGTTGGACGACTGCGGCAACTGCCGTGGAACCAACCCATACCATTTTTTCCCCAACAGACAATTTATAGCGTTGGACCAATCCCTAACATAAACATGTATTCTATAACGTTGGACCAATCCCTAACATAAACAAGTATTTTATAACGTTGGACCAATCCCTAACATAAACAAGTATTTTATAACGTTGGACCAATCCCTAACATAAACATGTATTCTATAACGTTGGACCAATCCCTAACATAAACAAGTATATATAACGTTGGACCAATCCCTAACATAAACATGTATTTTATAACGTTGGACCAATCCCTAACATAAACAAGTATTTTATAACGTTGGACCAATCCCTAACATAAACAAGTATTTTATAACGTTGGACCAATCCCTAACATAAACAAGTATTTTATAACGTTGGACCAATCCCTAACATAAACATGTATTTTATAACGTTGGACCAATCCCTAACATAAACAAGTATTTTATAACGTTGGACCAATCCCTAACATAAACATGTATTTTATAACGTTGGACCAATCCCTAACATAAACAAGTATTTTATAACGTTGGACCAATCCCTAACATAAACAAGTATTTTATAACGTTGGACCAATCCCTAACATAAACAAGTATTTTATAACGTTGGACCAATCCCTAACATAAACATGTATTTTATAACGTTGGACCAATCCCTAACATAAACAAGTATTTTATAACGTTGGACCAATCCCTAACATAAACAAGTATTTTATAACGTTGGACCAATCCCTAACATAAACAAGTATTTTATAACGTTGGACCAATCCCTAACATAAACATGTATTTTATAACGTTGGACCAATCCCTAACATAAACAAGTATTTTATAACGTTGGACCAATCCCTAACATAAACATGTATTCTATAACGTTGGACCAATCCCTAACATAAATATGTATTTTATAACGTTGGACCAATCCCTAACATAAACAAGTATTTTATAACGTTGGACCAATCCCTAACATAAACAAGTATTCTATAACGTTGGACCAATCCCTAACATAAACAAGTATTCTATAACGTTGGACCAATCCCTAACATAAACAAGTATTTTATAACGTTGGACCAATCCCTAACATAAATATGTATTTTATAACGTTGGACCAATCCCTAACATAAACAAGTATTTTATAACGTTGGACCAATCCCTAACATAAACATGTATTTTATAACGTTGGACCAATCCCTAACATAAACATGTATTTTATAACGTTGGACCAATCCCTAACATAAACAAGTATTTTATAACGTTGGACCAATCCCTAACATAAACATGTATTTTATAACGTTGGACCAATCCCTAACATAAACATGTATTTTATAACGTTGGACCAATCCCTAACATAAACATGTATATATAACGTTGGACCAATCCCTAACATAAACAAGTATTTTATAACGTTGGACCAATCCCTAACATAAACAAGTATTCTATAACGTTGGACCAATCCCTAACATAAACAAGTATTCTATAACGTTGGACCAATCCCTAACATAAACAAGTATTTTATAACGTTGGACCAATCCCTAACATAAATATGTATTTTATAACGTTGGACCAATCCCTAACATAAACAAGTATTTTATAACGTTGGACCAATCCCTAACATAAACATGTATTTTATAACGTTGGACCAATCCCTAACATAAACATGTATTTTATAACGTTGGACCAATCCCTAACATAAACAAGTATTTTATAACGTTGGACTAATCCCTAACATAAACATGTATTTTATAACGTTGGACCAATCCCTAACATAAACATGTATTTTATAACGTTGGACCAATCCCTAACATAAACATGTATATATAACGTTGGACCAATCCCTAACATAAACAAGTATTTTATAACGTTGGACCAATCCCTAACATAAACATGTATATATAACGTTGGACCAATCCCTAACATAAACAAGTATTTTATAACGTTGGACCAATCCCTAACATAAACAAGTATTTTATAACGTTGGACCAATCCCTAACATAAACATGTATTTTATAACGTTGGACCAATCCCTAACATAAACAAGTATTTTATAACGTTGGACCAATCCCTAACATAAACATGTATTCTATAACGTTGGACCAATCCCTAACATAAATATGTATTTTATAACGTTGGACCAATCCCTAACATAAACAAGTATTTTATAACGTTGGACCAATCCCTAACATAAACAAGTATTCTATAACGTTGGACCAATCCCTAACATAAACAAGTATTCTATAACGTTGGACCAATCCCTAACATAAACAAGTATTTTATAACGTTGGACCAATCCCTAACATAAATATGTATTTTATAACGTTGGACCAATCCCTAACATAAACAAGTATTTTATAACGTTGGACCAATCCCTAACATAAACATGTATTTTATAACGTTGGACCAATCCCTAACATAAACATGTATTTTATAACGTTGGACCAATCCCTAACATAAACAAGTATTTTATAACGTTGGACCAATCCCTAACATAAACATGTATTTTATAACGTTGGACCAATCCCTAACATAAACATGTATTTTATAACGTTGGACCAATCCCTAACATAAACATGTATATATAACGTTGGACCAATCCCTAACATAAACAAGTATTTTATAACGTTGGACCAATCCCTAACATAAATATGTATTTTATAACGTTGGACCAATCCCTAACATAAACAAGTATTTTATAACGTTGGACCAATCCCTAACATAAACATGTATTTTATAACGTTGGACCAATCCCTAACATAAACATGTATTCTATAACGTTGGACCAATCCCTAACATAAACATGTATTTTATAACGTTGGACCAATCCCCAACATAAACAAGTATTTTATAACGTTGGACCAATCCCTAACATAAACAATTAGTTTGTCTCTTGATTTTCGAAATTTTACAGGATTTTGGACATAAACAAAATATGGAATGTTATCGGATCATTTCGGGGAGTATTTCCGACTAGGTTGAGATACATCAGACCCTTAAAGTAATCCAAAATCGGCAAATTATCACGGCAGTTGCCGCTTCGATTATGATTTCAACAATTCGTTCTTCTTCAAAATGGATTTACAAGTATTTTGGAAATGAACGACAAACAAACAATACTGTAATTTGAAGTTGATATCTTTCTTAATTACACCTCTCCCTTCTTCAGTTATACGCAATGATAAAAGGCTCGGCGGATTGATATTTCTTCAAATACGGCGTCGTTCCTGCTTCAGAATAATAACTATTCGCTGACGGTCATTGTTTGGTTCCTTCAAGATTTTGAATCATTGAATATATATGGAATCCATACTGTCTGATTATACAATAAACTGTTTCTGGCAAACTTTTTATTCGAATGATGCACATTCGAAATTCTTTGACGGTAACGCAAGCATGGCGGACTGCAGTAGTGACGTCCGACGTCGGACCGCGTCAAAACCAGATCACTGTGTCAATGCGTGAACATAGCGACCGTTATAGATAAAGAAATAAATTCGAAATGCTAGTAATATTATTTTATACCAAATTTACAAATGATGTAATGAAGAAAAATAGTGTTGTTTACTATGCTTTTTCTAAACATACCAATATATTGGTGAAATTCGATGGGACTATATTATCTTAGCAACCACGGCCATTGTTGTAACCATCTTAGCAACCCGCTTCGAATATGTTTTTCTTCGTACAGCACTTAAAATTAATAATGATGTAAATATAAGTATTGTTCCTCATTTTGACTGCGTATACGGTAGTATGCCCGCAGTTGACAACGAACATATTTACTATTGAGCGCTAACGCGCACCATAGAATATGTTCGTTGCCAACTGCGGGCATACTACCGTGTACGCAGTCAAAATGAGGTTAACTCCTTATGGGTTCAATATGACCCTTATCAAGGCTCTAATGAGTTTACAAATAAATGATGCGGTAGTTCGAAATGAGGACCTGCCTTTTTCGTACGTCCTGGTCGGCCGTCTTGAAAAGACCATTCCATAACATGTTATCGACAGTGAGATACGTCCTGGTGCCGATAAAATTTAATGATGTCGATATGCCGACAAATATTTCTTCATTTGAATATTGGTATGTGCGCAATAAATGTCTGATTATTATGTGAATGTGATTCAGTAAGATTATACACGGACTTTGTCTCTGTTTCATCAGCCGTATACATTACGCGTTCCCTCCCTTACCTTACGGCACCTTCGTCAAATCGGTCAGGCGACTTGCGACAAACATGTCACGTTGTGTCATCACCGCTATTTTTAGCGGGGCTTTCCCAAGGAATGCCATTTTGCAAGTGGTCAATATAGACATTTTGAGCGGAATTTGAATATTGGAATAGCAGGGAAGTATAATTAGTAGTACATTCAAGAAGTGGCATTAGGGCTTTTGCGGGCGTGCCCCTTTAACTCCCCGACCATGATGGTTTTGTATTCTAACATTCTGTGCTGTTCGACAAGAACACACAATTGTATAAGAGAGCACGTGTCTACCTGTATGAAAAGTTGGGGCGTATTACGCCCGTAAAACAGACGGAAAGTAGATGGATTCCGCCTGGAAAATCAAAAGCACGGTTGTAATGTAGCAGGACACGTAATTTAAGAAAAAATCCTGCCACATTACAACTCCACTATGAAATTTTTACGGGCGTCATTTTAAAGGGTGAGGCGGAAACTGAGGCGTCATTTTAAGTTGAGAAGGAATTTGGGGCTTTTGGATGAATTTCCTGTTGATGTAAATTCCCTCCATTTTCCCCAACTGACAAAGATGGCTGACATGATGGAAAGCATGCAGAGTGTGATAGATAATTCAATGGAATTGTGTACATTTGGAGACTGTAGTTTATCTTGGGATTGTATCCTAGGTTTAATAAGGTAATGTAGAGTATTATTGCATGCTTTGTCTGATGTAAATTGTTTTCTAAAGCACAAAATCCATAGTTATAACTGAAATGGATTTGAGACTAGGTCACTTATGACACTTCAGGACATTTCTTTCAGATTCCTGGTGAAGTATACACCCATATAAACAATTACTGAGCAACAGGCAAATGATACTTGGAATTTATAAAATGACGCCTGGAATTTACAGAATTACGCCTGGAATTTTTAGAATTTACGCCTGGAATTTTGATATTAAAAGCTGTGATGAAATTACGCCTGGAAAACTTTCCGCCTCATCTCATTTACATATAGTGCCCGATTACGCCCCTTTTCCTGCTCAAGTCCGCTTGGTTTCCGCCTCTCTACAACATTATTCTGTATTGGAGGCGTAAACATATTCACGCCTGGAATTCATTGTAAATGACGCCTCTGTTACGCCCGGATTACGGTTGGAACATTTCGTACAGGCAGTGTTCTACGGTCCAAGGTTGGAGTGCCCACACTTACCGTACATATACAGTTGATACACTGGTTCTCGGCGTTCAGTATGATCCCTGTGGAGTTGGAGGTGAATACTTCGCCGTCCACGTATGTGGTGCCGTCGTACTCGCAGTCCCGCCCTCCGCTGTCAGCCTCCCCTTTGTCGTCTGGCACGACTGTAGGAGGAAGGTTGGCAAAATCTACATGAAAATAGGGGCCCACTCTTACCCAGTCATCTAACAAGCAAATTAAAAACATGCAAAAACCAAACAAAGGGTACGAGAGAGAATCCTCAGAAGGTGTAACAAGACAGCTTACTGACTCATCGCACAGACACTCGGAACGATGCTTAGTGTGACTAGTAGGACTGTACAAAGGGTAATTAAATGAGTATCCTATATAACTGTGATAGTGAGAGAGGCATATATACTTAAGGGTGCATGCTACCTTATCGTGACAATAAGACTTAAGGATATAAGCTATCCAGTTCCTTGTTGTGACATAGAGAATTAAGGGTGTGCATTACATGTACCTTTGTGCTACCTTACTGTGACATGGAGACTAGAGGGTGTACACTACCTTACTATGACATGGAGACTACAGGGTGTACACTACCTTACTATGACATGGAGACTACAGGGTGTACACTACCTTACTATGACATGGAGACTACAGGGTGTACACTACCTTACTTTGACATGGAGACTTAAAGATATGTGCTACCTTACTGTAACGCAGAAACTTAAGGGCGTATGCTACCTTATACTGTAGCATGGACAATTAAGGGTGTATGCTACCTTCCTGTAACATGGAAACTTAAAGATGTATGCTACCTTACTGTAACATGGAAACTTAAAGATGTATGCTACCTTACTGTAACATGGAAACTTAAAGATGTACGCTACCTTACTGTAACATGGAAACGTAAGGGTGTATGCTACCTTATACTGTAGCATGGACAATTAAGGGTGTATGCTACATGTACCTTACTGTAACATGGAAACTTAAGGGTGTATGCTACCTTACTGTAACATGGAAACTTAAGGTTGCATGCTACCTTACTTTGACATGGAGACTACAGGGTTTGTGATACCGTACCGTGACTTGAGACTTAAGGGTGTATGCTACCTTACTTTGACATTTGACATGGGGACTTAAGGATGTATACTATACCTTACTCTGACATAGAGACTTAAGGGGGGGTGCTACCTTACTTTGACATGGGGACTTAAGGGTGTATGTTACCTTAATCTGGTATGGAGACTTTTGAAAGGATGTGTACACTATACCTTACTGTAACGTGAAGATTTAAGGGCGTATGTTACCTTACTCTGACATGGAGACTTAAGGGTGTATGCTACCGTACAGTAACATGAAGATTTAAGGGTGTATGCTACCTACTGTAAGGTGAAGACTTCAGGGTGTCTATGTCAAAGTATGGTAACACACACCCTTAAGTCTCTGTTTTACGATAAGATAGCATACAAGGCCAATCCATGACGGTATAGTACAGGTATAAAACACGGGGATGTTGTAGACACTAAGCATCGGTCCAAGCTCCTCAGCTGCATAGTCAAAACTTGACCGAGTTGAAGTAGTTTGCATTAATACAAGGTGACGCTAATTCGTGACATGCATATACTGCCGTGTGTAACACAAGCTTGAAGTGACGATCGTGAAGCTACTAGCTTTTGTGATATTTTATTTGTAGTTATCTATATAAGCACTCGGTACACGGTCTCTCCCGTAGCACTTTTTATTGGCATAATGTTTACATATTATCATGCTCTTCTTCATTGTTTATAACGTGCGGAGATCATGCATCTTTTATCATCAGTATTCAGTATTAATCACAATGTGCCATTCACCATTACTATGTAGCAGTTCACGTATTATTTAACAGAAATGACATGTTGCAATACATTTGATATATATTGTAATTTGAAGATTGAAAATAAACATTGGTGCAACATGGCTGCCCCCACACCCCGCTTTTTTTGCCTCAACAATTGACCCTACTTTATTTCGACCTTCACAAATGCAATTTGTCCGGAATTACAACAAGAGGCCCATAGGTCTTACATATGTAACAGCCACCATAGTGTTGATATACTAGTAACCGTAACTTTTGTGTCATAACCATTAACAAAGTAATTTATCATTAACCCCAACCAAGTGTGAGCTAGAACACTGACGCGTCAGCAACGGCCTATGTAAGGCTCCTTTAGCTTTGGACCCAATGGTCAAAGCCAATGACTTTGATCTTTGTTCAACCGACTTCTCAAAAGTGGAAAGTTATATAATTGTCTTTGGACAGTTAATTCCTTGTTAAACTCTAGACCAATTTTGCTTTACAATGTCAATATATATATACTAGTAAAGCACTTCAACATGTGATCCAGATTTTGACATGTGACCCTGACTTTTTGTAAGTTGACTCTTTGCTGAAATCCGACCTGCTTTGTTTTATAATATCATAACAGAATGTTCATCAGTGAACAGCTCCATACTTGGATTAAACACGTAAAAAGGGGATGTCACTCAGTGTATGACAGTAGCAGTCAAGGGAGATTACTCACCTTCACAGAACGGACAACACACGCCAGGCACTATTTTAGGTTCCGTACAGGTAGGAGAGGGGCATTGCTCCTTGACACACTCAACCCGAGTCTAAAATGGGCGAAAAAACTTTCATAAGAACCGAAACGACAAGTGCAAAACTTGTAAAAATGTTCCAAGATACGGATATACAATGTACATCAACTATTGTCTTCTATTGGGGTGAATAAGAAGATAAACAACCCCATTAGACTATTTTAATCGAAGTGAGGTCAATATCGCTTGCCTGTTCAGACCTGGTGTGTATAAGTTCCAACAAGCCGGCGCCGGTTTGACTAAATTATATTTCAGATCATGAAACAAAATGGAACAAATGTGTTAAAAGAAAAGTGCTGCCTTTGACAGACAGCATCATGTCGTAACAATTGAAATGACGTCATAGAAAATATTGACATATTTTGCTGAAATTATTGTATATCAACAATCGCCTGCACGTGACAATGAGTGCCATAGGGACGTACTTACTCCGTTACACGTACAGTTGACACATTCGTTGAATTTCCACACATCTCCGTCCGCGTAGCTAGCCCTTCCGAGTAAACAAGTCGATTCTGGAATATAACAAGTCCTTAGTACATATACATGTATGGCACGCATGGTACGTCTGGGTAGTTACTCAGTGTCTGGGTGATTAAGCACCGTGAGTTAGGTGATGGATGGTAGAATCGAATGGGTTGAAGGGCGAGTCAGTTTATATTGACAGCAATGAAATGGAGTTTGCTGGTGAAATATTGAATAAGTTGAATGAGTTGTAGATGAGCGAATACTGAGCAAGCTGAGTGGGATGTTTGGTGAGCGAATACTGAGCAAGCTGAGTGGGTTGTTTGGTGAGCTAACATTGAGCAAGGTGAGTTGGCCGTTGGGTGAGCGAACATTGAGCAAGGTGAGTTGGCCGTTGGGTAAGCGAACATTGAGCAAGGTGAGTTGGTCGTTGGGTGAGCGAACATTGAGCAAGGTGAGTTGGCCGTAGGGTGAGCGAACATTGAGCAAGGTGAGTTGGCCGTTTGGTGAGCGAACATTGAGCAAGGTGAGTTGGCCGTTAGGTGAGCGAAGACATACGATTGGCTGACCCGGGGAACCAGCTCAAGTGCCGGGGACGAGGTAAACAAACGATTGGCCTACCCGGGGGAAACAGCTCGAGTTGCGGGGAGGAGGTAAACAGACGATTGGCCTACCCGGGGGAAACAGCTCGAGTTGCGGGGAGGAGGTAAACAGACGATTGGCCTACCCGGGGGAAACAGCTCGAGTTGCGGGGAGGAGGTAAACAGACGATTGGCCTACCCGGGGGAATCAGCTCGAGTTGCGGGGAGGAGGTAAACAGACGATTGGCCTACCCGGGGAAACAGCTCGAGTTGCGGGGAGGAGGTAAACAGACGATTGGCCTACCCGGGGGAAACAGCTCGAGTTGCGGGGAGGAGGTAAACAGACGATTGGCCTACCCGGGGGAACAGTTCGAGTTGCGGGGAGGAGGTAAACAGACGATTGGCCTACCCGGGGGAAACAGCTCGAGTTGCGGGGAGGAGGTAAACAGACGATTGGCCTACCCGGGGGAAACAGCTCGAGTTGCGGGGAGGAGGTAAACAAACGATTAGTAGATCCGGGAGAACCAGCTTGAGTGCCGGGGACGAGGTAGACACTGTCTGGGGCTTTTCTTTGAACGTGTATACGTATCTCTTTTATCACAAAAACCAATTTAAATTTAAAATTGGAAACGGCCTGTTTATTTGCTTTTTGAATTAACATAACAGTTTATA
Source organism: Mimachlamys varia (assembly GCA_947623455.1). NCBI lineage: Eukaryota > Metazoa > Mollusca > Bivalvia > Pectinida > Pectinidae > Mimachlamys > Mimachlamys varia. Next base: position 5,707,473 of record OX392541.1, on the reverse strand, counting down.
AATGTCTGTTTGTCGGGAACAAAGTGACGAGAATGGTGTAAACCACACTGGCGGAGTTATCAATGTGATGTTTGACAAAAGGCAGCCGCTGGTTCGAGATTCGTGAACCTGGTCATCAGATGTACCGCATTACCTATACACCTATACACACAGACCTACTACACTGATGTACCGCATTACCTATACACCTACACACACAGACCTACTACACTGATGTACCGCATTACCTACACACACAGACCTACTACACTGATGTACCGCATTACCTACACACACAGACCTACTACACTGATGTACCGCATTACCTACACACACAGACCTACTACACTGATGTACCGCATTACCTACACACACAGACCTACTACACTGATGTACCGCATTACCTATACACACAGACCTACTACACTGATGTACCGCTATACACCTATACACACAGACCTACTACACTGATGTACCGCTATACACCTATACACACAGACCTACTACACTGATGTACCGCATTACCTATACACACAGACCTACTACACTGATGTACCGCATTACCTATACACCTACACACAGAGACCTACTACACTGATGTACCGCATTACCTATACACCTATACACACAGACCTACTACACTGATGTACCGCATTACCTATACACCTACACACAGAGACCTACTACACTGATGTACCGCTATACACCTATACACACAGACCTACTACACTGTTGTACCGTTATACACCTATTCACACAGACCTACTACACTGATGTACCGCTATACACCTATACACACAGACCTACTACACTGATGTACCGCTATACACCTATACACACAGACCTACTACACTGATGTACCGCATTACCTATACACCTACACACACAGACCTACTACACTGATGTACCGCATTACCTACACACACAGACCTACTACACTGATGTACCGCATTACCTATATACATACCTACTACACTGATGTACCGCATTACCTATACACATACACACAGACCTACTACACTAGTGTACCGCATTACCTACACACATACCTACTACACTGATCTACCGCATTACCTACACACACAGACCTACTACACTGATGTACCGCATTACCTATACACCTACACACACAGACCTACTACACTGATGTAACGCATTACCTATACACCTACACACACAGACCTATTACACTGATGTACCGCATTACCTATACACACAGACCTACTACACTGATGTACCGCATTACCTATACACAGACCTACCACACTATTGTACCGCATTACCTATACACCTACACACACAGACCTACTACACTGATGTACCGCATTACCTATACAAACAGACCTACTACACTGATGTACCGCATTACCTATACACCTACACACACTGACCTACTACACTGATGTACCGCATTACCTACACACCTATACACACAGACCTACTACACTGATGTACCGCATTACCTATACACCTACACACACAGACCTACTACACTGATGTACCGCATTACCTATACACCTACACAAACAGACCAACTACACTGATGTACCGCATTACCTATACACAGACCTACTACACTATTTTACCGCATTACCTATACACCTACACACACTGACCTACTACACTGATGTACCGCATTACCTATACACAGACCTACTACACTATTGTACCGCATAACCTATACACCTATACACACAGACCTACTATACTGATGTACCGCATTACCTACACACACAGACCTACTACACTGATGTACCGCATTACCTATACACCTATACACACAGACCTACTACACTGATGTACCGCATTACCTACACACACAGACCTACTACACTGATGTACCGCATTACCTATACACCTATACACACAGACCTACTATACTGATGTACCGCATTACCTACACACACAGACCTACTACACTGATGTACCGCATTACCTATACACAGACCTACTACACTGATGTACCGCATTACCTACACACACAGACCTACTACACTGATGTACCGCATTACCTATACACACAGACCTACTACACTGATGTACCGCATTACCTATACACACAGACCTACTACACTGATGTACCGCATTACCTATACACCTATACACACAGACCTACTATACTGATGTACCGCATTACCTATACACCTATACACACAGACCTACTACACTAATGTACCGCATTACCTATACACCTATACACACAGACCTACTACACTGATGTACCGCATTACCTATACACACAGACCTACTACACTGATGTACCGCATTACCTATACACACAGACCTACTACACTGATGTACCGCATTACCTATACACACAGACCTACTACACTGATGTACCGCATTACCTATACACCTATACACACAGACCTACTATACTGATGTACCGCATTACCTACACACACAGACCTACTACACTGATGTACCGCATTACCTATACACCTACACACACAGACCAACTACACTGATGTACCGCATTACCTATACACAGACCTACTACACTATTGTACCGCATTACCTACACACACAGACCTACTACACTGATGTACCGCTATACACCTATACACACAGACCTACTACACTGATGTACCGCATTACCTACACACACAGACCTACTACACTGATGTACCGCATTACCTACACACAGACCTACTACACTGATGTACCGCATTACCTATACACACAGACCTACTACACTGATGTACCGCATTACCTATACACACAGACCTACTACACTGATGTACCGCATTACCTATACACCTATACACACAGACCTACTATACTGATGTACCGCATTACCTACACACACAGACCTACTACACTGATGTACCGCATTACCTATACACCTACACACACAGACCAACTACACTGATGTACCGCATTACCTATACACAGACCTACTACACTATTGTACCGCATTACCTACACACACAGACCTACTACACTGATGTACCGCTATACACCTATACACACAGACCTACTACACTGATGTACCGCATTACCTACACACACAGACCTACTACACTGATGTACCGCATTACCTACACACAGACCTACTACACTGATGTACCGATATACACCTATACACACAGACCTACTACACTGATGTACCGCATTACCTATACACCTACACACACAGACCTATTACACTGATGTACCGCATTACCTATACACACAGACCTACTACACTGATGTACCGCATTACCTATACACAGACCTACCACACTATTGTACCGCATTACCTATACACCTATACACACAGACCTACTACACTGATGTACCGCATTACCTATACACACAGACCTACTACACTGATGTACCGCATTACCTATACACCTACACACACAGACCTACTACACTGATGTACCGCATTACCTATACACACAGACCTACTACACTGATGTACCGCATTACCTATACAACTACACACACAGACCTACTACACTGATGTACCGCATTACCTATACACCTACACACACAGACCTACTACACTGATGTACCGCATTAACTACACACACAGACCTACTACACTGATGTACCGCATTACCTATACACCTATACACACAGACCTACTACACTGATGTACCGCATTACTTACACACCTATACACACAGACTTACTACACTGATGTACCGCATTACCTATACACCTATACACACTGACCTACTACACTGATGTACCGCATTACCTATACACCTATACACACAGACCAACTACACTGATGTACCGCATTACCTACACACACAGACCTACTACACTGATGTACCGCATTACCCATACACCTATACACACAAACCAACTACACTGATGTACCGCATGACCTATACACACAGACCTACTACACTGATGTACCGCATTATCTATACACAGACCTACTACACTGATGTACCGCATTACCTATACACCTATACACACAGACCTACTACACTGATGTACCGCATTACCTACACACACAGACCTACTACACTGATGTACCGCATTACCTATACACCTATACACACAGACCTACTACACTGATGTACCGCATCACCTATACACCTATACACACAGACCTACTACACTGATGTACCGCATTACCTATACACCTACACACACAGACCTACTACACTGATGTACCGCATTACCTACACACACAGACCTACTACACTGATGTACCGCATTACCTACACACACAGACCTACTACACTGATGTACCGCATTACCTACACACACAGACCTACTACACTGATGTACCGCATTACCTACACACACTGACCTACTACACTGATGTACCGCATTACCTACACACACAGACCTACTACACTGATGTACCGCATTACCTACACACACAGACCTACTACACTGATGTACCGCATTACCTACACACACTGACCTACTACACTGATGTACCGCATTACCTATACACAGACCTACTACACTGATGTACCGCATTACCTACACACACAGACCTACTACACTGATGTACCGCATTACCTACACACACAGACCTACTACACTGATGTACCGCATTACCTACACACACAGACCTACTACACTGATGTACCGCATTACCTATACACCTACACACACAGACCAACTACACTGATGTACCGCATTACCTATACACCTACACACAGACCAACTACACTGATGTACCGCATTACCTATACACCTACACACAGACCTACTACACTTATGTACCGCATTACCTATACACCTACACACAAACCTACTACACTTATGTACCGCATTACCTATACACCTACACACACAGACCTACAACACTGATGTACCGCATTACCTACACACACAGACCTACTACACTGATGTACCGTATCACCTATACACCTATACACACAGACCTACTACACTGATGTACCGCTATACACCTATACACACAGACCTACTACACTGATGTACCGCATTACCTATACACCTACACACAGACCTACTACACTGATGTACCGCTATACACCTATACACACAGACCTACTACACTGATGCACCGCATTACCTACACACACAGACCTACTACACTGATGTACCGCATTACCTATACACACAGACCTACTACACTGATGTACCGCATTACCTATATACCTATACACACAGACCTACTACACTGATGTACCGCATTACCTATACACACAGACCAACTACACTGATGTACCGCATTACCTATACACACAGACCTACTACACTGATGTACCGCATTACCTATACACACAGACCAACTACACTGATGTACCGCATTACCTACACACACAGACCTACTACACTGATGTACCGCATTACCTATACACCTATACACACAGACCTACTACACTGATGTACCGCATTACCTACACACACAGACCTACTACACTGATGTACCGCATTACCTATGCACCTACACACACAGACCTACTACACTGATGTACCGCATTACCTATACACCTACACACACTGACCTACTACACTGATGTACCGCATTACCTATACACACAGACCTACTATACTGATGTACCGCATTACCTATACACACAGACCTACTACACTGATGTACCGCATTACCTATGCACCTACACACACAGACCTACTACACTGATGTACCGCATTACCTATACACAGACCTACTACACTGATGTACCGCATTACCTATACACAGACCTACTACACTGATGTACCGCATTACCTATACACCTACACACACTGACCTACTACACACTTTCTCGTGCTCTGACCTGATCAAGTACTTAGCTTACTACAGGAATGGGCATGGTGACGACCTATAGATACTTATCTGTCAGGTTGGACGAAACTCTACCATTCTCTAAAACATGTTATCTGAAAGCTGATCCGGAATTCGTGTATTATCTGGAATCTGTATCCGACTCTAACTTTAGTTTTTACTCCAGATAATAACAAGTAAATCTTTTATAAGGATTGTTTTATTGCAATATCAGAAAATCAAGTGCGTGCACAAATAAATGCATTAAAGAAGTCATGAACCATTATCAAAATAGTTTTCTTTTCTTTTTTGTGTAAATGACGTATATAATTTTGCGCTCAATTTCATCCTTTATTGTAAACATTCTATTCAAAATTGTTTTAATGTCAAAAGTTGGCGTTTTTTATTCCTAAAATTAGACGAACGTATATATCTGATGACACGTAAAGGTCACGCGGTTCGTTTGATTTTGAAATAGAACCATGCTACTTTAAAAGTGAACTAGCGATCGGTGAAATGTAATAAATTTTATCATGCCGATCAAGCATTTATGTGACAGCTCAAAACGTCAGCAGCGTGACAAGGGGGTCACGGCCCGTGCGTACTACAGCGTGACACTGGTCGCGGCTCGTGCGTACTACAGCGTGAGACGGGGTCGCGGCCCGTGCGTACTACAGCGTGACACTGGTCGCGGCCCGTGCGTACTACAGCGTGACACGGGGTCACGGCCCGTGCGTACTATAGCATGACACGGGGTCACGGCCCATGCGTACTATAGCATGACAGGGGTCACGGCCCGTGCGTACAGAATCAAATGTATTCAATCAGTCAAAAGAGTCCACAAAAGCACAGGAAGATCCTGTTCCCGTCAGAAAATTGGAATGAACTTCCGCCTACCGTTGTGGAAAGTTTGAGATTAACATTTGCTTCCGTACTACAATAAAAATACTCACTTAATCACTTTCTTTGAATGCCCCAATAAAATTAATAAACAGAATATGCTTTTCAAAACAGTATTTGTCAGAGAGGTTGATTCTTAATTAAGTCACGTGCAAAATAACAATTATGGAGCAATACGTTTATTTAACAACAATAGTATAGGATACGATTACAAAAATATGTTGAGTTTTAGCTTATGCATCATCTTGATTGGCCGGGAGGGTACGTAGCGCAGGTGGGTTTTATATGGGGATGGGGTAAGGCCCGGATAATAGCGCGGATGGATTTTAACACGGGGATGGGGTAAGTCTCGGATGGTAGAGCGGATGGATTTTAATACGGGGTCGGGTAAGGCCTGGATGGTTGCACGGGTGGATTAAAACACGGGGAGGGGTAAGGCTCGGATGGTAGCGCGGGTGGATTTTAACACGGGGACGGGGTAAGGCCTGGATGGTAGCGCGGATGGATTTTAACACGGTGAGGGGTAAGGCCCGGATGGTAACGCGGGTGGATTTTAACACGGGGTCGGGTATGGCCCGGATGGTAGCGCGGGGGGGATTTTAACACGGGGTCGGGTATGGCCCGGATGGTAGCGCGGAGGGATTTTAACACAGGGATGGGGTATGGCTCGGATGGTAGCGCGGGGGGATTTTAACACGGGGTCGGGTATGGCCCGGATGGTAGCGCGGGGGGATTTTAACACGGGGTCGGGTATGGCCCGGATGGTAGCGCGGGGGGATTTTAACACAGGGATGGGGTATGGCCCGGATGGTAGCGCGGGTGGATTTTAACACGGGGTCGGGTATGGCCCGGATGGTAGCGCGGGTGGATTTTAACACAGGGATAGGATATGGCCCGAATGGTTGCGCGGGTGGATTTGAACACGGGGATGGTGTTAGGTTCGGATGGTAGCTTACGTGGATTTAAAATGGGGATTGGTAAGGCCCTAAGTACCTCTTCGGGAAGGTGACCTCACGATATGGCCGATCGGGGAATCGATCTCCGGCCGCCTTGGTGAATGACAAGTGCATGCGCTACAATGTATCTGTTGCACCACCAGACCACCTAAAAAACTGACGTCGTCGACTCTGACCCTTTCACATCTAACGTCCAAAATCGAACCCCGGCCGTCCGTAAGTTTCCACTACACCACACAAACAACTCTTCATAGCATGTTTTAAGTGTTACTCTCTAAAAAGTGATGAACAATAAAAGAAACTAGGATGTTTATATACATCACAGAGTGGAGAAGTGTCGGACTTAGATCAACGTCTGTCCTGCTCTGTAATTAGTGTGTACATACACACAAAAAGTGATACAGATTAAACAATTTCACTTAAATGCAAAAATGTTAACAATTAAAAAAAGAATTTCGCACTTAAACGGCGAAGATGCACTGATTGTACATGTATTGCTGTCGCTGATATGATAGTCTATCCGCAGCACTGGGCCTGTAATCTGTGTTATACCGTAGTGTGAAGATTCACAGATTGAATCACTCCGAAGCACTCGTCCTGGTTATATTCTTTAAAAAAAATAAACTAATTCGTAGTGCGAGTTAACAAAGATCATTTCTTTTGTATTTTTATTTTATGTTTGACAAGATGGTTACATAGAATAATAATTATATTACTAGATTATAAATCACCAATGATTCCTTTATGCAGTATTATCGTTTTAAAGTATTTATATTTGTGATTTGGTTAAGATTATATTATATCGAACAGTTGACGATTATTCTCCCGAAAAATAGATCTTTACATAGCTACAATTAAACGCGCTATATTTTATTTCAACATTCAAAATATAATTTCATGAATATGTACACCATTGCTGACATTTTCGTGTGTGAGTGTTTTAAATAAAATACATTTGAAAAAAATCTGAAATCTGGCTAAGGCTTTAGCTTTCTGTAGTATATCTTGCCCTGATCCCTGTTAAAATGTTCTTCAATAAGTTAAAACCTAAATTATTGTTTCCGTCTCCAGGTAACCAATTTATGTTACTGAAATGAAAGACATCATATTGTTTCTATATATGATCTTTTAGGTTATGTTAATTTAGATGTTATATTGAATGGAGTAGTTGGTATGTCTGATGAAATTTATTTAACTATATTTAAACATAGTAGCTCATTTAAAAAAAAACACTAGAAGATTCTCAATATATAAATAGTTCATATTTGGCAGTTCTAAGAAACATAATTTATTAAATTAATAAGAATTGTATAATAGTGAGTGAGAATGTGATCTTAATTGATAAAAAAATAATACATCGCTTCTTTCCTACTTCACAACTAATTACAATTATGTTCATATATATATAAAGAAAAGTTATCAATTGTCCTTGCGAAGTTAAATATAAAAAAGAACAAAAAACTAAGACTTTGCCTCAAGGCCTTTCTGCCCTCTCAGGCTTCTTCAGGCGGACTTTATATATATATAAGGATATCGGTTATTTGTTGGAAAAGACTAATATAGACTTTGCCTGTTGTCTAATCCATTTATTGATACTGATGTTTACTAATTCTTAGTATTTCTTGTTAATTGTTTAAAGTATCAATAATTAAATATTATGAAATTGAAAAATTGATGATACATAATTATGTATAAAATTGATGATATATATGTATAAAATTGATGATACATATGTATAAAATTGATGATGCATAATTATGTATGAAATAGATGATACATATGTATAACATTGATGATACAAATGTATAAAATTGATGATACATATGTATAACATTGATGATACATATGTATAACATTGATGATACATATGTATAACATTGATGATACATATGTATAACACGATTACTGTTGTGCGATATAGTCTCCCCTAATTGACCGAAAAAATAAATAAAAATAAAACAAAACAAACAACGTATTAGCATGTTGGCTTACATCTACTACCCACTAATCGTTACTTGGCAGATTTAATGATTTGAGAAATGAGAAAAATGCGGAATTCAAAAGGCGGTGTTGACAGAATTAACGAAAAGTTTTAATGAATGGCGACCTCGGTATTATTTCTGGCGATGCTATCTGGGCAAGTAGGTTTTATTTAACCAATTACGTCGAAAAATAAATTTGAACGAATTTATCTCTGAAAGGGCGCATTTGGGGGACACACATTTCAACTTTCGAATTAAATCGATACAGTAAATGAGAATTCAATTACATTGTAGTTCAATATCGTGAAACTATCCGTCATTTTAACTGCACGCCCTTCTGTCTCCCCGTCTTATGTCTTGTAGAGTAATTTAAAAGGTTCTCTATGGTAGTTATACTTTATAATGGAGACACACTTTAAAGACTTGTAATCGCTTATCATTGACGAAAATAACAGCAGACGACAACCGCACGTGACTCCAAGGAAATGCCGACAGGTGTGAAAGGCCCGCCGCCTGGCGGCCTATTCGGCGCGCCCCTGTCGGCAAACTGTGATAGGATCGGTGTAAATCCCTAAATTATTTGTACGTGTGGGGACTTCATCACCTGTACCTTCCGTGACGTGGACAGGTAGGGTAGGGACGGTCTGACTTCCTATTTACCTTATCAGGAACACTTAGATAAAAGAGGCGATTACGAGTTTTTACATACTCAGGTATGTATAAACATACCTGAATACTTACCTGTAATGAGCTAGTATCAGCCGAACAGGTGTAATTATCTATATCGCCTGAACTATGAGGAGTCTATCGACTGCTGACTGTCTACACGCTCACAAGCTTATTTTGTACAGCGTAATGGTGATACATCATTATACCTATCAAATATTCTATAACCACTGACGGACGGAGAAGACGGAAGGACGGAGGGACAGACAGATGAAAACAACCGTATTTCCCCATTATTTTCATTTCTGTTTGATGGAGCTTAGGCTGTTCTGTCTGATGGAGATTAGACTTTTCTGTGGACAAACGATTTTCGTGTTTTTAGCACTAATGCCAGAAAAGTTACTGCTAATTCAAAATGTGGACCTAAACCAAGGTGTTTACAGTTATTTTACACGTATATGGGGATGCATTTTAATCGGGAATTGATCCATATAAAGTGTGAAAGTACTCTAAACAACTTATTAAAACGTTCTCTAAACAACCTGATAAAAAGTTATCTGAACAACTTAGTAAAAAGTACTCAAAACAACTTAGTAAAAAGTACTCTAAACAACTTAATAAAAAGTACTCTAAACAACTTGGTAAAAAGTACTCTAAACAACTTGGTAAAAAGTTCTCCAAACAACTTGGTAAAAAGTACTCTAAACAACTAAGTAAAAAGTACTCTAAACAACTTGGTAAAAAGTACTCTCTAACAACTTGGTAAAACGTACTCTAAACAACTTGGTAAAAAGTACTCTAAACAACTTGGTAAAAAGTTCTCCAAACAACTTGGTAAAAAGTACTCTAAACAACTTAATAAAAAGTACTCTAAACAACTTGGTAAAAAGTTCTCCAAACAACTTGGTAAAAAGTACTCTAAACAACTTAATAAAAAGTACTCTAAACATTTTGGTAAAAAGTACTCTAAACAACTTAATAAAAAGTACTCTAAACAACTTGGTAAAAGTACTCTAAACAACTTAATAAAAAGTACTCTAAACAACTTGGTAAAACGTTCTCCAAACAACTTGGTAAAAAGTACTCTAAACAACTTAATAAAAAGTACTCTAAACAACTTGGTAAAAAGTTCTCCAAACAACTTGGTAAAAAGTACTCTAAACAACTAAGTAAAAAGTACTCTAAACAACTTGGTAAATAGTACTCTAAACAACTTGGTAAAAAGTACTCTAAACAACTTGGTAAAAAGTACTGTAAATAACTTGGTAAAAAGTTCTCCAAACAACTTGGTAAAAAGTACTCTAAACAACTTGGTAAAAAGTACTCTAAACAACTTGGTAAAAAGTTCTCCAAACAACTTGGTAAAAAGTACTGTAAACAACTTGGTAAAAAGTACTCTAAACAACTTAATAAAAAGTACTCTAAACAACTTAGTAAAAAGTACTCTAAACAACTTAGTAAAAAGTACTCTAAACAACTTAATAAAAAGTACTCTAAACAACTTAGTAAAAAGTATTCTAAACAACTTGGTAAAAAGTACTCTAAACAACTTAGTAAAAAGTACTCTAAACAACTTAATAAAAAGTACTCTAAACAACTTGGTAAAAAGTTCTCCAAACAACTTGGTAAAAAGTACTCTAAACAACTTGGTAAAAAGTACTCTAAACAACTTGGTAAAAAGTTCTCCAAACAACTTGGTAAAAAGTACTCTAAACAACTTAATAAAAAGAACTCCAAACAACTTGGTAAAAAGTACTCTAAAAAACTTAATAAAAAGTACTCTCTAACAATTTGGTAAAAAGTACTCTTAACAACTCGGTAAAAAGTACTCTAAACAACTTGGTAAAAAGTACTCTAAACAACTTGGTAAAAAGTAATCTAAACAACTTGGTAAAAAGTACTCAAAACAACTTAATAAAAAGTACTCTAAACAATTTGGTAAAAAGTACTCTAAACAACTTGGTAAAAAGTACTCTCTAACAACTTGGTAAAAAGTACTCTAAACAACTAAGTAAAAAGTACTCTAAACAACTTAATAAAAAGTACTCTAAACAACTTGGTAAAAAGTACTCTAAACAACTTGGTAAAAAGTACTCTAAACAACTTGGTAAAAAATACTCTAATCAACTAAGTAAAAAGTACTCTAAACAACTTGGTAAAAAGTACTCTAAACAACTTAATAAAAAGTACTCTAAACAACTTGGTAAAAAGTACTCTAAACAACTTGGTAAAAAGTACTCTAAACAACTTGGTAAAAAATACTCTAATCAACTAAGTAAAAAGTACTCTAAACAACTTGGTAAAAAGTACTCTAAACAACTTAATAAAAAGTACTCTAAACAACTTGGTAAAAAGTACTCTAAACAACTTGGTAAAAAGTACTCTAAACAACTTGGTAAAAAGTACTCTAAACAACTTGGTAAAAAGTACTCTAAACAACTAAGTAAAAAGTACTCTAAACAACTTGGTAAAAAGTACTCTAAACAACTTGGTAAAAAGTACTCTAAACAACTAAGTAAAAAGTACTCTAAACAACTTGGTAAAAAGTACTCTAAACAACTTGGTAAAAAGTACTCTAAACAACTAAGTAAAAAGTACTCTAAACAACTTGGTAAAAAGTACTCTAAACAACTAAGTAAAAAGTACTCTAAACAACTTGGTAAAAAGTACTCTAAACAACTAAGTAAAAAGTACTCTAAACAACTAAGTAAAAAGTACTCTAAACAACTAAGTAAAAAGTTCTCTAAACAACTTAGTAAAAAGTACTCTAAACAACTAAGTAAAAAGTACTCTAAACAACTAAGTAAAAAGTTCTCTAAACAACTTGGTAAAAAGTACTCTAAACAACTTGGTAAAAAGCAAGCTGTAACAGATTGGTAGTGTACACTTTGTACATGGAGGTGCGATATGACGTCATCATTCATACTGAACATGAAAACGATATTTTAGGGTAATTTTCGTCATCGTGCTCATTGTCACCGTGCTCATTTTCATCGTGCTCATTATCATCGTGCTCATCGTCATCTTGCTCATTATCATTATGCTCATTGTCACCGTGCTCATTATCATCTCGCTCATTATCATCGTGCTCATTGTCATTGTGCTCATTGTCATCTTGCTCATTATCATCGTGCTCATTATCATCTCGCTCATTGTCATCGTGCTCATTATCATTATGCTCATTGTCACCGTGCTCATTGTCATCGTGCCCATTGTCATCGTGCTCATTATCATCGTGCTCATCGTCATCTTGCTCATTATCATCGTGCTCATTGTCATTGTGCTCATTGTCATCTTGCTCATTATCATCGTGCTCATTATCATCTCGCTCATTGTCATCGTGCTCATTATCATCGTGCTCATTGTCATCGTGCTCATTATCACCGTGCCCATTGTTATTTTGCTCATTGTCATCGTGCTCATTGTCACCGTTCTCATTGTCATCGTGCTCACTGTCACCGTTCTCATTATCATCGTGCCCATTGTTATCTTGCTCATTGTCATCGTGCTCATTATCATCGTGCTCATTGTCATCGTGCTCATTATCATCGTGCTCATTGTTAGCTTGCTCATTATCATCGTGCTCATTGTTAGCTTGCTCATTATCATCGTGCTCATTGTCATCTTGCTCATTGTGATCGTACTCATTGTCATATTGCTCATTATCATCGTGCTCATTGTTATCATGCTCATTATCATCGTGCTCATTATCATCGTTCTCATTATCATCGTGCTCATTATCATCGTGCTCATTATCATCTCGCTCATTGTCATCGTGCTCATTATCATCGTGCTCATTATCATCGTGCTCATTATCATCGTGCTCATTATCATCGTGCTCATTGTCATCGTGCTCATTATCATCGTGCTCATTGTTAGCTTGCTCATTATCATCGTGCCCATTGTTAGCTTGCTCATTATCATCGTGCTCATTATCATCGTGCTCATTATCATCGTGCTCATTATCATCGTGCTCATTATCATCGTGCTCATTGTCATCGTGCTCATTATCATCGTGCCCATTGTTATCGTGCTCATTATCATCGTGCCCATTGTCATCTTGCTCATTGTGATCGTACTCATTGTCATCGTGCTCATTGTCATCGTGCTAATTGGCATCGTACTCATTTACATCGTGCTTATTATCATCGTGCTCATTTTCATCGTGCTCATTGTCATCATGCTCATTGTCATCGTGCCAATTATAATTTGTTCTTCTGAACTTTTCTGAAAGGAGGCATCGTCCTTTCAGTAATGGATAAAAGAGAAAGAGGAAAAACCCTTTAATAGAAAAAGCAAGCTTGCTTTAATTTTTAACAACTTATTTCTGTGCAAACTAAATAATTTTGGTCTTGAGTCAATGGTGTTGTTTTCATCTGCAGCAGAGAAAAATTCAATGGCCAATTCATATAAATGTGCCCAGAAATTGATATTTTTTACCACTTTCTGATTGGCTAAAACTTGGTCACTTGGAAACATTAAGTCAATATTGCGTTAATGACGTTATAATCATTGTGACGTCACGATACCTCCTGCTTTAACATGCTTTATCTAATGCCATTTCAGTCTTTTGCAAAAAAGTTTCATATCTAGCATAAAAATTAAGGACCTTTGACGAGGTTAATGTGGTGTTATACTAACCAGGTAGAATAAACTAGCACCGTAAGCTGATGACTGACTAATACACACCCCCCCCCCCCCCCCTCCATGTTGTTTGCAAAATACAGTTTTTTTTTGTAGTACTGACACTTTGTTTAGAGTTTTTACAAATGCAATGAATTTTGCATGCATATGTAAATGTCAAAGTCTACATATCTTCCTTTATATTGTATCAACAGTTTAGGAGGAGTTTAATGTCTGGAGAAATGTTTAATAGGAAAATCTGTCTATAGTGACTAGCTACCATAGAAACCATAATATTAAGAAAGACAAGTTGCATGCGCATCTACACATGGTCATTTATATCTGTGTGACGTTTCATTGAAATTGGCCAAGTGGTTTAGAAGCAGTTATCCGGACAATGTGTTTTTCTGCAGAAAACCTGTTTAAAGTGACCAGTTATTATAGCAACCATTATTTTGAGAAAGGAAACGATCATGTAACAGATCTAGACATCTTGATGATATTGGCCCGATACACTCATGTAACAGACCTATATTTAACGTAATGAAATTTGCGATGTGCAAATTTACAATTTAGTTAGCGGGATACCTCTTCCGGATACCTGTCACATTAATGCTACATGTATATCCTACAGTATTTTACATCAAAGTACATTCGGAATACCTCTTCCTGATACCGGCCACATTAATGTTACATGTATATCCTACAGTATTTTACATCAAAGTACATTCGGAATACCTCTTCCTGATACCGTCACATTAATGTTACATGTATATCCTACAGTATTTTACATCAAAGTACATTCGGAATACCTCTTCCTGATACCGTCACATTAGTGCTACATGTATATCCTACAGTATTTTACATCAAAGTACATTCGGAATACCTCTTCCTGATACCGTCACATTAGTGCTACATGTTTATACTACAGTATATTACATCAAAGTACATTCGGAATACCTCTTCCGGATACCGGCCACATTAATGCTACATGTATATCCTACAGTATATTACATCAAAGTACATTCGGAATACCTCTTCCTAATACCGTCACATTAGTGCTACATGTATATACTACAGTATATTACATCAAAGTACATTCGGAATGCCTCTTCCGGATACTGGCCACATTAATGTTTCATGTATATCCTACAGTATATTACATTAAAGTGCATTCGGAATACCTCTTCCTGATACCAGTCACATTAATGCTATATATCCTATTTCAAAATAGCACATGCAGTAAGAAATCTTTTTCGGTTTATAAAAATGTGTCAATCTAATCTATTTTTTATTTGTGCGACCTGAGAGAATTAATACATATTTCGGGAGCCTTCTAAAAAAGAAATCGGATTAGAAAATCTTGTAAACAATAGATAGCTCGCGCCTCTGGCGTGTATTCATTTTCTTATCCCGGGATTTAAAGCACATTAGCAACAGTTAATAACTTGTCAATTGAAAGTTATTTTGCCAAACAGAAGTTATCTACCAAAGGATTTACCAAACATGTAAAATAGGGATTCATTTGTCACCTATTTTACACCCAGATCACAGGTAACTGATAGACAATGTTTGCTGACAATTAATCTCTTTTAAATCGATTGGAAATATCTGTACATGGAATTGCTTTACCAGTAGGACAATCGAGCCGGGATTATCTAAATGAGGGGCCTTATCGCAACACTCGTTAGTAGATAACCTGTATCCGTACGTAACGACCTCAGTGAGCGTCGCCACATCATTACGTCATTATTGTATCTGAGGATCAGTACACGTTTATGTAAATTAAATGACAACAAAGTAATTACGGTAGCAAGTAAAAGTAGGTCACTATTCCAGGACAAAAGGACGCAAAGAGTAAACGATGCGTCTTGATCAGGACAACAAAAACAAGTGTGTCTTTATAACTTAATATGTGCAGAAAACTCATGTGGAAAACAATGGGGGTAAAGTGGATCACCCTGACGGATTGCCGGGGAACAAATGGGGGCAGAGTGAATCACCATGACAAAGTGACGGGAGACAAACGAGGACGGAGTGGAATCACCCTGACGGAGTGACGGGGAACAAATGGAGGCAGAGTGGAATCACCCTGACGGAGTGACGGGGAACAAATGGGGACAGAGTGGAATCATCCTGTCGGAATGACGGGGAACAAATGGGGGCAGAGTGGAATCACCCGGACGGAATGACGGGGAACAAATGGGGGCAGAGTGGAATCACCCTGACGGAGTTACGGGGATGGGGACAGAGTGGATCACCTTAGCGAAGTGACGGGGGCAAATGGGGGCAGAGTGGATCACCTTAGCGAAGTGACGGGGAACAAATGGGGGCAGAGTGGATCACACTCACGGAGTGATGGGAGACAAACGAAAACAGAATGGATCACCCTGACGGAGTGACGGGAGACAAACGAGGACGGAGTGGATCACCCTGACGGAGTGACGGGAGACAAACGAGGACGGAGTGGATCACCCTGACGGAGTGACGGGGAACAAATGGAGGCAGAGTGGAATCATCCTGTCGGAATGACGGGGAACAAATGGAAGCAGAGTGGAATCACCGTGACGGAGAAAAAAATGGGGGTAAAGTGGAATCACCCTGACGGAATGACGGGGAACAAATGGAAGCAGAGTGGAATCACCCTGACGGAGTTACGGGGATGGGGACAGAGTGGATCACCTTAGCGAAGTGACGGGGGCAAATGGGAACAGAGTGGATCACCCTCACGGAGTGATGGGAGACAAACGAAAACAGAATGGATCACCCTGACGAAGTGACGGGAGACAAACGAGGACGGAGTGGATCACCCTGACGGAGTGACGGGAGACAAACGAGGACGGAATGAAACACCCTGACGGAGTGACGGGATACAAACGAGGACCGAGTGGATCACCCTGACGGAGTGACGGGAGACAAATGGGGGCAGAGTGGATCACCCTCACGGAGTGCTGGGAGACAAACGAAAACAGAATGGATCACCCTGACGAAGTGACGGGAGACAAACGAGGACGGAGTGGATCACCCTGACGGAGTGACGGGAAACAAACGAGGACCGAGTGGATCACCCTGACGGAGTGACGGGGAACAAATGGAGGCAAAGTGGAGTCACCCTGATGGAATGACGGGGAACAAATGGAAGCAGAGTGGAATCACCCTGACGGATTGACGGGGAACAAATGGGGACAGAGTGGAATCATCCTGTCGGAATGACGGGGAACAAATGGAAGCAGAGTGGAATCACCCTGACGGAGTGACGGAGAACAAATGGAGGCAGAGTGGAATCAACCTGACGGAGTGACGGGAAACAGATGGGGGTAAAGTGGATCACCGTGACGGAGTGACGGGGAACAAATGGGGGCAGAGACGATCGCCCTGACGGAGTGACGGGGAACAAATGGGGACAGAGTGGAATCATCCTGTCGGAATGACGGGGAACAAATGAAAGCAGAGTGGAATCACCCTGACGGAGTGACGGAGAACAAATGGAGGCAGAGTGGAGTCGCCCTGACGGAGTGACGGGAAACAGATGGGGGTAAGAGGATCACCGTGACAGAGTTACGGGGAACAAATGGGGGCAGAGTGGATCACCCTGACAGAGTGACGGGGAACAAATGTGGTAGAGTGGAATCACCCTGACGGAGTTAAGGGGAACAAATGGGGACAGAGTGGATCACCCTGACGAAGTGACGGGGAACAAACGAGGACGGAGTGGATCACCCTGACGAAGTGACGGGAGACAAACGTGGACGGAGTGGAACACCCTGACGGAGTGACGGGAGACAAACGAGGACGGAATGGATCACCCTGACGGAGTGACGGGAGACAAACGAGGACGGAGTGGATCACCCTGACGGAGTGACGGGGAACAAATGTGGCAGAGTGGAATCACCCTGACGGAGTTAAGGGGAACAAATAGGGACAGAGTGGATCACCTTAGCGAAATGACGGGGAACAAATGGGGGCAGATTGGATCACCCTCACGGAGTGATGGGAGACAAACGAGAACAGAATGGATCACACTGACGAAGTGACGGGTGACAAACGAGGACCGAGTGGATCACCCTGACGGAGTGACGGGGAACAAATGGAGGCAAAGTGGAGTCACCCTGATGGAATGACGGGGAACAAATGGAAGCAGAGTGGAATCACCCTGACGGATTGACGGGGAACAAATGGGGACAGAGTGGAATCATCCTGTCGGAATGACGGGGAACAAATGGAAGCAGAGTGGAATCACCCTGACGGAGTGACGGAGAACAAATGGAGGCAGAGTGGAATCAACCTGACGGAGTGACGGGAAACAGATGGGGGTAAAGTGGATCACCGTGACGGAGTGACGGGGAACAAATGGGGGCAGAGACGATCGCCCTGACGGAGTGACGGGGAACAAATGGGGACAGAGTGGAATCATCCTGTCGGAATGACGGGGAACAAATGAAAGCAGAGTGGAATCACCCTGACGGAGTGACGGAGAACAAATGGAGGCAGAGTGGAGTCGCCCTGACGGAGTGACGGGAAACAGATGGGGGTAAGAGGATCACCGTGACAGAGTTACGGGGAACAAATGGGGGCAGAGTGGATCACCCTGACAGAGTGACGGGGAACAAATGTGGTAGAGTGGAATCACCCTGACGGAGTTAAGGGGAACAAATGGGGACAGAGTGGATCACCCTGACGAAGTGACGGGGAACAAACGAGGACGGAGTGGATCACCCTGACGAAGTGACGGGAGACAAACGTGGACGGAGTGGAACACCCTGACGGAGTGACGGGAGACAAACGAGGACGGAATGGATCACCCTGACGGAGTGACGGGAGACAAACGAGGACGGAGTGGATCACCCTGACGGAGTGACGGGGAACAAATGTGGCAGAGTGGAATCACCCTGACGGAGTTAAGGGGAACAAATAGGGACAGAGTGGATCACCTTAGCGAAATGACGGGGAACAAATGGGGGCAGATTGGATCACCCTCACGGAGTGATGGGAGACAAACGAGAACAGAATGGATCACACTGACGAAGTGACGGGTGACAAACGAGGACGGAGTGGATCACCCTGATGAAATGACAGGAGACAAACGTGGACGGAGTGGAACACCCTGACGGAGTGACGGGTGACAAACGAGGACGGAATGGATCACCCTGACGGAGTGACGGGACAAACGAGGACGGAGTGGAACACCCTGACGGAGTGACGGGAGACAAACAAGGACGGCGTGGATCACCCTGATTGAATGTCGAAAATAAACAAGGACAGCGTGGACCACAATCACTAGTCCTCCATCACTTGGTCGCGTGTTTGAGACCTACGTTGATCAGTCCTGGGATTATACCCGGAGGTATCTGGTTGTATTCCGGTCTCTAACACCAAACGTTGCTTGTTTTTAGATAAACACAAATGTTCATAGGGCACAAAGAAACCATCGATCGTATTAATATTTTGGTGTTAAAATAAAAAAGAAAATTCTGATATATCATTGTATGTGTCGTTTTGACAAAGCGATTACTCATATTATAGTTGTGAACAGTCCTGTAGGGGCCCCTTTACGTAGTGAGCTGGCTGTTGACAGGCCGTGCTGATTTACATGGTGTTTACACAGACAGATACCCCAAGTCGCCATCATAAACACTGAGGAACACCTAACACAAACGGTTAGGGCACTTTATGACAGTGTAATAGTTTATTATGATATGTTTTTAGAGATGGCAGACGATACCGCCGGGCGGGATAAAGGATTGTAGTACGGGTACCCGACCATTAGGCTTCAGATACAAATCTCGGCCATATAAAACAATTTTGATAACAGTTATACGTCTGTGGCGCGCTCTCTCTCATGCTTATGTTCGGAACCAATTGTTTAGTCATATTTCTGCGTCTAAAAGATAAACTTGAACTTGTTAGCTATTGTACCGACGCAAACGTATTTGAATATATTATTAGAATGTCTCATTTCCCCCTTTAAGATTAATATATGAATTTCAGTTCCTTCCAAGAGTACAACAGGGGAGGGCGGCTATAGTTTCTATGATTGCAAAGTCGAGAAATTTCGACTTTTTTGTGGTCGACATCCATGAAAGAATAGAGAGTTTAATCTATCTGTCCTACATGTAAGTGATGCCTAGAAAGAATGGACAGTTTAGTCTATCTGTCCTACATGTAAGTGATGCCTAGTGAGAATGGACAGTTTAGTCTACCTGTCCTATATGTAAGTGATGCCTAGTGAGACAACAAATTAAATATGTGCTTACAGCGGATTCTTTCATGTTCCATAAAGTTTGAGAAGAAATCAAAAATTTGTTTTAATCAGAATAACGCAAAGACGCTTTAAAAGCATGATTTAATAAAGTTCTCGAAATAATATGACCTTGAACTGTAAGAGGCGTCAAATTTGTTCAAAAAAATTCAAACAACCTCTTTTGATAACCAAAAGGTGGAATATCGGAACCATGTTATTTAGTTAGAAATAGTGATGTCGTGATGTGCTTTCAGACAAAGGAAATGGGAGCATAACGTTTGACCTATAAAAACGTCATCGGAGTCAAGTTTCTTAAAATACTAAAAATGCTTTTTTAAATTATAAGATCCATACAGCGTAGGGTGTTCTTTGTACATGAATAACATTTTACTGAAAAATGGCTACGTTCACAGTGGTCGAATATGACAACAAACAAAATTCTTCTCGTGAGAACAAGACATAGATTTCATTTAGTTACTTGTCAGAATAGTCTGATGGCCACAGACAAGTTGACCTATACCTATACTCAAGGTCATGAGGTGACAAGTTCAAGGACTGATAGATCAGGATCTATGATTGAGGTTAATCAGTTTACCGACATTGTCAAAACGGGCATTGGGGAAAGTAGATATTTTGATTGATTTGGACAAACTGATGGACGGGGAATAAGAACTTGGTGTGGACAGGGAATTAGAACTTGGTGTGGACAGGGAATTAAAACTATGTGTGGACAGGGAATTAGAACTAGGTGTGGACAGGGAATTAAAACTTGGTGTGGACAGGGAATTAAAACTAGGTGTGGACAGGGAATTAGAACAAGGTGCGGAAAGGGAATTAAAACTTGGTGTGGACAGGGAATAAGTACTAGGTGTGGAGAGGGAATTAGTACTAGGTGTGGATAGGGAATTAGAACTTGGTGTGGACAGGGAATTAAAACTAGGTGTGGACAGGGAATTAGAACTTGGTGTGGACTGGGAATTAGAACAAGGTGCGGACAGGGAATTAGAACTAGGTGTGGACAGGGAATTAAAACTATGTGTGGACAGGGAATTAGAACTAGGTGTGGACAGGGAATTAAAACTTGGTGTGGACAGGGAATTAAAACTAGGTGTGGACAGGGAATGAAAACTAGGTGTGGACAGGGAATTAGAACTTGGTGTGGACAGGGAATTAAAACTTGGTGTGGACAGGGAATTAGAACTAGGTGTGGACAGGGAATGAAAACTAGGTGTGGACAGGGAATTAGAACTAGGTGTGGACAGGGAATTAGTACTAGGTGTGGACAGGGAATTAGAACTAGGTGTGGACAGGGAATGAAAACTAGGTGTGGACAGGGAATTAGAACTAGGTGTGGACAGGGAATTAGAACTAGGTGTGGAGAAGGAATTAGTACTAGGTGTGGATAGGAAATTAGAACTAGGTGTGGAGAGGGAATTAGAACTAGGTGTGGAGAGGGAATTAGAACTAGGTGTGGACAGGGAATTAGAACTAGGTGTGGAGAAGGAATTAGTACTAGGTGTGGATAGGAAATTAAAACTAGGTGTGGACAGGGAATTAGAACTAGGTGTGGACAGGGAATGAAAACTAGGTGTGGACAGGGAATTAGAACTAGGTGTGGAGAAGGAATTAGTACTAGGTGTGGATAGGAAATTAGAACTAGGTGTGGAGAGGGATTAGTACTAAGTGTGGAGAGGGATTAGTGACAAGTGTGGAGAGGGATTAGTAACAAGTGCGGAGAGGGATTAGTAACGAGTGTGGAGAGGGATTAGTAACAAGTGTGGAGTGGGATTAGTAACAAGTGTGGAGAGGGATTAGTACTAGGTGTGGAGAGGGATTAGTACTAAGTGTGGAGAGGGATTAGTGACAAGTGTGGAGAGGGATTAGTAACAAGTGCGGAGAGGGATTAGTAACAAGTGTGGAGTGGGATTAGTAACAAGTGTGGAGAGGGATTAGTAACAAGTGTGGAGAGGGAATTAGTACTAGGTGTGGAGAGGGAATAAGTACTAGGTGTGGATGGGGAATTAGAACTAGGTGTGGAGAGGGATTAGTACTAAGTGTGGAGAGGGATTAGTGACAAGTGTGGAGAGGGATTAGTAACAAGTGCGGAGATGGATTAGTAACGAGTGTGGAGAGGGATTAGTAACAAGTGTGGAGTGGGATTAGTAACAAGTGTGGAGAGGGATTAGTACTAGGTGTGGAGAGGGATTAGTACTAGGCGTGGAGAGGGATTAGTAACAAGTGTGGAGAGGGATTAGTAACAAGTGTGGAGAGGGATTAGTAACAAGTGTGGAGAGGGATTAGTAACAAGTGTGGAGAGGGATTAGTAACAAGTGTGGAGAGGGATTAGTGACAAGTGTGGAGAGGGAATTAGTACTAGGTGTGGAGAGGGATTAGTGACAAGTGTGGAGAGGGAATAAGTACTAGGTGTGGAGAGGGATTAGTGACAAGTGTGGAGAGGGAATAAGTACTAGGTGTGGAGAGGGATTAGTAACAAGTGTGGAGAGGGAATAAGTACTAGGTGTGGAGAGGGATTAGTACTAGGTGTGGATGGGGAATTAGTACTAGGTGTGGAGAGAGATTAGTACTAGGTGTGGAGAGGGATTAGTACCAGGTGTGGAGAGGGATTAGTAACAAGTGTGGAGAGGGATTAGTAACAAGTGTGGAGAGGGATTAGTAACAAGTGTGGAGAGGGATTAGTAACAAGTGTGGAGAGGGATTAGTAACAAGTGTGGAGAGGGATTAGTGACAAGTGTGGAGAGGGAATTAGTACTAGGTGTGGAGAGGGATTAGTGACAAGTGTGGAGAGGGAATAAGTACTAGGTGTTAAGAGGGATTAGTACTAGGTGTGGATGGGGAATTAGTACTAGGTGTGGAGAGAGATTAGTACTAGGTGTGGAGAGGGATTAGTACTAGGTGTGGAGAGGGATTAGTGACAAGTGTGGAGAGGGATTAGTACTAGGTGTGGAGAGGGATTAGTAACAAGTGTGGAGAGGGATTAGTAACAAGTGTGGAGAGGGATTAGTAACAAGTGTGGAGAGGGATTAGTAACAAGTGTAGAGAGGGATTAGTGACAAGTGTGGAGAGGGAATTAGTACTAGGTGTGGAGAGGGAATAAGTACTAGGTGTGGATGGGGAATTAGTACTAGGTGTGGATAGGGAATTAGTATCAGGTGTGGAGAGGGATTTAGTACTAGGTGTGGAGGGGGAATTAGTACTAGGTGTGAATAGGGAATTAGTACTAGGTGTGGAGAGGGATTAGTACTAGGTGTGGAGAGGGATTAGTACTAGGTGTGGAGGGGGAATTAGTACTAGGTGTGAATAGGGAATTAGTACTAGGTGTGGAGAGGGATTAGTAACAAGTGTGGAGAGGGATTAGTTAAAAGTGTGGAGAGGGATTAGTAACAAGTGTGGAGAGGGATTAGTACTAGGTGTGGAGAGGGATTAGTACTAAGTGTGGAGAGGATAAGTAACAAGTGTGGAGAGGGATTAGTAACAAGTGTGGAGAGAGATTAGTAACAAGTGTGGAGAGGGATTAGTAACAAGTGTGGAGAGGGAATTAGTAACAAGTGTGTGGAGAAATTAGTACTAGGTGTGGAGAGGGATTAGTAACAAGTGTGGAGAGGGATTAGTAACAAGTGTGGAGAGGGATTAGTGACAAGTGTGGAGAGGGAATTAGTACTAGGTGTGGAGAGGGAATTAGTAACAAGTGTGGAGAGGGATTAGTACTAGGTGTGGAGAGGGATTAGTACAAGGTGTGGAGAGGGATTAGTACTAGGTGTGGAGAGGGATTAGTAACAAGTGTGGAGAGGGATTAGTACTAGGTGTGGAGAGGAATTAGTACTAGGTGTGGAGAGGGATAAGTACTAGGTGTGGAGAGGAATTAGTACTAGGTGTGGAGAGGGATTAGTAACAAGTGTGGAGAGGGATTAGTACTAGGTGTGGAGAGGGATTAGTACTAGGTGTGGAGAGGGATTAGTACTAGGTGTGGAGAGGGATTAGTAACAAGTGTGGAGAGGGATTAGTACTAGGTGTGGAGAGGGATTAGTACTAGGTGTGGAGAGGGATTAGTAACAAGTGTGGAGAGGGATTAGTACTAGGTGTGGAGAGGGATTAGTAACAAGTGTGGAGAGGAATTAGTACTAGGTGTGGAGAGGGATTAGTACTAGGTGTGGAGAGGGATTAGTACTAGGTGTGGAGAGGGATTAGTACTAGGTGTGGAGAGGGATTAGTACTAGGTGTGGAGAGGGATTAGTACTAGGTGTGGAGAGGGATTAGTACTAGGTGTGGAGAGGGATTAGTACTAGGTGTGGAGAGGGATTAGTACTAGGTGTGGAGAGGGATTAGTACTAGGTGTGGAGAGGAATTAGTACTAGGTGTGGAGAGGGATTAGTACTAGGTGTGGAGAGGGATTAGTACTAGGTGTGGAGAGGGATTAGTACTAAGTGTGGAGAGGAATTAGTACTAGGTGTGGAGAGGGATTAGTACTAGGTGTGGAGAGGGAATTAGTACTAGGTGTGGAGAGGGATTAGTAACAAGTGTGGAGAGGGATTATTACAGGAAGTCGACCAAGAAGGATGAGCGGTTTTAACATTGGTTAATCGTCAGGAACACAGGGACGTTTATAACAGCTAGATTCTGACCTGACATTTATGTGTTTAGAGTAATTGTACACGTTTAAGGGCTTTAGATCAATTTTCAGAAAAAATGACACCCCATATATACATTGTAATACCAAAACCCTAAAACATTTAGAATGATTACTAACAAATATAGTTGTAACAAATAATCATTTCCCTGTTGTAAGTAATAACTCTGTGACGCGCAGGTATCTCCCGAGGTCTCCCGCAAAGGAAAACAAACAAACAGGGCGCCTAAGCCTTATTTTTCTATTGAGCGTACAATAAGTACTGACTGGATAGTTAGACGCTGCTCGCTCCCGCCAGTAAATTAACATTTCTTATAGAGTCGTCCGCAAATATCACCGGCGACCTGACTCTCTAGACTACAAATTGTATGTTCCGGGATTAATCAAACCGTTCACAAGTCGATATATCGTTTGTAAAACACCGTAAACTATTTGCGGTTTCACACATTATTGTCTTAAGTGTCTGTTCCTCAGCAGACGATCGCCTAATAACAGGCAGGCTAATAACCTAACCACTAATTACACTGATCTCGTGTAAAACCCAAGTATCGTAAATAACTATCTTGTCATTACACACATTTACGGGTTTTTTTCAAATCATGACATTGCGTTTCTTTAAGTTTAAACCCTCGTCTTATATGAGAGTTCGGTACAAGCATGAAAACATTAGCAATGAATTGCTTGTCAGGACTTTTAGACTTTCTGTTAATCTGTTTTAAACTCCGTTAAATTATCTTGACATTTTAACAAGCTTGTATAGCTGTATACTCTTTTCCAGAATTCCCTTAACCTTTATATGTTTTATTGCCAATTAAAATTGAACAAAAAAAATAGGCACAAGTTATTGCAACTTATTACAGCCTTCTGATAGTCATGATTAAACCTTGATAGTCATGATTAAACCTTGATAGTCATGATTAAACTTTGATAGTCATGATTAAACCTTGTCAAAGACATTCTAGATCGAGCTCTTAAAAGTATATATTCGTATTTTGTTTGTTGGTTACTTGTCGTGTGAAGTAATAAGTGTATCAATTAATTAATTTAACAGTAAAATCAACGGTGTTGTCTCTGTGTAATATAGAACTATTCAAAATTAACGAAGTTTTAGTTTTTGACGATCACGGTCAGCGTGTCGCCATATCCACGTCTAGCATCAGGCCATATACAAAGGGAAACGAGAATCTGTTCAAGTCAATATACTGGAACTTATATCATAGTAGTTTAGGCAGCATTATTATTTATTTTTTAAAAATTCAAATACAATATAGCATGATTTAGAGTGTTTGGATTTTTTAATTGTTATCTAAAAATAAGCAACATTAACGCTATTATTATGAAGTGTAAGTTTTAGCGCTGCGAACTTGCCGTCTCCCGCGCCACTGATTCCGTGGCCAGTTTCGGAGAGTACCGTCAAAGTGGAATGCCGTTTGGGTACAGTTAAAGTGGATTAAAGTTACGGTAACATCAAAGTGGAATAACGTTAGGGTACCGTCAAAGTGGAATAACGTTAGGGTACCGTCAAAGTGGAGTAACGTTAGGGTACCGTCAAAGTGGAGTAACGTTAGGATACCGTCAAAGTGGAGTAACGTTAGGGTACCGTCAAAGTGGAATAACGTTAGGGTACCGTCAAAGTGGAGTAACGTTAGGGTACCGTCAAAGTGGAGTAACGTTAAAGTACCGTCAAAGTGGAGTAACGTTAGGGTACCGTCAAAGTGGAGTAACGTTAGGGTACCGTCAAAGTGGAGTAACGTTAGGGTACCGTCAAAGTGGAGTAACGTTAGGGTACCGTCAAAGTGGAATAACGTTAGGGTACCGTCAAAGTGGAATAACGTTAGGGTACCGTCAAAGTGGAGTAACGTTAGGGTACCGTCAAAGTGGAGTAACGTTAAAGTACCGTCAAAGTGGAGTAACGTTAAAGTACCGTCAAAGTGGAGTAACGTTAGGGTACCGTCAAAGTGGAATAACGTTAAAGTACCGTCAAAGTGGAGTAACGTTAAAGTACCGTCAAAGTGGAGTAACGTTAGGGTACCGTCAAAGTGGAGTAACGTTAGGTTATCGTCAAAGTGGAAAAACGTTAAAGTACCGTCAAAGTGGAGTAACGTTAGGATACCGTCAAAGTGGAGTAACGTTAGGGTACCGTCAAAGTGGAATAACGTTAGGGTACCGTCAATAACGTTAAAGTACCGTCAAAGTGGAGTAACGTTAGGGTACCGTCAAAGTGGAGTAACGTTAAAGTACCGTCAAAGTGGAGTAACGTTAAAGTACCGTCAAAGTGGAATAACGTTAAAGTACCGTCAAAGTGGAGTAACGTTAAAGTACTGTCAAAGTGGAGTAACGTTAAAGTACCGTCAAAGTGGAATAACGTTAGGGTACCGTCAAAGTGGAATAACGTTAAAGTACCGTCAAAGTGGAGTAACGTTAGGGTACCGTCAAAGTGGAGTAACGTTAGGGTACCGTCAAAGTGGAATAACGTTAAAGTACCGTCAAAGTGGAGTAACGTTAGGGTACCGTCAAAGTGGAGTAACGTTAAAGTACCGTCAAAGTGGAGTAACGTTAGGATACCGTCAAAGTGGAGTAACGTTAGGGTACCGTCAAAGTGGAATAACGTTAAAGTACCGTCAAAGTGGAGTAACGTTAGGATACCGTCAAAGTGGAGTAACGTTAAAGTACCGTCAAAGTGGAGTAACGTTAGGATACCGTCAAAGTGGAGTAACGTTAGGGTACCGTCAAAGTGGAGTAACGTTAGGATACCGTCAAAGTGGAGTAACGTTAGGATACCGTCAAAGTGGAGTAACGTTAAAGTACCGTCAAAGTGGAGTAACGTTAAAGTACCGTCAAAGTGGAGTAACGTTAGGATACCGTCAAAGTGGAGTAACGTTAAAGTACCGTCAAAGTGGAGTAACGTTAGGATACCGTCAAAGTGGAGTAACGTTAGGGTACCGTCAAAGTGGAGTAACGTTAGGATACCGTCAAAGTGGAGTAACGTTAGGGTACCGTCAAAGTGGAGTAACGTTAGGGTACCGTCAAAGTGGAGTAACGTTAGGATACCGTCAAAGTGGAGTAACGTTAGGATACCGTCAAAGTGGAGTAACGTTAGGGTACCGTCAAAGTGGAGTAACGTTAGGATACCGTCAAAGTGGAGTAACGTTAAAGTACCGTCAAAGTGGAGTAACGTTAGGATACCGTCAAAGTGGAGTAACGTTAGGGTACCGTCAAAGTGGAATAACGTTAGGGTACCGTCAAAGTGGAGTAACGTTAGGGTACCGTCAAAGTGGAATAACGTTAAAGTACCGTCAAAGTGGAATAACGTTAAAGTACCGTCAAAGTGGAGTAACGTTAGGATACCGTCAAAGTGGAGTAACGTTAGGGTACCGTCAAAGTGGAGTAACGTTAGGGTACCGTCAAAGTGGAGTAACGTTAAAGTACCGTCAAAGTGGAGTAACGTTAGGGTACCGTCAAAGTGGAGTAACGTTAGGGTACCGTCAAAGTGGAGTAACGTTAAAGTACCGTCAAAGTGGAGTAACGTTAAAGTACCGTCAAAGTGGAGTAACGTTAAAGTACCGTCAAAGTGGAATAACGTTAGGGTACCGTCAAAGTGGAATAACGTTAAAGTACCGTCAAAGTGGAGTAACGTTAAAGTACCGTCAAAGTGGAGTAACGTTAAAGTACCGTCAAAGTGGAGTAACGTTAGGATACCGTCAAAGTGGAGTAACGTTAGGGTACCGTCAAAGTGGAATAACGTGAGGGTACCGTCAAAGTGGAATAACGTTAAAGTATCGTCAAAGTGGAGTAACGTTAGGATACCGTCAAAGTGGAGTAACGTTAAAGTACCGTCAAAGTGGAGTAACGTTAGGATACCGTCAAAGTGGAGTAACGTTAGGGTACCGTCAAAGTGGAATAACGTTAAAGTACCGTCAAAGTGGAGTAACGTTAGGGTACCGTCAAAGTGGAGTAACGTTAGGGTACCGTCAAAGTGGAGTAACGTTAAAGTACCGTCAAAGTGGAGTAACGTTAGGGTACCGTCAAAGTGGAGTAACGTTAAAGTACCGTCAAAGTGGAGTAACGTTAAAGTACCGTCAAAGTGGAGTAACGTTAAAGTACCGTCAAAGTGGAGTAACGTTAGGATACCGTCAAAGTGGAGTAACGTTAGGGTACCGTCAATAACGTTAAAGTACCGTCAAAGTGGAGTAACGTTAGGGTACCGTCAATAACGTTAAAGTACCGTCAAAGTGGAGTAACGTTAGGGTACCGTCAATAACGTTAAAGTACCGTCAAAGTGGAGTAACGTTAGGGTACCGTCAATAACGTTAAAGTACCGTCAAAGTGGAGTAACGTTAGGGTACCGTCAATAACGTTAAAGTACCGTCAAAGTGGAGTAACGTTAGGGTACCGTCAATAACGTTAAAGTACCGTCAAAGTGGGATGAGGTTTGGGTACCGTCAAAGTGGAATAACGTTAGGGTACCGTCAAAGTGGAATAACGTTAGGGTACCGTCAAAGTGGAATAACGTTAGGGTACCGTCAAAGTGGAATAACGTTAGGGTACCGTCAATAACGTTAAAGTACCGTCAAAGTGGGATGAGGTTTGGGTACCGTCAAAGTGGAATAACGTTAGGGTACCGTCAAAGTGGAATAACGTTAGGGTACCGTCAAAGTGGAATAACGTTAGGGTACCGTCAAAGTGGAATAACGTTATGGACCGTCAAAGTGGAATAACTTTATGGACCGTCAAAGTGGAATAACGTTAGGGTACCGTCAATTACGTTAAGGTAGCGTCAAAGTGGAATAACGTTAGGGTACTGTCAATTACGTTAAGGTAGCGTCAAAGTGGGATGACGTTAGGGTACCGTCAAAGTAGAATAACATCGGGGTACCGTCAAAGTGGAACAACGTTAGGGTACCGTCAAAGTGGAATAACGTTAGGATACCGTCAAATTGGATTAACGTTAGGGTACCGTCAATTACGTTAAGGTACCGTCAAAGTGGAATAACGTGAGGGTACCGTCAAATTGGATTAACGTTAGGGTACCGTCAAAGTGGAATAAAGTTAGGGTACCGTCAAAGTGGGATGACGTTCAGTGGAAAGCTTAAAAATACAACAAGATGGAAGAAATTGAGAAATATCACAGACAGTTATATTCCACGTGCCGTTCATCTTGCTATAAGACGTTGATTTCAAGATTTCAAGGATTAAGCTGCGAATTGTACGTGTTCACAGGAAAACGGGAAAGTAACTTAAGTCGAACCCGGGAGCATATCATGAAAGGATTTGTGTATCTAAATCGTCTTTCACAGACTTCCTTGGATTAAGTACCCGAATGTGTGGGGACCCATATGTCGATACTGGTAACATACATGCACATGTAAGCATTTTTTCGAGTTTAGTAATTACATAAATGGTTATTTGTTGGGGATCTGAATGACTTCAAAAAGTGTCCAAAACACGTCTGCGGTTGGCTGGGGGTTGGTTAGCCTAAACGGATCATATGCGATATTGGTTAAACTATTACCCTATTGCAGGCCCTTAACTGTATGTCTGGTAATACAGTCAACGTCATCACTAGCACCAATGTATGACGTCACAGCTCGAATAAACTATTGCCCTCTTGCAGGCCCTTTACTGTAACAACAGTCTACGTCATCACTAGCACCAATGTATGACGTCACAGCTCGAATAAACTATTGTCCTTTTGCAGGCCCTTTACTGTAACAACAGTCTACGTCATCACTAGCACCATTGTATGACGTCACAGCTCGAATAAACTATTGCCCTCTTGCAGGCCCTTTACTGTAACAACAGTCTACGTCATCACTAGCACCAATGTATGACGTCACAGCTCTATTAAACATAACCCAGGAGCTTGGGTATAACCTCTAATACCATCAGCTGTTTAAACGTAAACAACCAGACTATCCTCAAGTTGGTTCAAGCATTGTCAACTTTACGATATGTCAAGACAAAATACTTCGATCCACTCACATTCAATTGTTTTAATTACATTTGTGTATATGATGGTTTTGTGAAATTTCCAGGGACGAGTTATTGTACAGCACCACACATGTGTTTTGTTTTCAGATTGAATAATAACAAAAATATTATATCACAAATTTTCATTTTCATTTTTACGCGTCAGTCTGGTAATTAAGCTGTAGAAATCGGCGTCACATATCAACGTCATGTGTAAGTGACTACAGATTTATAGAACCATTTAATGTCGCGTTTCTTATTTACTGTGCCAAATTGTTTTTCTTTGAAATAAAACTTCCCTCTTTGATGTTAGCTTTAATGTTTGGCTAATGGCGCGTCTTCAATTTCTGATCAATGCTTGTCTAGTCTACAAAATCCGTAACAGTTATTATAATTAAAACTAAATTCCTACAAAAACGTCTGCATTACGTTGTACCAGCGCCATTCTGACATGACTGTTCAGCTAAAACAAAGAACCCATATCTTACATCAAAAATGGGAGAATTTTGGAGTAAAACATACCAGTTAACTATAAAGGTCATTTAAGGACGTGTCAGGTTTTGGTCGACAACCGGACTACCCGGAGAGAA
This sequence comes from Mimachlamys varia, assembly GCA_947623455.1. Taxonomy (NCBI): domain Eukaryota; kingdom Metazoa; phylum Mollusca; class Bivalvia; order Pectinida; family Pectinidae; genus Mimachlamys; species Mimachlamys varia. The sequence goes on along the minus strand of OX392541.1, from coordinate 5,675,232 downwards.
TCTCCGACTTGCGACTAGGGCCTTGCAAGAACTCAATGTAGTTCTCGAACCGTGATCTAGTTCTTGCAATTGACCTACATCTGATCCATATACAGATCTCTTACTCACAAAAGCTTCCGTTAACAGGAGATGGAGAAACTGTATACCCTGGTAGGGTTATCCTTAGTAAGTGGCATACCTCTGTTTTGAATAAAGCGACACCTACCGACAAACAGCCCCTCTCAAATATACGTAAAGTAAGTTTTTTGTTGATAGGAGCAGGTTTTATGTTACAGGTTTTCTTTTCAATACTAGCAGGTACACCTTCTAAATTCCAGCGGGAACGCGGACATAGTTTCTCTGGAAACGAACGCAACGCATGCGTAACCCTTTACCATGGTAACCGGATGTTGCGACTACAACGGGTTCGACTCATTTAATTGTCAAACGCACGAGGGGAAAGACACAGGGACCTGATAATTTGTTACAGCTAGTTCTGCACCAGATTTTCGATAAAAATGCCCCTAATGTTATTTAAGAGCCTAGTATTTACTGTGGGAAACTGGAGTACCCGGGGAACAGCTGATGACCTGCGGTCACTACCGGGCGATAGTGGTGGAGTATTAGTGGTCATAGATGGTCAGGTACCATTAAGAACCTAATAATTATAGATATGGTCAAAACTGAAGTACCAGGGTCGGACACGGACGTTCAGGACGTGTACTGGGAGAGAGAGGCTAAAAGGGAAGATTTTGGTCTTTGAGAGGATTTCTACAATGAAGGAAATTATTAAGTTATCTTAACCTTAATTGTCCATTGTCTTCAGACCAGAGAGTGATAAGTAAGTTGTAATTTTAGTTTTATAATAAAATAATGTTTCTCCTGATTTGTTCTGCCCAGTATGAGAACGCTATAATTATAATTCGGTTATTCAGAATAGTAATTTAAATTATCGCTGTACTTCCCCTGGTCTTCAACAGAGCAGTTCGCACTAGGCTAGGAAAGGTGCTATTTCACTTCAGTAATAAATATCATTTCGTTTCATTTAAATCTTTTTTACGATTAAAAAATATCCAGATATCATTTCGTTTCATTTAAATCTTTTTTTACGATTAAAAATATCCAGATAACGTAATTTAATTACAAAATGATAGCCGAGTACCTCCTACTTACGTCGGCTGGTTTGAGGTAATTAAGCGTGGCGCGTTATCGCTATACCTACGTCAACAACACAAACAATGCTTTGTGTTCACAAACATCAAATTAAATTTCCACCCACAAAACAACATACAAAGGCCAAAGTCAATTCGCTTAGTCATTTAAAATGTAAAGGTGTTTGGTTAAATCCGTTACATTTTTTATTATAAATATAAAAACAAAATCTTTAAAAATAAAGTATAAATACAACGAGTGTTTAACGTGTGTTAGGGTTTATATGTATCAGTTTAGATTTCGTTTTAGTTGGTAATGTGTTAATAATTTGTGCAAACATGTGAATTGGTCATGCATGCATCTCCACTCACCTGCAAACAGACAGAGATCCTTTCCGAGTATAACCGCAATTATCATAGTGAGACTTTTCCACATGATCTTCAAAAGAAATAGGAAAAAAGTTTTACAGTAATTTCCTCAGATGGATTGGTGTAATCTTCACATTTCTATAAAGTTAGATTGACGCTCATATATTCCCAGGTAAGGTACTATTCAGGTGTAGGGGCGGAAACAACAGGACGTCACCGGCGCTGTTCAATACATAGGCCACTGGCGTCTCCCCAATCGTCCGTTCAAAATCGTGGAGTCTTCAGTCTTCACGAAGCTCCGCTGATAATTGAAAAAAACATTCGGTCCCCGAATGGCCAATCACACGATATCACGTGACCCGATTCACACGAGGATGTCTTCTTTGGTTTAGTTGAATTTGTCTTTTGAAAAAAGAAGCATTTAAGTATATTTATTTCATAAATGCATATCTCCGACTTTAACATTTCAGTGTTGAGTGGGACAGAGTCGCTGACATTTAGCTCGGCTTTACAAAATGCCATGTTTATTCCCCTACGCTTGTACCCAAGAACTAAACGCAAATTTACAGAAACTTTGAGCAAATAAAGATAAAAATATGAGATAGAGATAGCCAAAACAGCAATGGGTGACGCCTACTTAGTATCTATGTATTGATATAGATGCCAATCGCTGGTAAAAGTCTCGCTTTGTTGAATTAAAGTTGTGCCGGTTTTAGCTGGAATCGTCGGACAACGAGACGTGCGTGTATATCATTTCTCGTGTTCATTGGATGAACACCACCGATTACTGTACGTGCGAGCCCGGGATTTTTTATTTTCAAATTTTCACATGTCTATGTTTTAGGTGTTACTTTAAATTATGAATTTCTTTGATACATATAATAATGTAGACTATTGAAAAGCTGCTCGTCGTCACACGGACTCTTTGATTACACGAGATTGCGCCTCTAGATCAAAACATCTATGCTTACAAGATTTTCCCATATAAATCGTGAATAAAGTCATCTAAATATATAACGTCTGATCAGCGGTTAAAGACATACATATGTAAGAGAAAATGGAAGACTTTCCGGTGTTTTTTAGCCTAAATTATACATACCGATGTAGAGGGTTCCGTATTTTTTCATTCCGTAATATTAATCGACCAATTGTACCAAGTCGTGCGTGTGTGCAATGAGATCGCACAGATGAACGAACGAATTTTAGATTGCCCAGTTGTGTGACCCTGGGCGAACGATGTGTGAACGGTGTGTGCACGATGTATGTACGATGTACGCACGCATTTTTGGTGCGTTGTGCGTTACCACACGTATACATTCATATGAAGGATGGTATTTTTTATCCAGCATAATTCAGGAAGGAAGAGACTGGTGATGTTTTCTCCTTTGCTTGGTAATTACACAATTTCATTGTTTTACACTGCTACAACAAAATAAATTGATCGAGATGAGTAAACGCCATCCTGATTCTAAGAATGGATTCTTTAACACTGAACCTGAATCAGGGATTACTACATGTATGTATATGTACATGTACCTCTGGGAAGAGTCGTCATATTTTGGTTACTTTGAGAGAATATACTGTACTTCAAAGTACAAATATAGGCAACCCACAACCTTCGGAGTTATTTATTGTTTGTCTAACCCTACTCTCCCGAGGGTTCCTACTATGCCGGGGGTTAGATGTAACCTTATTCTGTCGATGATTAAATGTCGGGCATGTAAACTTCTCGATCGTTGGAGATTTCTCTATTACATCCCAAGGACAAAAGAATTGTTATTTTCTCCAATGCTATGTTGAAAACAATTTCCTGGTATTATTTAAGGATTAACTTGAATCTATGGGGGTATAACACAAAAAAAAGGAGTGCAGAAAGCAGATTTAACTTGCGTGTCTTTCCGCAAAGTGAAAACTATCTAATCTGACCGGGTGTAATACATGTAGAACAATACACTAACACGGCCTACAAATTAATAACAGTACCACACTTACAAGTCAAAATAGTGTAGGGCGCATTCTACTGGCCATTAGAAACTACCTCTTGCATTTCTATGAATTAGATATCCGTGTCCCACTGCAAGCCAATGTTAGGTGCCGGTTTCCTCTCGAGTTTTACTGAAGTCCAGTAAGAAGACACTTGGTCTCTTTGCGGTAATTTTCTGACAAACATTTTATTCGTGCCTGCTTGGTCGTACACATACAATCGAGTAAACAGCGGATATTTGAAAGGAAAATATTTGTCTTTTCTGAAACAGTGGTTATAGCGAATCTTTACTTCAAAATACTTTTAGTAGTTCTTTTCCAAACGTAATATTTTGTAAATAATAACAATATTAGCGGTATTCGTAAATTAGCAAGGTATTTATATGCAGCCAACAATACCAGAGTGCAATTATTAACATTACTATATAAACATGTTGCCTGTATTTCATAATAACAAAGGGTAGATAGAGTGTATGTTGTTTGGTGCATGTTATCCAAATTAATCACATGCTGTTACTTCCACTTATGGGCCAAAAGGCCCACGGTAATAAATGAACTTGAACTTGATATATACGTGCTTAGTATATGTGTGAATTTGATAAGTAGTTTAACACAAGTTCGCGGCCCGGTTGGTACCCAGAGTACACGTGATTTGTAAACCATGTTTTTAAACCGTTGGTGGGTAAAATACATGAAAACAACAAATGCGACAATACAAAACAAGAGGCCTAGGCACCTTAACCGTCACACGAGTAAGAATGGCGTCGGTATGGGCCAGAGTTATGTTTCAAAGTTAAAAGTCTAGAACATCCCATGGGATTAATATTGAAAATTCACACGATGAAATTTCACCTGCTTTAATTGATGCAAACTATAGCAGGACAATGAAATCAGAAGTTAAATTCAGGAATACTTGGAATCCAGGGCCAATCTTAGAAGCAATATTATATTACTGTCTTCCTCCCGAAATGTATGTACGATTATTGGGTGGCGTACTGGAGATCTCGGACATTTTCCATGTTACTACCCAGGGTCCAAGTATACGTACCAAAGATGGGATCAGACCTCTGAGTCAAGGTAATGGGATCAGACCCCTGGGCCAAGGTCATGGGATCAGACCCCTGGGCCAAGGTCATGGGATCAGACCCCTGGGCCAAGATAATGGGATCAGACCCCTGAGTCAAGGTAATGGGATCAGACCCCTGGGCCAAGGTCATGGGATCAGACCCCTGGGCCAAGGTAATGGGATCAGACCCCTGGGCCAAGGTAATGGGATCAGACCCCTGAGTCAAGGTAATGGGATCAGACCCCTGGGCCAAGGTAATGGGATCAGACCCCTGGACCAAGGTAATGGGATCAGACCCCTGAGTCAAGGTAATGGGATCAGACCCCTGGGCCAAGGTAATGGGATCAGACCCCTGAGTCAAGGTAATGGAATCAGACCCCTGGGCCAAGGTCATGGGATCAGACCCCTGGGCCAAGGTAATGGGATCAGACCCCTGAGTCAAGGTAATGGGATCAGACCCCTGGGCCAAGGTAATGGGATCAGACCCCTGGGCCAAGGTCATGGGATCAGACCCCTGTGTCAAGGTCATGGGATCTGACCCCTGGGCCAAGGTAATGGAATTAGACCCCTGGGCCAAGGTAATGGTATCAGACCCCTGGGCCAAGGTAATGGAATCAGACCCCTGGGCCAAGGTAATGGGATCAGACCCCTTGGCCAAGGTAATGGGATCAGACCCCTGGGCCAAGGTCATGGGATCTGACCCCTGAGTCAAGGTCATGGAATCAGACCCCTGGGCCAAGGTCATGGAATCAGACCCCTGAGTCAGGGTCATGCGATCATGTGAGCCTTGCACCAAGGTCATGGGATCATTTGAGCCCTGGGCCAAGGTTATGGGATCAGACCCCTGAGCCAAGGTCATTGGATCAGACCCCTGAGTCAAGGTCATGGGATCTTTTGAGCCCTGGGCCAAGGTCACGGGATCAGACCCCTGGGCCAGGGTAATTCCCAATGTCGCTGCTGTATAGAGCGTAGATTTGATACCCATGCCATAATAAGCCTAAAACGAAGTAAACCTGAGCGGTAACTAACAAGAAATTCTTGAAAGAAAAATCCAAAACATTCAAAATAATTCAGGTGGGATCAACTTCAACAACAATCCGAAGTTAGAAGACGGTTCAAAATGGACGTTTATAAATACCGTGTTTCAATTGCTGCTGTACCGGTAACCGCGTAAGAATTCATCTTGAATATTGCTGATATCATTTAATCTTATCTAAATCTATAAATATAACAAGTTATTAGGCTTGATTTTCGCTTCAGGTTTTGACGAAAGTTACGTATATTGGGCCTTTAAAGTATTTTTTGAAGATTTTACTATCTTTAATCCCTATAACAACATCGTCTCTGAGCCCCATGGGGGTCAGGCCTATCTTGAGTTCAGATATTTGACCACCACATTGTATCACAATATTTAACTAGTGGTTTCAGAAAACGCACGATGCATGTCGGATGAGGCGCGAAATGTGGGAACGACTCGTGCGTTTGATTTAGGTAGACTTTGTATAAACGATTGAACACCATAAACTATATACACCATACACTTTATACACTATGTATACTTTATACTATATACACCATACACTTTATACACTATGTATACTTTATACTATATACACCATACACTTTATACACTATGTATACTTTATACTATATACACCATACACTTTATACACTATGTATACTTTATACTATATACACCATACACTATATACACCTTACACTATATATACTTTATACTATATACACCATACACTATATACACCATACACTATGAATACTTTACACTATATACACTATATACACCATACACTTTATACACCATACACTATATACACCATACACTATTTACACTTCATATACTATATACATCATACACTTTATACACCATGCACTATATACACCATACACTTTATACACCATACACTATATATACACCATACACTATATACACCACACACTATATACACCACACACTATATACACCTTACACTATATACACTATATACACCATACGCTATATACACCTTACACTATATATACTTTATACTATATACACCATACACTATATATACTTTATACTATATACACCATACACCATATACACCACATACTATATATACCTTACACTATATACACTATATACACCATACGCTATATATACTATATACACCATACACTATATACACCTTACACTATATACACTATATACACCATACGCTATATATACTATATACACCATACACTATATACACCTTACACTATATACACATTACACTATATACACTATATACATCATGCGCTATATATACTATATACACCATACACTATATACACCTTTCACTATATACACCATACACTATATATACTTTATACTATATACACCATACACTATATACACTATATACACCATACACTATATATACTTTATACTATATACACCATACACTATATACACCTTACACTATATATACTTTATACTATATACACCATACACTATATACACCATACACTATATATACTTTATACTATATACACCATACACTATATATACTTTATACTACAGTATATACACCATACACCATATACACCACATACTATATATACCTTACACTATATACACTATATACACCATGCGCTATATATACTATATACACCATACACTATATACACCACACACTATATACACATTACACTATATACACTATATACACCATACGCTAGATATACTATATACACCATACACTATATACACCTTTCACTATAAACAGTATACACTATATACACTATATACACCATACGCTATATATACTATATACACCATACATTATATATACTATATATATACTTTATACGATATACACCATACACTATATATACTTTATAGTATATACACCATACACTATAAACACTTTATATACTATATACACCATTCACTATATACACCATACACTATATACATGTATATATACACTATATACATGTATATATATACTAAATACATGTATATATACACTATATATATATATATATACACTATATACATGTATATATACACTATATACACTATAAGCATGTTGAAGACTCCAAGAAAAATAAACTTCGTCAAACATATAATACTTAATGCATACTTTGTAAAGTATACGCTATTTACCTTCAAGTAAACTTCGTAAAGGTGTACACTTTAAGCGTACAGGCCTTTAAATCTACACTACATAAAACCGCACTGAACATACTTTTACATGCGCGCACGTGTGGGTATATTCTTTAAGATTATATACTCTTTAAACCTATATGTGTGTGTATTGAGAGTTTTCTAATGTCTCCAATAGGGTTTGAACGTAAAGACCTTTAGTTCACTAGTTTTACATTATATGCAGGAATATTCAAACAAATACCACCAACAAACACAGTTAGAAGCAGGTGGATAAAAGGCTGAACAAAACAAACTTGTTATTTTGAGATAGAGTATAAAAAGATACTGCAGTCAAACATCTCTGCTGGTTATGAAATGATATTGTAAGAGATAAAAATTCTGCAGGATTAAAATGTTCTGCATTACAATCACCGTAATTTTGTCGGGGTGACAATATCCTGACAAAGTAACTGTACTTGGTCACCACACATATATATATATTCAGTAAGTAGAAATATAGATTTATTACGGGTGTGTAAACTATGTATAGCAATTTATATATACTCTCTACCATAGAATACTGTAGTGTCCATTAATTTGATGTTGTTCAATATTCATAGATTTTTTTCTTTTTCTTTTTTTTCATGTAAATTTGTACAAGTTCTGTAAATATGGAATTTTACAAAGATTCTGTTATACAGTGTCCGCAGCAGACAGCAACGAAACAAATAGCTTACTCAGTGTTTAAAACAATAAACCACTTACCGTTCATCACAGAATGTGAATTTGGGAATGTTTGTGTTAGCTCCTTCTTAGTGACAGTTTTAACAAATCTGTCAGTTTCACCATCCTTAGACGCGCACCAGCGATATTTAGGTCCTCACCGGTGTCTCCCTAAATCACATATAATCCGATCACGGTAGAAATCAACTTTTAGTCCCACAGGGGATTTTTATAGGAAATTCTAGCAAACTTTTGCTAAACAATTAGCCCTCTATAAACTTTCCTTACTACGCTGTACATTTATATATATATATATACGCGCAACATATTTTCTAGATAAGAAATCATTCAGTGAAATAAGACCATGTTATGAGAACGAGATGATGGGCACATTTGGTTGGCAGTACTCGCAGTCTACGCTCACCGCCGTGTCTGACTGATTGGAGACAGGCGCATTTGATTGGTGTGTTTTGACCGCGGGAAACAGTCACGGTTGAGTGCGTCTCCTGTGTTTCCGAAGTATTGGAACTCTTCCCCAATTACATTTGTAAAGGCGGACGTGTGACGGAGGAAAGCGATACCATTGTATGAAATAAAGGTGTTTCTCGTCGCGAACCCGTTTAAACGTAAGTGGTGACTGCGTGTCGCCTGGACGTGTACCAATATTTACAGTCGCCATTTACTCCCGGAAATATAATGTATAATACACTGTCCATTTAGTTATTTCAATGCTACAAAAACGTGCGGAAAAAAGAAAGCTTATAACGATTCTAATGATTATTGACAAGGCTGAAGAGTTAAGTAGACAAATATTAAATTTACTGATATCAGTTTCTGTATTTCAACTTAGTCTCTGTAAGGGTATAATTAAATGGGCGCAGGGATTTATCAGACAGATCAACTAAGCCGACATAGTTATCTCGTTAAAAACAGACACGCAGAGAGCTGAAAAAATCGATAATCCATTGATAATCGTGAAATAAGTTCCGGATCTTTGTAACATTGGGTCCGGAACGTGATGTTATTTTCCGGATTGACGGAGTTAACTGACATTACTAGAGTTTAATATGATTTAATTATGATAGTGTCTATTTTTGTGTGTGTTAATTAACGTCCCATATATCAATCATCAAGTTTTATCTAATGACCAACTACTGAAGGTAATCTAAAAATTGGAATGATAACCATCTTATGCTAAAATGAAAATTTATTTTAAATTTGGAATGTATGACGTATTTATAATGCAGCTAAAAGTCGCCGAAAGGACATATTTCAATATTTCATCTTCCCGGGGATCTCACTGACGGCGTGGAAATTTATATGACTGAGATTAAGTTAGGGAGAAGGGCGAGAAGAGTCCGGTAATAAAAGCGAGATACACTGCTGATAATGTCTTATTACGCAATGTGGCTAGTCACAAATATGTTAACATTCACGGAAATTTATGCAAAACGGAATATTTTCAGAATGTACGTGGCGCCATTTTAGTTATAAACCGTATCCCTCCGCGTCTTAGTGTGTTATCCGGTTTGTAAAATGTCGGTTCAGAAATTGTTGACAAAGTTGATGAAAAGGAATGTGTTCTATCTAACGCACTGAAATTGTTGGTAAAAAATGGTATAATAAAGTATCAGATCGCCATATATCTCACTCACGCGCATAGACCGACACGCGAAAGGCGCGTTCGATAGCCGACTGGCGACGGAAGTTGCATGATAACGCCGTTTGTGTCCCGCGCGGAACCTTCAGGGCTAGTTTCTGTCCCGTACATAGATCCCTTCCCCAGGAGTTAGTTCCCATCTCGTTCCCAGACTTCCAATGACCTTTAGTTTGCATCCCATCCCTCGGGACATTTGCATATATACGTACCGCTATCATGTATCGACGCGGTGAAATATGGCAGCCATAATTTTCATGTTTGACACATATTTGAATTTCGACTGTTGCTGTGTTTTTTTGTTTTGGGTTTTTTAATTTGGCAGATCTGTAAAGAAGATTCTTGAATTTGTTCTGAAATGAAAAATAGCTGACTCGTCCCCGCTCCATCTGGCCTGGTAACGACTAGTCGATTCTAATCTGCCCTTATCGGCGTTGGTCCGACTAGTGGCCGCCAGGCGGCGTCAATGTGCACAAAAGGGGTTTCAAAACAAAGGATCTCTCTTCAAACAGTAGTAGATTAAATATGAAATAAAAGTGTGCTTAGGACAGATAATCTCTCTCATCAGCTACGGCATAATTACTGTAAAGTATTTCGGAGACAAAACATTTCGTTACGATTACAGTAGGGAAGTGGGCAGGGAACGGGTGGAGATGGGCAGGGAGGACGCAGGAAGGTGGGGCGTGGGCATGGTATTAGGGACGGAACGAGGAGGGCATGGTATTAGGGACGGAACGAGGAGGGCATGGTATTAGGGACGGAACGAGGGGGCATTGGCTAGGGACGGAACGAGGGTCATGGTATTACGGGCGAAATGAGGGGGCCTGGTATTAGGGACGGAACGAGGGGGCATTGGCTAGGGACGGAACGAGGGGCATGGTATTACGGACGAAATGAGGGGGCCTGGTATTAGGGACGGAACGAGGGGACATTGGCTAGGGACGGAACGAGGGGGGCATGGTATTAGGGACGTAACGAGGGGGAATGGTATTAGGGACGGAACGAGTAGGGCATGGTATTAGGGACGGAACGAGGGGGCATGTTAAAATGTTCTGAAATATAGTGTATTTTAAGGTATCATACATTTTTTTCAATATATTTATTTCTTCCATATGGTATACGCATTGCAAACTGGCACAATCTATAGATTTTAAACCTGGCTAATGGAAAGAGACTACAAGTATTTCTAGTTTTATTCTTTTTAAAAGGAGTTATTTTTACGTTTTTTCTTCTTAAGACAACCGACTTCCATCTCCGACAGGTTGTCTCGGGTATGAACAAATTTTCCAGTTAACCTCTGACCTTTAACCTGTTTATCTCTGTTGTGATCTGTGACCATACATGTATTTAGTAAAACATACCGTACAACTTAAGATTTTAGACAATGGCGGCGAACGTAAAAAATATTACCAGTCTTCCGATCATTAAAAATTTTTATTGCTCATTGTTTTCGACAAATGACACTTCATTCCTCCTTGTGTCTCCTTTACGACAAAATTTATCATGGAAATTAATTATGAAACCCGGACCCACTGGAAAGGGCCCTGGTAACTATACCGAGATAGTCGCCGAAATTCTGCCCAGTAACGGCAGTATATACACAAATGGAGAACGCAAACGAATGAGGGGGTCCTTGCATTCAAACCTTGATTGTGGCTCGGGGGAAATATAAACAAATACAAAAATTGCTCTACTATAATCAAGCTAGGGCTTATTCGATGTTAATGAGCAATATTGCTAATCAAACGTCCAGTGAACAGTAATCAAACGTCCAGTGAACAGTTATCAAACGTCCAGTGAACAGTAATCAAACGTCCAATTAACAGTTATCAAACGTCCAGTGAACAGTAATCAAACGCCCAGTGAACTTGCACCTTCCTATACGTGTATCATGCAAATCATTGCAGAGCGCGTTCGTTCCATTCACGTGTATCAAATAATGGTGAGGTGCATTCGGTTACTGCACTGTATCATTGCTCCCTACACGTATATAAAAATTGCAGTGTGCGTTTGTTTCAACGAACTAAACGCATAGGAGTGAAAACGATCAAGTCATATGAAAAGTGAAAAAAACGAAGTGCCGCTTCAATTGAATTTAATAGCGAAGAAACAATTACATTCACGGTTCATGAACTAAAATTCGTCAACAGAAAGACGTTTTAACATCAGAAAGGCGTCATTATTAACGATAAATTAATACGTGTGTTTTTACATGTCTGGATGCAGATAGGAAGGTGAGGTGACGCTCAATAGAAAACTATTTAGTACTTTATTATTAATTAGCATTTACACAATTAACCTAATGTCCGTGCTATGACGCGACAGACTTAATCACTGACTGCGTCAGTAGCCCTATATAAGTCCCCGCGGACGGCCAGTCCCGTCGTAATTACGCATAATTGGTGATTCTTAATTAACACTTATGCTATTGAGATTATTCATCATGTGAGAAAGCCGATGTTAGGAGCTCTTGCAGCACAGACGTATGATTCACGATACACGAGTAACAATGTACCTCATCCTAGATGACCAGTGTCCGCACAACCTCTGAATCACCCTCCTCCGCCCTTCCCCGTCAGACAGGTTCCGAACGGATCCACCGTGTCTGATGGCATAGAGTGTTACTGTGTCGTTAACTTTAATTAAAGGTGACATTCAAAACCACTATTGTCTGAACAATAGGGTGTTTTAAAAATGTATGCTTTATATCTGTTTTAAAATAATTTTGATATTGTCGATCCATATATAAGAGTGCGGGGGATAGACCATCATGATCGGGCACGTGGTCCTCATACTTGTTCATGTCCGATCGGGAAATCGAGCCCCAGTGGCCTTGGTGACAGATAAGAGTGTTAGCTACTGCGCCACTTGAACGGCTTGTATCGTTTTAAGCTTACCTGGCCGACAAGGCAAATGGTGTGGCGTCCGTCCTTTGTCTGTCCGTCGTTCGTCCGTCCGTCCTTTGTCTGTCCGTCGTTCGTCCGGCGTCAACATTTATTTCAAACGACTTTTTGTGATAACCAGATGATCACTGGCATTGATTATGGTCCTGTTACATGCTCGGGTGAAGGCCTACCAAATTTGTATAGTGTCACTTTTAAAGTCACATTGGTCAAATATGTTTAAAATCTCTTAAACAATTAATCTTCAATAACCAAACGGCCTAGTTTATTGATAATGGGTCAGTAGCGTGTTGGGATGAAGGGCTACCAAGTTTGCTCAAACGAATTACATTTATCCACTTTCAAGGTCACAAGCGTCAAATGTCTGATAATCATCAAGCATTACAAAAAGCTCTTCAGTACTGATGTTGGCCTGTAACATACAGTGACAACGAAGTCCTATTGGAACCTCTTGCAGGTCCCGGAAAGATTTGGCCTGCTCTGTCCCACTACCTGTTATCGGGGGAGGCGACTAATGTGGATTTATACAGAATCCAATGTCTTCTCCAGTGTCTTCTCTTCAGAACCACCGAGGAAAATTAAAATTCATCTGCTAGCCGCAGTTTCACATTTAGAGATACAAATGTATGTTTTATACTGTCTTTCCTATGACCTTTACAAGCACCCATCGGGAGTGTCGGACAGGGTTGCACCTGTCGTATGCCACACAATAGCTACCTGAAGTGACCTATTCTCGTCATAAAACGTGTTTTTGTTTCCCGACATAATGCCAACTATATTGTGTTTTATGTAAAAGGAACAAAAACCTTTCTATTTCATTTCATTTTGTAAAATTGTTTTAGCAAGAAGACAAAAAAGTATTGTACAGCAGGCATAGCCTTGAACGCCTGTTCGAATGTATTTATAGGTAATATGAATGCAAGCTGAGTGCCAAATAAATACTAAGTAGAATGACGTCATGATTATTCATCTTGAACCCAGATTGCATTCACATTGACAATAAATACAATCTGACAGACGTTCAATTGATATATTTACATTTGAGATTTTATCTTATACGGTTTTCCAAATAACAAAGGTTCTTCTTTTTGTATGTTAAAATATACGAGAAGAGTTTTTTGAAAAATCATAATCAGCTGAATGTTTAACGTAAACCTTAATTGTGTATTATCGGAGGTAACGTAACGTAGGTCAATATGGCGCCAAAATGACGTCACGTTATTGTCGGTGGTTTACATCTACAGTGTATACTCCTGTGCATACTACGCAGATTAGTATTTGAGCTAATGGGAGGTCATATTACAAAATGTAAATATAATCACATGAACATATAACATTTACATAAATACATTTTTAGCATTCCTATAATTTAGGAGAGAATGGAAGTAGTCATTGGAACGAGTGGTGTCTTATTTGCGAGGTTGTGTGCTGGATAATTATTGTATACGTGTTCTACTTGCAGTGGGCTAGCATATCTAACCATCCATGTATAGTCAAACACAACACAAAACCGTAACAAAACAAGTTGTGAAGTTTTCTCATGGCAACAGGTGCGTCTCGCCGTCTGCGAGCATAGAACTTTTCATACAGTGCAAAACAAAAACAACAACAACAAAAAACGCTATTATGCTAGGTCTTATACTGATTCGATTCAGTTTGGCGTTTCCTTCGTGAAAACAGGTATCACGTATGGCGTCATGATTCGATGGAGATATTCCAACGTCTATAGGGATCCTTGGTGATGTAGTGAATCATTGGGATATTTCCAACGATGAGGAGCGTATCTATTTCTGTAACAGCATCATAGATGACGTCATGATGAATTATTTGTGACGTCATGATTTACAGTGGTTATTTAATATTTACTATGCTAAAATGGGAATTACATGTGTTCAAATGCATTTCTTTTTAATTCTGATCTCGTTATTGGTTGTATTCGGGTCTATTAAGTTCATTTGCGCTTATTATAAACTTTGATATGGACTTTAGCTCGCTTAGGAGCCTCCTGTCACAAACGACGTCCGATGTACGTCGTATGTAACGGGGTCCTGTATGAGCCGCATTTCCGGAGGAAGTGTTTATTTGCATACAGTACAAACATTCTTGAAAGAGAGAAACAATGATACGTAATGTTTTACACATGTCTAACAATCTATTAAACTTTAGTTATACCAGTCTTCCTCATTGAAACAATTCGTTTCATTCCAACATCAAAACATAACTACTACACATTCCACTGCCTACATTTCCTCTTGTCGTCGATCCACGGGAATAATGTGGGGACACAGTCGTCACACAGCCGTCCCGACTCTACACGGAATACTTAGCCTTACAAGGGCGCCCTGCCACGGCCCGAGACGTGGAGGGGGAGACAAGCCGAGACCTAAACACACGTTCACCGAGACAGCGATACGGCCCACCTGTGGGTCCAGGTGTATTGTGTGTGAACCTGGACAGGTAGGTTTAGTGTACTTAATTACAGCCAGCCCTTTAAATATAGCCGAGACATATGGCTAGAACTTACGTCTATGTGTAAGTGCGTCGTAAAGCTGGCACTCGACGTCTTTTCACGTATTCGATAATATCGTACGCTGACGGATCAATACATATTACATTTTTTATCTTGATTGTAATTACAGTGCACATGTGATTGATACCGTCTATAAATTCACGTCCATAAGGAGAAACGAAGAATAGACTTGTTCAAGTTTTTCCCCCAATTTTTCGAATTTCTGTAGCGAAAAAAGGGTGGTGGATGTCGGATTATGGGATATGATGGCGGGCGTCAGAGGGATAGGATGACGGGTATGAGAGGGATAGGATGACGGGTATGAGAGGGATAGGATGACGGGTATGAGAGGAATAGGATGACGGGTGTGAGAGGAATAGGATGACGGGTGTGAGAGGGATAGGATGACGGGTATGAGAGGGATAGGATGACGGGTATGAGAGGGATAGGATGACGGGTATGAGAGGAATAGGATGACGGGTGTGAGAGGAATAGGATGACGGGTGTGAGAGGGATAGGATGACGGGTATGAGAGGGATAGGATGACGGGTGTGAGAGGGATAGGATGACGGGTATGAGAGGGATAGGATGACGGGTATGAGAGGGATAGGATGACGGGTGTGAGAGGAATAGGATGACGGGTGTGAGAGGGATAGGATGACGGGTGTGAGAGGGATAGGATGACGGGTATGAGAGGGATAGGATGACGGACGGGAGAGGGATAGGATGACGAGTGTGAGAGGGATAGGATGACGGACGGGAGAGGGATAGAATGACGGACGGGAGAGGGATAGGGATAGGATGATGGGTGTGAGAGGGATAGGATGACGGATATGAGAGGGATAGGATGACGGATATGAGAGGGATAGGATGACGGGTGTGAGAGGGATAGGATGACGGATATGAGAGAGATAGGATGACGGGTGTGAGAGGGATAGGATGACGGGTGTGAGAGGGATAGGATGACGGGTTTGAGAGAGATAGGATGACGGACGGGAGAGGGATAGGATGACGGACGGGAGAGGGATAGGATGACGGGAATGAGAGATATAGGATGACGGGTATGAGAGGGATAGGATGACGGGTGTGAGAGGGATAGGATGACGGGTGTGAGAGGGATAGGATGACGGGTATGAGAGGGATAGGATGACGGGTGTGAGAGGGATAGGATGACGGGTGTGAGAGGGATAGGATGACGGGTATGAGAGATATGATGACGGGTATGAGAGGGATAGGATGACGGGTATGAGAGATATAGGATGACGGGTGTGAGAGGGATAGGATGACGGGTGTGAGAGGGATAGGATGACGGGTGTGAAAGGAATAGGATGACGGGTATGAGAGGGATAGGATGACGGGTGTGAGAGGGATAGGATGACGGGTGTGAGAGGGATAGGATGACGGATGTGAGAGGGATAGGATGACGGGTATGAGAGGGATAGGATGACGGGTATGAGAGGGATATGATGACGGGTGTGAGAGGGATAGGATGACGGGTGTGAGAGAGATAGGATGACGGGTGTGAGAGAGATAGGATGACGGGTATGAGAGGGATAGGATGACAGGTATGAGAGGGATAGGATGACGGGTATGAGAGGGATAGGATGACGGGTATGAGAGGGATAGGATGACGGACGGGAGAGGGATAGGATGACAGATGTGAGAGGGATAGGATGACGGGTATGAGAGGGATAGGATGACGGGTATGAGAGGGATAGGATGACGGGTATGAGAGGGATAGGATGACGGGTATGAGAGGGATAGGATGACGGGTGTGAGAGGGATAGGATGACGGGTATGAGAGGGATAGGATGACAGGTATGAGAGGGATAGGATGACGGGTGTGAGAGGGATAGGATGACGGGTGTGAGAGGGATAGGATGACGGGTATGAGAGGGATAGGATGACGGGTATGAGAGGGATAGGATGACGGGTATGAGAGGGATAGGATGACAGGTATGAGAGGGATAGGATGACGGGTGTGAGAGGGATAGGATGACGGGTGTGAGAGGGATAGGATGACGGACGGGAGAGGGATAGGATGACAGGTGTGAGAGAGATAGGATGACGGGTGTGAGAAGGATATGATAATGGGTGTGAGAGAGATAGGATGACGGGTGTGAGAGAGATAGGATGACGGGTGTGAGAAGGATAGGATGACGGGTGTGAGAGGGATAGGATGACGGGCGTGAGAGAGATAGGATGACGGGTGTGAGAGGGATAGGATGACGGGTATGAGAGAGATAGGATGACGGGTATGAGAGGGATAGGATGACGGGTATGAGAGAGATAGGATGACGGGTGTGAGAAGGATAGGATGACGGGTGTGAGAGAGATAGGATGACGGGTGTGAGAGGGATAGGATGACAGGTGTGAGAGGGATAGGATGACGGGTGTGAGAGGGATAGGATGACGGGCGTGAGAGGGATAGGATGACGGGTGTGAGAGGGATAGGATGACGGGTGTGAGAGAGATAGGATGACGGGTGTGAGAGGGATAGGATGACGGGTGTGAGAGGGATAGGATGACGGGCGTGAGAGGGATAGGATGACGGGTGTGAGAGGGATAGGATGACGGGTGTGAGAGAGATAGGATGACGGGTGTGAGAGAGATAGGATGACGGGTGTGAGAAGGATAGGATGACGGGTGTGAGAGGGATAGGATGACGGGCGTGAGAGAGATAGGATGACAGGTGTGAGAGGGATAGGATGACGGACGTGAGAGGGATAGGATGGCGGGTGTGAGAGGGATAGGATGACGAGTGTGAGAGGGATAGGATGGCGGGTGTGAGAGGGATAGGATGACGGGTGTGAGAGGGATAGGATGACGAGTGTGAGAGGGATAGGATGACGGGCGTGAGAGAGATAGGATGACGGGCGTGAGAGAGATAGGATGACGGGCGTAAGAGAGATAGGATGACGGATATGAGAGGGATAGGATGACGGGTATGAGAGAGATAGGATGACGGGTGTGAGAGGGATAGGATGACGGACGTGAGAGAGATAGGATGACGGGTGTGAGAGAGATAGGATGGCGGGTGTGAGAGGGATAGGATGACGGGTGTGAGAGAGATAGGATGGCGGGTGTGAGAGGGATAGGATGACGGGTGTGAGAGGGATATGATGACGGGTGTGAGAGGGATAGGATGACGGGTGTAAGAGGGATAGGATGACGGGTGTGAGAGGGATAGGATGGCGGGTGTGAGAGGGATAGGATGACGGGTGTGAGAGGGATAGGATGACGGGCGTGAGAGGGATAGGATGACGGGCGTGAGGGGGATAGGATGACGGGCGTGAGGGGGATAGGATGACGGGCGTGAGGGGGATAGGATGACGGGCGTGAGAGGGATAGGATGACGGGCGTGAGGGGGATAGGATGACGGGTGTGAGAGGGATAGGATGACGGGTGTGAGAGGGATAGGATGACGGGTGTGAGAGGGATAGGATGACGGGTGAGAGGGATAGGATGACGGGCGTGAGAGGGATAGGATGACGGGCGTGAGAGAGATAGGATGACGGGTGTGAGAGGGATAGGATGACGGGTATGAGAGGGATAGGATGACGGGTGTGAGAGGGATAGGATGACGGGTATGAGAGAGATAGGATGACGGGCGTGAGAGAGATAGGATGACGGGCGTGAGAGAGATAGGATGACGGGTGTGAGAGGGATAGGATGACGGGTGTGAGAGAGATAGGATGACGGGCGTGAGAGAGATAGGATGACGGGCGTGAGAGAGATAGGATGACGGGCGTGAGAGAGATAGGATGACGGGCGTGAGAGAGATAGGATGACGGGTGTGAGAGAGATAGGATGACGGGCGTGAGAGAGATAGGATGACGGGTGTGAGAGGGATAGGATGACGGGCGTGAGAGGAATAGGATGACGGGCGTGAGAGAGATAGGATGACGGGCGTGAGAGGATAGGATGACGGGCGTGAGAGGGATAGGATGACGGGCGTGAGAGAGATAGGATGACGGGCGTGAGAGAGATAGGATGACGGGCGTGAGAGAGATAGGATGACGGGCGTGAGAGGGATAGGATGACGGGTATGAGAGGGATAGGATGACGGGCGTGAGAGAGATAGGATGACGGGCGTGAGAGAGATAGGATGACGGGCGTGAGAGGGATAGGATGACGGGCGTGAGAGAGATAGGATGACGGGCGTGAGAGAGATAGGATGACGGGCGTGAGAGAGATAGGATGACGGGCGTGAGAGAGATAGGATGACGGGCGTGAGAGGGATAGGATGACGGGTATGAGAGGGATAGGATGACGGGTATGAGAGGGATAGGATGACGGGCGTGAGAGGGATAGGATGACGGGTATGAGAGGGATAGGATGACGGGCGTGAGAGAGATAGGATGACGGGCGTGAGAGAGATAGGATGACGGGCGTGAGAGAGATAGGATGACGGGCGTGAGAGGGATAGGATGACGGGCGTGAGAGAGATAGGATGACGGGCGTGAGAGAGATAGGATGACGGGCGTGAGAGAGATAGGATGACGGGCGTGAGAGAGATAGGATGACGGGTGTGAGAGGGATAGGATGACGGGTATGAGAGAGATAGGATGACGGGCGTGAGAGAGATAGGATGACGGACGTGAGAGAGATAGGATGACGGATATGAGAGGGATAGGATGACGGGTGTGAGAGAGATAGGATGACGGACGTGAGAGAGATAGGATGACGGGCGTAAGAGAGATAGGATGACGGATATGAGAGGGATAGGATGACAGGTGTGAGAGAGATAGGATGACGGATATGAGAGGGATAGGATGACGGGTGTGAGAGAGATAGGATGACGGATATGAGAGGGATAGGATGACGGATGTGAGAGAGATAGGATGACGGGTATGAGAGAGATAGGATGACGGGTGTGAGAGGGATAGGATGACGGACGTGAGAGAGATAGGATGACGGGTGTGAGAGAGATAGGATGACGGGTGTGAGAGGGATAGGATGACGGGCGTGAGAGGGATAGGATGACGGGTGTGAGAGGGATAGGATGACGGGTGTGAGGGGGATAGGATGACGGGTGTGAGGGGGATAGGATGACGGGCGTGAGAGAGATAGGATGACGGGCGTGAGAGGGATAGGATGACGGGCGTGAGAGGGATAGGATGACGGGTGTGAGAGGGATAGGATGACGGGTGTGAGGGGGATAGGATGACGGGTGTGAGGGGGATAGGATGACGGGCGTGAGAGAGATAGGATGACGGGCGTGAGAGGGATAGGATGACGGACGTGAGAGAGGAGGTGTACCGGAATGGTAAGCTTCCTCAAGACGAGATGTTCCGGAAGGGTTAGTTTCCTCAATACGAGGTGTTCTGAAAGGGTAAGCGTCCACCAAAGAAGGGTTCCAGAAGGGTAAGCGTCCACGAGACGAGTTGTTCCGGAAGGGTAAGCGTCCTCGAGACGAAATGTTCCGGAAGGGTAAGCGTCCACGAGACGAGGTGTTTTGATTGGGTAAGCGTCCTCAAGACGAGATGTTCCGGAAGGGTAAGCGGCCACAAGAGAAGGTAATCCGGAAAGGTAAGCGTCCTCAAGACCAAGTGTTTAGGAAGAATAGGCGTCCTCAAGACGTGGTTTTCCGGAAGGGTAAGCGTCTTCAAGACAGTGTGTTCTTGAAGGTTAAGCGTCTTCAAGACGGTGTGTTCTTGAAGGGAAAGCTTCCTCAAGACGAGGTGTCCCGGAAGGGTAGGCGTCCTCAAGACGAAGTGTTCCGGAAGGGTAAGCGTCTTAAAGACGAAGTGTTCCGGAAGGGTAAGCGTCCTCAAGAGAAGGTTTCCGGAGGGGTAAGCGTCCTCAAGAGGAAGGTTCGGATAATGACACATAAACAAAAACATCATATCACACAAGGAAACAAAACATTTTCCAATGGTATTCATCGTTATGATGTTGTCTTGGTTATCTATTTCTACATACCTGGGTAGTTCAGTTCCTGACCGTAAATCATGTTGCGTGAACATTACTTGTGACCAGACTGTAAAAAAACAGGCATATTTACCTTTCGTAATTGGAGTACTGCCTTGTGAGTGCAAAAAGTTCAAAATTAGATTTTGAAACTTAAACACTTATTATTTCCATTCGCCACGGTGGCGTCTACCAGGTTGTTCTATACAGACCTTGCGACACTTAAAATGTAAAGGTTTGAGTGCAACAGTCTTCAAATATACCAAATATAAACACATTTATTCATCAAATATGAATAATCATCGCACCGACCGACTCCAATGTGCTATATCCTAGCTAAAATACTGACTCGCGCGTGTAAAGTTTGTGCACGCCGACGCCCCTGGGGGACGGGTTGCCTTTTCCGTGTACGACTTGTTTACTCTTCATTTCTGATATCATATTTTGTATGAGGGTGATCATCCTTCATTTTGAACAGTATGATATGAATGTCGCCGGATTGATACTTCAGTACCTATCGATTACACCAATCAATGACTTGATGATACAATAATTGGCCGCTAACAGCCGATCTACACGATACGGTCTGGTCGGCCATTGTGAATACTTCAGAGGAAAAACCACGTGAATGGCAATCATTTAAGTGTGTTAATAAAGGTCGATATTAGTTCAGGCTGGAGGAGTGAGATTTAGGAATACAGACTGATTTAAGTACCCTCGGGTTGGACATTCTATTGATAAACAATGATAAACATATATCATTGCTCGTTTAAACTCACGTTAACATGGATTCAAACCAATGTAAAAACATGAATTCACACCAATGTAAAAGAATGAATTCACACCAATGTAAAAACATGAATTCACACCTATGTAAAAACATGAATTCACACCCATGTAAAAACATTATTTCACACCAATGTAAAAACATGAATTCACACCAATGTAAAAACATGAATTCACACCAATTAAAATGTTGATATTAAGTCATCGAGTAACGGCAATTAAGTCAAACACATGTATTAGCTGTGACTCATGGTGTGATTATGTTTTATTCAGTTAAAGGTTAGAAACTGCAATCAAAGTAATGCAATTACTGAAAACGAACATTATTGTGAAGTTCACAAAATTTTCAAAGATTTCCGGCGATTCTCGGGTAAAACAAGATAGGTCAAGTAACTTCAAAAATGTATTTTTGACTTGTATCAAGTTTACATAACGAAGCATATATACATGTATATGTGAGATACGTTCCTGATATACTAAAATGAGGAGCGGCAGTCATGATGAAGACTTTAGTATTTCTAAATTAGGGAATGGGCGCGCGCGTGCGGACAAATAAGGAATTCGTAATAAGCCGTAGTAATTCCATATTTGGCCATTCTTGCCATGTATAGAAACGAGTCCCAGTGTCGATAGTAAACTCTCGACAGTAGCGAAAGTCTTCATCAGAACCAATCGGAAGTATTCTACTTTCGTTTTTAGTTACAAATATAGCAAATATAGGCACAGACGAGAGATTTTACTTCCGGACTACTACAGATTGAAAATTACACTTTTGTTGCGATCAACAGTGAGGGCCATTTTCATCAAAATTACTTTTTGTGGCGATTAGCAACCAAAGGCTTTTAATCAGATGTGAGGTTTTGCCTTATATAGATATCTTTCAAAGTCTGTGTTTGAATCGAACGTTGATATGTCAGCCATATTGGATGTGATTTTCACTCACCAGAGGGCGTAATGGTAAATCAGTCTTCCTAATATGGTCATTTTTTGGGGAAGTCTGCACGATCCCATGTAATGTTCGTTTAAAAATGAACTTTCTCGTACATTAAATACCAAGCAATTGGATCAATAATTTTCTACTTCAATTACTTCATAATAAATTTCCCAAAGCCACCAAGCTTAAAAAACAAATCTTTTAGATATAAATCGGTATTTTAATCAAGAAAACACTCAGTTTAGATATTACAGAATCTTCGCACAATGAAATGATAATCTTTCAAACGCAACATGTTTCGAAATCAGATTAAGAACTTCACTGAGCAAACAGCATGGGGTTCAAAGGATCAGATAGTTGACCTGTGACCTACCCCGTCACTGTCTGTACCAGTACAAAGGACCAGATAGTTGTCCTGTGACCTACCCCGTCACTGTCTGTACCAGTACAAAGGACCAGAGGGTTGTCCTGTGACCTACCCCGTCACTGTCTGTACCAGTACAAAGGACCAGATAGTTGTCCTGTGACCTACCCCGTCACTGTCTGTACCAGTACAAAGGACCAGATAGTTATCCTGTGACCTACCCCGTCACTGTCTGTACCAGTACAAAGGACCAGATAGTTGTCCTGTGACCTACCCCGTCACTGTCTGTACCAGTACAAAGGACCAGAGGGTTACCCTGTGCCTACCCCGTCGCTGTCTGTACCAGTACAAAGGACCAGAGGGTTACCCTGTGCCTACCCCGTCACTGTCTGTACCAGTACAAAGGACCAGAGGGTTACCCTGTGCCTACCCCGTCACTGTCTGTACCAGTACAAAGGACCAGATGGTTGTCCTGTGACCTACCCCGTCACTGTCTGTACCAGTACAAAGGACCAGAGGGTTACCCTGTGCCTACCCCGTCGCTGTCTGTACCAGTACAAAGGACCAGAGGGCTACCCTGTGCCTACCCCGTCACTGTCTGTACCAGTACAAAGGACAAGATAGTTGTCCTGTGACCTACCCTGTCACTGTCTGTACCAGTACAAAGGACCAGATAGTTGTCCTGTGACCTACCCCGTCACTGTCTGTACCAGTACAAAGGACCAGATAGTTGTCCTGTGACCTACCCCGTCACTGTCTGTACCAGTACAAAGGACCAGATAGTTGTCCTGTGACCTACCCCGTCACTGTCTGTACCAGTACAAAGGACCAGAGGGTTACCCTGTGCCTACCCCGTCGCTGTCTGTACCAGTACAAAGGACCAGAAGGCTACCCTGTGCCTACCCCGTCACTGTCTGTACCAGTACAAAGGACAAGATAGTTGTCCTGTGACCTACCCTGTCACTGTCTGTACCAGTACAAAGGATCAGAGGGTTACCCTGTGCCTACCCCGTCACTGTCTGTACCAGTACAAAGGACCAGATAGTTGTCCTGTGACCTACCCCGTCACTGTCTGTACCAGTACAAAGGACCAGATAGTTGTCCTGTGGCCTACCCCGTCACTGTCTGTACCAGTACAAAGGACCAGAGGGTTACCCTGTGCCTACCCCGTCACTGTCTGTACCAGTACAAAGGACCAGATAGTTGTCCTGTGGCCTACCCCGTCACTGTCTGTACCAGTACAAAGGACCAATGGGTTGTCCTGTGGCCTACCCCGTCACTGTCTGTACCAGTACAAAGGACCAGAGGGTTGTCCTGTGGCCTACCCCGTCACTGCCTGTACCAGTACAAAGGACCAGAAGGTTACCCTGTGCCTACCCCGTCACTGTCTGTACCAGTACAAAGAAACAGAGGGCTACCCTGTGACCTACCCCGTCACTGTCTGTACCAGTACAAAGGACCAGAGGGTTACCCTGTGACCTACCCCGTCACTGTCTGTACCAGTACAAAGGACCAGAGGGTATCCCTGTGACCTACCATGTCACTGTCTGTACCAGTCCAAAGGACCAGAGGGTTACCCTGTGCCTACCCCGTCACTGTCTGTACCAGTACAAAGGACCAGATAGTTGTCCTGTGACCTACCACGTCACTGTCTGTACCAGTACAAAGGACCAGAGGGTTGTCCTGTGGCCTACCCAGTCACTGTCTGTACCAGTACAAAGGACCAGTGAGTTGTCCTGTGACCTTCCCCGTCACTGTCTGTACCAGTACAAAGGACCAGAAGGTTGTCCTGTGGCCTACCCCGTCACTGTCTGTACCAGTACAAAGGACCAGAGGGTTACCCTGTGGCCAACCCCGTCACTATCTGTACCAGTACAAAGGACCAGAGGGTTGTCCTGTGGCCTACCCCGTCACTGTCTGTACCAGTACAAAGGACCAGAGGGTTACCCTGTGCCTACCCCGTCACTGTCTGTACCAGTACAAAGGACAGATAGTTGTCCTGTGACCTACCCAGTCACTGTCTGTACCAGTACAAAGAACCAGAGGGTTACCCTGTGCCTACCCCGTCACTGTCTGTACCAGTACAAAGGACCAGATAGTTGTCCTGTGACCTACCCTGTCACTGTCTGTACCAGAACAAAGGACCAGATAGTTGTCCTGTGACCTACCCAGTCACTGTCTGTACCAGTACAAAGGACCAGAGGGTTACCCTGTGCCTATCCCGTCACTGTCTGTACCAGTACAAAGGACAGATGGTTGTCCTGTGACCTACCCCGTCACTGTCTGTACCAGTACAAAGGACCAGAGGGTTGTCCTGTGGTCTACCCCGTCACTGTCTGTACCAGTACAAAGGACCAGAGGGTTGTCCTTAGGCCTACCCAGTCACTGTCTGTACCAGTACAAAGGACCAGTGAGTTTTCCTGTGACCTTCCCCGTCACTGTCTGTACCAGTACAAAGGACCAGAGGGTTACCCTGTGCCTACCCCGTCACTGTCTGTACCAGTACAAAGGACAAGATAGTTGTCCTGTGACCTACCCTGTCACTGTCTGTACCAGTACAAAGGACCAGATAGTTGTCCTGTGACCTACCCCGTCACTGTCTGTACCAGTACAAAGGACCAGATAGTTGTCCTGTGACCTACCCCGTCACTGTCTGTACCAGTACAAAGGATCAGAGGGTTACCCTGTGCCTACCCCGTCACTGTCTGTACCAGTACAAAGGACCAGATAGTTGTCATGTGACCTACCCAGTCACTGTTTGTACCAGTACAAAGAACCAGAGAGTTACCTTGTGCCTACCCCGTCACTGTCTGTACCAGTACAAAGGACAAGATAGTTGTCCTGTGACCTACCCTGTCACTGTCTGTACCAGTCCAAAGGACCAGAGGGTTACCCTGTGCCTACCCCGTCACTGTCTGTACCAGTACAAAGGACAGATGGTTGTCCCGTGACCTACCCCGTCACTGTCTGTACCAGTTCAAAGGACCAGAGGGTTGTCCTGTGGCCTACCCCGTCACAGTCTGTACCAGTACAAAGGACCAGAGGGTTGTCCTGTGGCCTACCCAGTCACTGTCTGTACCAGTACAAAGGACCAGTGAGTTGTCCTGTGACCTTCCCCGTCACTGTCTGTACCAGTACAAAGGACCAGAAGGTTGTCCTGTGGCCTACCCCGTCACTGTCTGTACCAGTACAAAGGACCAGAGGGTTACCCTGTGGCCAACCCCGTCACTATCTGTACCAGTACAAAGGACCAGAGGGTTGTCCTGTGGCCTACCCCGTCACTGTCTGTACCAGTACAAAGGACCAGAGGGTTACCCTGTGACCTACCCAGTCACTGTGTACCAGTACAAAGGACCAGGGTTTGTCCTGTGGCCTACCCCGTCACTGTCTGTACCAGTACAAAGGACCAGAGGGTTGTCCTGTGACTACCCCGTCACTGTCTGTACCAGTACAAAGAACCAGAGGGTTACCCTGTGCCTACCCCGTCACTGTCTGTACCAGTACAAAGGACCAGAGGGTTACCCTGTGCCTATCCCGTCACTGTCTGTACCAGTACAAAGGACCAGATAGTTGTCCTGTGGCCTACCCAGTCACTGTCTGTACCAGTACAAAGAACCAGAGGGTTACCCTGTGCCTACCCCGTCACTGTCTGTACCAGTACAAAGGATCAGATAGTTGTCCTGTGCCCTACCCAGTCACTGTCTGTACCAGTACAAAGGACAGATGGTTGTCCTGTGACCTACCCCGTCACTGTCTGTACCAGTACAAAGGACCAGAGGGTTGTCCTGTGACCTACCCCGTCACTGTCTGTACCAGTACAAAGGACCAGAGGGTTGTCCTGTGGCCTACCCCGTCACTGTCTGTACCAGTACAAAGGACCAGAGGGTTGTCCTGTGACCTACCCCGTCACTGTCTGTACCAGTTCAAAGGACCAGAGGGTTGTCCTGTGACCTACCCCGTCACTGTCTCTACCAGTTCAAAGGACAAGCGGGTTGTCCTGTGGCCTACCCAGTCACTGTCTGTACCAGTACAAAGGACAGATAGTTGTCCTGTGGTATACCCTTTCACTGTCTGTACCAGTACAAAAGACCAGAGGGTTACCCTGTGGCCTACCCCGTCACTGTCTGTACCAGTACAAAGGACCAGAAAGTTGTCCTGTGACCTACCCCGTCGCTGTCTGTACCAGTAAAAAGGACCAGATGGTTGTCCTGTGACCTACCCCGTCACTGGCTGTACCAGTACAAAGGACCAGAGGGTTACCCTGTGGCCTACCCCGTCACTGTCTGTACCAGTACAAAGGACCAGAGGGTTGTCCTGTGACCTACCCCGTCACTGGCTGTACCAGTACAAAGGACCAGAAGGTTGTCCTGTGGCCTACCCCGTCACTGTCTGTACCAGTACAAAGGACCAGAGGGTTGTCCTGTGACCTACCCCGTCACTGTCTGTACCAGTACAAAGGACCAGAGGGTTGTCCTGTGACCTACCCCGTCACTGGCTGTACCAGTACAAAGGACCAGAGGGTTACCCTGTGCCTATCCCGTCACTGTCTGTACCAGTACAAAGGACAGATGGTTGTCCTGTGACCTACCCCGTCACTGTCTGTACCAGTACAAAGGACCAGAGGGTTGTCCTGTGGTCTACCCCGTCACTGTCTGTACCAGTACAAAGGACCAGAGGGTTGTCCTTAGGCCTACCCAGTCACTGTCTGTACCAGTACAAAGGACCAGTGAGTTTTCCTGTGACCTTCCCCGTCACTGTCTGTACCAGTACAAAGGACCAGAGGGTTACCCTATGCCTACCCCGTCACTGTCTGTACCAGTACAAAGGACAAGATAGTTGTCCTGTGACCTACCCTGTCACTGTCTGTACCAGTACAAAGGACCAGATAGTTGTCCTGTGACCTACCCCGTCACTGTCTGTACCAGTACAAAGGACCAGATAGTTGTCCTGTGACCTACCCCGTCACTGTCTGTACCAGTACAAAGGACCAGAGGGTTGTCCTGTGGCCTACCCCGTCACTGTCTGTACCAGTACAAAGGATCAGAGGGTTACCCTGTGCCTACCCCGTCACTGTCTGTACCAGTACAAAGGACCAGATAGTTGTCCTGTGACCTACCCAGTCACTGTTTGTACCAGTACAAAGAACCAGAGAGTTACCTTGTGCCTACCCCGTCACTGTCTGTACCAGTACAAAGGACAAGATAGTTGTCCTGTGACCTACCCTGTCACTGTCTGTACCAGTCCAAAGGACCAGAGGGTTACCCTGTGCCTACCCCGTCACTGTCTGTACCAGTACAAAGGACAGATGGTTGTCCCGTGACCTACCCCGTCACTGTCTGTACCAGTTCAAAGGACCAGAGGGTTGTCCTGTGGCCTACCCCGTCACAGTCTGTACCAGTACAAAGGACCAGAGGGTTGTCCTGTGGCCTACCCAGTCACTGTCTGTACCAGTACAAAGGACCAGTGAGTTGTCCTGTGACCTTCCCCGTCACTGTCTGTACCAGTACAAAGGACCAGAAGGTTGTCCTGTGGCCTACCCCGTCACTGTCTGTACCAGTACAAAGGACCAGAGGGTTACCCTGTGGCCAACCCCGTCACTATCTGTACCAGTACAAAGGACCAGAGGGTTGTCCTGTGGCCTACCCCGTCACTGTCTGTACCAGTACAAAGGACCAGAGGGTTACCCTGTGACCTACCCAGTCACTGTGTACCAGTACAAAGGACCAGGGTTTGTCCTGTGGCCTACCCCGTCACTGTCTGTACCAGTACAAAGGACCAGAGGGTTGTCCTGTGACTACCCCGTCACTGTCTGTACCAGTACAAAGAACCAGAGGGTTACCCTGTGCCTACCCCGTCACTGTCTGTACCAGTACAAAGGACCAGAGGGTTACCCTGTGCCTATCCCGTCACTGTCTGTACCAGTACAAAGGACCAGATAGTTGTCCTGTGGCCTACCCAGTCACTGTCTGTACCAGTACAAAGAACCAGAGGGTTACCCTGTGCCTACCCCGTCACTGTCTGTACCAGTACAAAGGATCAGATAGTTGTCCTGTGCCCTACCCAGTCACTGTCTGTACCAGTACAAAGGACAGATGGTTGTCCTGTGACCTACCCCGTCACTGTCTGTACCAGTACAAAGGACCAGAGGGTTGTCCTGTGACCTACCCCGTCACTGTCTGTACCAGTACAAAGGACCAGAGGGTTGTCCTGTGGCCTACCCCGTCACTGTCTGTACCAGTACAAAGGACCAGAGGGTTGTCCTGTGACCTACCCCGTCACTGTCTGTACCAGTTCAAAGGACCAGAGGGTTGTCCTGTGACCTACCCCGTCACTGTCTCTACCAGTTCAAAGGACAAGCGGGTTGTCCTGTGGCCTACCCAGTCACTGTCTGTACCAGTACAAAGGACAGATAGTTGTCCTGTGGTATACCCTTTCACTGTCTGTACCAGTACAAAAGACCAGAGGGTTACCCTGTGGCCTACCCCGTCACTGTCTGTACCAGTACAAAGGACCAGAAAGTTGTCCTGTGACCTACCCCGTCGCTGTCTGTACCAGTAAAAAGGACCAGATGGTTGTCCTGTGACCTACCCCGTCACTGGCTGTACCAGTACAAAGGACCAGAGGGTTACCCTGTGGCCTACCCCGTCACTGTCTGTACCAGTACAAAGGACCAGAGGGTTGTCCTGTGACCTACCCCGTCACTGGCTGTACCAGTACAAAGGACCAGAAGGTTGTCCTGTGGCCTACCCCGTCACTGTCTGTACCAGTACAAAGGACCAGAGGGTTGTCCTGTGACCTACCCCGTCACTGTCTGTACCAGTACAAAGGACCAGAGGGTTGTCCTGTGACCTACCCCGTCACTGGCTGTACCAGTACAAAGGACCAGAGGGTTACCCTGTGACCTACCCCGTCACTGTCTGTACCAGTACAAAGGACCAGAGGGTTACCCTGTGGCCTAACCCGTCACTGTTTATATTTTCATATTTGATACACACTGTTTATTAGTCTGAAACGTAGAAAGTATTGACGTCAATCATTTTCCTAAATTCCGGAACGTTTTTAATTCTTTTTAATTATTTTCAATACTATTTGATATATCTGTACTCTTTGAAGTATTTCGTTGTTTTATCTGTTAAGGGAAGGCACCTGACTTTTTGAAGTCCAATAGCCTCCGGTGTAAAAGGTATAGCATAAAACGAGGTATTTAAGTTTAAAAGCATCCTGAAAACATTGAAAGCGGTTTTAACATAAAGAATATTCGTCTGAATGTCTGACAACACTATTAAATCGGCACGCGCACCATGCACTGTTTTGACGGGTAATGGGATTCCGTACGACGTGTAGGAAGTGCCTGACAGTATTGCGTAGCTTTGCCTACAGCGAACACTTTACCTTGGCTGTGATAGGCAAGCCAAGCTTTATTGGAGCAATTGTCTTACATTACGATTTTATACCGTTTCTTCATTTAATCACCAATTAAACATCAAGTTCTGAAGACGCATTTCTATCTATAATGGTTTTCAAACAAACCTCCCACGGCGTTCCGGTTCGGCTCCCCATCCACTATTAGTATCTGTATATATCATCCGGCCCGCCTCGATTCCATATGAACACTGATCATATCCTGCATCCGTTGCTATGTTTGTGATTTTAATTACCTTTTACCGTCCAAAATGTATGCTGCTACTTTTGTAAGAAATTCGGTTATTAAACTTCGTGTATATGTATAACTAGTCTACGACAGGTCTAAGATACAGAAATGTGTTCATCAGTTTGGTTGGGTTTATTTTGTTTTACGTACTTTTAACAGCCATGGTCATTTAAGGACGTACCAGATTGTGAAAATGGAGGGAAGCCGGAGTTCCCGGAGAAAAACCACCGACCTACGGTCAGTACCAGGCATCTGCCCCACATGGATTTCGAACTCGCTACGCCGAGGTGGAGGGCAAGTGGTAGAATTTCGGAACACTTTCACTTGGCCACCACTTTGGTTTTGCTTATTTAGTTTTACGTCAAATTAACAGGCAGGGTCATTTAAGAACGTGCAAGGTTTTGGAGGTGGAGGAAAGCCAGAGAATCCGGTGAAAAAACCAGCCACCTACGGTCAGTACCTAGTATCTGCCCCACGTGGGTGGTTTCGAACTCCCAACCCAGAGGTGGAGGGCTAGTGGTAGAATGTCGGGACACCTTAATCACTCGGCCACCGCGGGCCTGACAACTGGCCACCGCGGGCCTGACAACTGACCACCACGGGCCTGACAACTGGCCACCGCGGACCTGACAACTGGCCATCGCGGACCTGACAACTGGCCACCGCGGGCCTGACAACTGGCCACCACCGCCCCTCATTCATCAGAAGGTTCATATTCAAAACAGAACCCACGATTAGTAACCTGTTCGTACAAAATAAATGTGATGGAACTCGTATTATAACAAACCTCGTTATATCGCCACAAATAGCGGATGTCGACGTTTTAAAGAGGTTTGGCGATAAATTGAGGAATTGAGGAAAGGGAATATTGAACTAATTTTGCGGTAAACGTGCTGGAATACGAAGTGAGGGATATGATAACGATGTTCAACAGGGGGCGACGGTGACCAAATGGATATGATGTCTTGACATTCTGCTAACACTAGCCCACCACCTCAGGGTTGCGGTTTCAAGGCCTACGTGGAGCAGTTGTCAGTTGTCGGTGGGTTTTATCTTGGAACTCGGCTTTCCTACACCACCAACTTGACATCACACGTACTTCAATACCCATAGCTGTTAATGTTAACACAATCGAACAAAGCAATTCAATAGAAAAAGAAAAAAAATACTTCTAGCAATTTTGTAGCAATACCTGAAAGCAAAACTACAGCGTGTTACCAAACCCCACGGATATAATGATGTCAGTTCATAGAATCAGCTCAAACAAGCATTTCACCACAAGGGCAATAACTCTTAAAAAGAAACAGAAAGTTTTGAAATTATGAAACCTGTTACACAAATAGAATGTATATATAAATTTGAAAAGAAATGCATGTTCAGGGAAAGAAAGCTAGCCCTTATTGGTAGAACAATAATTGTAAATGCATTTATTATACCAAATGAGGTTTTCCAATGTAAATCATCGGAAGGTCACCTAAGGTTCATACAGGTTTGTCAACTTCAAGGCTGTCGCAATTTTATTCTACATGTATAATCAAAATTATAAGACTCTTTCATGACGACGAGAGTAAGGTACGCAGTTATCTATCCGAGTTGTTTTCTAATTTGGTAAACCCGAGGCTTTGTCGGTTTTTTGGCCAAATTAAAAAATATTATTGGAATGTGGAATTTCCCTATCTTACACTTTTGACCATGAATGGATATTGTTCTCTCAAATAAATTCCCTATCAGTAGACTAAAAACAACGTATTAATACCTTATCAGTAGACTAAAAAAAACGTATAAATACCCTATCCGTAGACTAAAAACAACGTATTAATACCCTATCAGTAGACTAAAAACAACGTATAAATACCCTATCAATAGACTAACAACAACGTATTAATACCTTATCAGTAGACTAAAAACAACGTATAAATACCCTATCAATAGACTAACAACAACGTATAAATACCCTATCAGTAGACTAAAAACAACGTATAAATACCCTATCAGTAGACTAAAATCAACGTATTAATACCTTATCAGTAGACTAAAAACAACGTATAAATACCCTATCAGTAGACTAACAACAACGTATAAATACCCTATCCGTAGACTAAAAACAACGTATTAATACCCTATCAGTAGACTAACAACAACGTATAAATACCCTATCAGTAGACTGCAAACAACGTATAAATACCCTATCAGTAGACTAACAACAATGTATAAATACCCTATTAGTAGACTAACAACAACGTATAAATACCCTATCAGTAGACTAACAACAATGTATAAATTCCCATCTCAGTAGACTAAAAACACTGTATAAATACCTTATCAGTAGACTAAAAACAGTGTATAAATACCCTATCAGTAGACTAAAAACGGTGTATAAATTCCCTATCAGTAGACTAAAAACAATGTATAAATACCCTATCAGTAGACTAAAAACAACGTATAAATATCCTATCAGTAGACTAACAACAACGTATACATTCCCTATCAGTAGACTAAAAACAACGTATAAATACCCTATCAGTAGACTAACAACAACGTATACATTCCATATCAGTAGACTAAAAACAACGTATAAATACCCTATCAGTAGACTAACAACAACGTATACATTCCCTATCAGTAGACTAAAAACAACGTATAAATACCCTATCAGTAGACTAAAAACAACG
The DNA here is from genome assembly GCA_947623455.1 of Mimachlamys varia. Lineage (NCBI taxonomy): Eukaryota > Metazoa > Mollusca > Bivalvia > Pectinida > Pectinidae > Mimachlamys > Mimachlamys varia. Next base: position 5,641,439 of record OX392541.1, on the reverse strand, counting down.
TATAAATATCCTATCAGTAGACTAAAAACAATGTATAAATACCCTATCAGTAGACTAAAAACAATGTATAAATACCCTATCAGTAGACTAAAAACAACGTATAAATACCTTATCAGTAGACTAAAAACAGTGTATAAATACCCTATCAGTAGACTAAAAACGGTGTATAAATTCCCTATCAGTAGACTAAAAACAATGTATAAATACCCTATCAGTAGACTAAAAACAACGTATAAATATCCTATCAGTAGACTAACAACAACGTATACATTCCCTATCAGTAGACTAAAAACAACGTATAAATACCCTATCAGTAGACTAACAACAACGTATACATTCCATATCAGTAGACTAAAAACAACGTATAAATACCCTATCAGTAGACTAACAACAACGTATACATTCCCTATCAGTAGACTAAAAACAACGTATAAATACCCTATCAGTAGACTAAAAACAACGTATAAATATCCTATCAGTAGACTAAAAACAATGTATAAATACCCTATCAGTAGACTAAAAACAATGTATAAATACCCTATCAGTAGACTAAAAACAATGTATAAATACCCTATCAGTAAACTAAAAACAACGTATACATTCCCTATCAGTAGACTAAAAACAACGTATAAATACCCTATCAGTAGACTAAAAACAACGTATAATTACCCTATCAGTAGACTAAAAAAAACGTATAAATACCCTATCAGTAGACTAAAAACACTGTATAAATACCCTATCAGTAGACTAAAAACAACGTATAAATATCCTATCAGTAGACTAAAAACAATGTATAAATACCCTATCAGTAGACTAAAAACAACGTATAAATATCCTATCAGTAGACTAAAAACAATGTATAAATACCCTATCAGTAGACTAAAAACAATGTATAAATACCCTATCAGTAGACTAACAACAATGTATAAATACCCTATCAGTAAACTAAAAACAACGTATACATTCCCTATCAGTAGACTAAAAACAACGTATAAATACCCTATCAGTAGACTAAAAACAACGTATAATTACCCTATCAGTAGACTAAAAAAAACGTATAAATACAATAGTAGACTGAAAACAATGTATAAATACCCTATCAGTAGACTAAAAACAATGTATAAATACCCTATCAGTAGACTAAAAACAACGTATAAATATCCTATCAGTAGACTAAAAACAATGTATAAATACCCTATCAGTAGACTAAAAACAATGTATAAATACCCTATCAGTAGACTAAAAAAAACGTATAAATACCCTATCAGTAGACTAAAAACAACGTATAAATACCCTATCAGTAGACTAAAAACAACGTATAAATACCCTATCAGTAGACTAAAAAAAACGTATAAATATCCTATCAGTAGACTAAAAACAACGTATAAATACCCTATCAGTAGACTAAAAACAGTGTATAAATACCCTATCAGTAGACTAAAAACACTGTATAAATACCCTATCAGTAGACTAAAAACAACGTATACATTCCCTATCAGTAGACTAAAAACAACGTATAAATACCCTATCAGTAGACTAAAAACAACGTATACATTCCCTATCAGTAGACTAAAAACAACGTATAAATACCCTATCAGTAGACTAAAAACAATGTATAAATACCCTATCAGTAGACTAAAAACAACGTATAAATACCCTATCAGTAGACTAAAAACAGTGTATAAATACCCTATCAGTAGACTAAAAACAACGTATAAATATCCTATCAGTAGACTAAAAACAATGTATAAATACCCTATCAGTAGACTAAAAACAACGTATAAATATCCTATCAGTAGACTAAAAACAATGTATAAATACCCTATCAGTAGACTAAAAACAACGTATAAATACCCTATCAGTAGACTAAAAACAATGTATAAATACCCTATCAGTAGACTAAAAACAACGTATAAATATCCTATCAGTAGACTAAAAACAACGTATAAATACCCTATCAGTAGACTAAAAACAATGTATAAATATCCTATCAGTAGACTAAAAACAACGTATAAATACCCTATCAGTAGACTAAAAACAATGTATAAATATCCTATCAGTAGACTAAAAACAACATATAAATACCTTATCAGTAGACTAAAAACAGTGTATAAATACCCTATCAGTAGACTAAAAACAATGTATAAATACCCTATCAGTAGACTAAAAACAACGTATAAATACCCTATCAGTAGACTAAAAACAATGTATAAATACCCTATCAGTAGACTAAAAACAACGTATAAATACCCTATCAGTAGACTAAAAACAATGTATAAATACCCTATCAGTAGACTAAAAACAATGTATAAATATCCTATCAGTAGACTAAAAACAACATATAAATACCCTATCAGTAGACTAAAAACAACGTATAAATACCCTATCAGTAGACTAAAAACAACGTATAAATACCCTATCAGTAGACTAAAAACAACGTATAAATACCCTATCAGTAGACTAAAAACAACGTATAAATACCCTATCAGTAGACTAAAAACAACGTATAAATACCCTATCAGTAGACTAAAAACAACGTATAAATACCCTATCAGTAGACTAAAAACAACGTATAAATACCTTATCAGTAAACTAAAAACAACGTATTAATACCCTATCAGTAGACTAAAAACAACGTATTAATACCCTATCAGTAAACTAAAAACAACGTATACATTCCCTATCAGTAGACTAAAAACAACGTATAAATACCCTATCAGTAGACTAAAAACAACGTATAAATACCCTATCAGTAGACTAAAAACAACGTATAAATTCCCATCTCAGTAGACTAAAAACAACGTATAAATACCCTATCAGTAGACTAAAAACAACGTATAAATACCCTATCAGTAGACTAAAAACAACGTATACATTCCCTATCAGTAGACTAAAAACAACGTATAAATACCCTATCAGTAGACTAAAAACAACGTATAAATACCCTATCAGTAGACTAAAAACAACGTATAATTACCCTATCAGTAGACTAAAAACACTGTATAAATATCCTATCAGTAGACTAAAAACAACGTATAAATACCCTATCAGTAGACTAAAAACAACGTATAAATACCCTATCAGTAGACTAAAAACAACGTATAAATTCCCATCTCAGTAGACTAAAAACAACGTATAAATACCCTATCAGTAGACTAAAAACAACGTATAAATACCCTATCAGTAGACTAAAAACAACGTATACATTCCCTATCAGTAGACTAAAAACAGTGTATAAATACCCTATCAGTAGACTAAAAACAACGTATACATTCCCTATCAGTAGACTAAAAACAACGTATAAATACCCTATCAGTAGACTAACAACAACGTATACATTCCATATCAGTAGACTAAAAACAACGTATAAATACCCTATCAGTAGACTAACAACAACGTATAAATACCTTATCAGTAGACTAAAAACAACGTATAAATACCCTATCAGTAGACTAAAAACAACGTATAAATACCCTATTAGTAGACTAAAAAACCGTATAAATACCTTATCAGTAGACTAAAAACAATGTATAAATATCCTATCAGTAGACTAAAAACAACGTATAAATACCTTATCAGTAGACTAAAAACAATGTATAAATATCCTATCAGTAGACTAACAACAACGTATAAATACCCTATCAGTAAACTAAAAACAACGTATACATTCCCTATCAGTAGACTAAAAACAACGTATAAATACCCGATCAGTAGACTAAAAACAACATATAAATACCCTATCAGTAGACTAAAAACAACGTATAAATACCCGATCAGTAGACTAAAAACAACGTATAAATACCCTATCAGTAGACTAACAACAACGTATAAATACCCTATCAGTAGACTAAAAACAATGTATACATTCCCTATCAGTAGACTAAAAACAACGTATACATTCCCTATCAGTAGACTAAAAACAACGTATAAATACCCTATCAGTAGACTAAAAACAACGTATACATTCCCTATCAGTAGACTAAAAACAACGTATAAATACCCTATCAGTAGACTAAAAACAACGTATACATTCCCTATCAGTAGACTAAAAACAACGTATAAATACCCTATCAGTAGACTAAAAACAACGTATAAATATCCTATCAGTAGACTAAAAACAATGTATAAATACCCTATCAGTAGACTAAAAACAATGTATAAATACCCTATCAGTAGACTAAAAACAACGTATAAATATCCTATCAGTAGACTAAAAACAACGTATAAATACCCTATCAGTAGACTAAAAACAATGTATAAATATCCTATCAGTAGACTAAAAACAACGTATAAATACCTTATCAGTAGACTAAAAACAGTGTATAAATACCCTATCAGTAGACTAAAAACAACGTATAAATACCTTATCAGTAGACTAAAAACAGTGTATAAATACCCTATCAATAGACTAAAATCAAAGCCTTAAAAAGAAAAGCCTGGAGACTTTAATATGCTTTCTCTTATTATGTCGAAAGTTCTTCAAATTCGAAATGATAATTTTGTGTGAGTATAACGACGAGGGCTACACACAGAAATGTGACAGCACTTCAAGAGTGATGTACTCTCATTACGTCGGTAATAACTACCATGCGCCTACTCAAGCCTCCATATACTTGGTGAGGAAATGCGCTTTACACATTAAATGAGCTAGAGTAACAAGAGACCCAATGGGCCTGCGTCGCTCACCTAGTATGAATCTCACATTTGGAAGTTTGTCAAGGTCATTTTTATGCAGAACGTTTGTTTGGCTAATTCCAATAGGAGTACCAGCCAAACAACATGTCTGTGCATTTCGGTATTGGAGAAGTAGTTTGAAGGTTGTGATCGATTTGACCCCTATGGCATGGGAAGTACATTTACATGTAGGTCAAAGTTATTATAATTTTTGTCTTACATACTTTGTCCGCCTCTTTCTGCCAACCTTGTTCAATTCCTTCAAAAATGAAGTACCAGCCAAATATCATGTCTTTAGGCATTTCAGAGGAAATGGTTTTAAGGTTTTGACATATTTGACCGCTGTGACCTTGAACGAGGTCAACGTTATGTTTCATTGCAACCTTTGTTCAGCTTCTTTCCATGAAGTTACTAGCCAAATATCACGTTTCTAGGCCTTCCGTAAATTTCCAGAAGATGTCGTTTAAAGGAAAGGATAACTGGAGGAGGACGGACGACGGACGTCGCACCATCGCATAAGCTCACTTGGAATTCGGACTAATAAAACAAGGTTCATGTATTTCCGAAACCAGAAAAATTGATACAAATGTAAATTTGTTCATCCAACACAAGTGGAATATAGTTTCTATTCCTAGGCCTAATAAGAGCACAATACGGGGAATGCGTGAATTTTTGAAAATCAAAAGGATTCTAGTCAATCTAGTATAATTTCTTCTTATTTTTTTACTTCCGTTCGGGTTATTTTACTTGTGAATGATATGACTATCTCCCTTAATAAATACGGTTACAAGTAGTTTTTTCCCGTTCCCGGTGTGTGGCCGAATCTACAAGTATTTAAGGTAACACCGAGAGATAGGGATATGGTAGCATTTGGCCCGAGGATATACTAGAGCCAGGTCTCTCGCCAATACCGAGATATAGCCAAGTGTACCCCCTATATTTAGTTTATGTCCCCTTCTCGATTTATTCCTATTAAACGAGACAGTTTATCATTGTATGTTGGTGGTGTGAAAACATGCATAGAAGCAATAATTGATATCGAATGTGTTTATCAGATTCCTCCAGCGCTACCATCACGCTCGGTTGCGCCTGCAGTGACCTTAACCGTGAAGTGACGGCCTGATTTAAATGCGGCAATTCACCGACGTAAACGTTTCGAGTCAGCATGATAATTAATGGAATCTAGACAGACTTTTACCGGTTATATATTTCATAAGTCGACCTTAAGTATAAAACGGAACAGGAAAGTAATGGCGGACATACCAGACGACGAGAGGTCAGCACGCGCAGAGTAGCGCACGGCGTTCCGACAAAATATCACGTATGTTTACCTTGGTTCCCTAATTGTAAAAATCCGTACAATTAGAGATAAAGAAACGCTTCCTATTTAAAAAAACATTTAACGTCGTATAGCAGCTTGGATCGGAGAATACAGCAGACAGACTCAGAGTAGGTGTCTCCGGGGTAATTGTTGAAAATAACTTGTTCATTGGGCGGTCAGTATCATGTTATCTGGCCGGCCAGTCTGGTACCCATAGCGACGCACGAATCACTGACGTCACAACTTCAACTTTAAGATGGTGCTCGGTGAAACCCGTAGACGGTCATCACGCCGAAAATTATGACATCTAAACACAAGTATTATGAACTTTTAACATTAATTGTATACCTTTATTAACTTATCAGACTCAAATCACGGCCGAGTGTAAAGCCATGAGTGATGACGTCATATCAACACGTCATACATTTGGTAGTCATGCGGTATTTTTCGGCACTGCAAGCTAATCAGTCTTTTTTGTATGGCGTTACTGGAAATTGTTCAACTTAAGCAGATAATTAGGTAGTACAATGTTCTGAACTAACTTTTAGCTGTACATTTTCTAGCTCAATCGACGTACATTTTCTACATGTAGTTCAATTGACGTACATTTTCTACATGTAGCTCAATTGACGTACATTTTCTACATGTAGCTCAATTGACGTACATTTTCTACATGTAGCTCAATCGACGTACATTTTCTACATGTAGCTCAATTGACGTACATTTTCTACATGTAGCTCAATCGACGTACATTTTCTACATGTAGCTCAATTGACGTACATTTTCTACATTTAGTTCAATTGACGTACATTTTCTACATTTAGCTCAATTGACGTACATTTTCTACATGTAGCTTAATCGACATACATTTTCTACATGTAGCTCAATTGACGTACATTTTCTACATTTAGCTCAATCGACATACATTTTCTACATTTAGCTCAATCGACGTACATTTTCTACATTTAGTTCAATTGACGTACATTTTCTACATTTAGCTCAATTGACGTACATTTTCTACATGTAGCTCAATTGACGTACATTTTCTACATTTAGCTCAATCGACATACATTTTCTACATTTAGCTCAATCGACGTACATTTTCTACATGTAGTTCAATCGACGTACATTTTTTACATGTAGTTCAATCGACGTACATTTTCTACATGTGGCTCAATTGACGTACATTTTCTACATGTAGCTCAATTGACATACATTTTCTACATGTGGCTCAATTGACGTACATTTTCTACATGTGGCTCAATTGACGTACATTTTCTACATGTGGCTCAATTGACGTACATTTTCTACATGTAGCTCAATTGACGTACATTTTCTACATGTGGCTCAATTGACGTACATTTTCTACATGTAGCTCAATTGACGTACATTTTCTACATGTGGCTCAATTGACGTACATTTTTTACATGTAGTTCAATCGACGTACATTTTCTACATGTAGCTCAATCGACGTACATTTTCTACATTTAGCTCAATTGACGTACATTTTCTACATGTGGCTCAATTGACGTACATTTTCTACATGTGGCTCAATCGACGTACATTTTCTACATGTAGCTCAATTGACGTACATTTTCTACATGTGGCTCAATTGACGTACATTTTCTACATGTGGCTCAATCGATGTACATTTTCTACATGTGGATCAATTGACGTACATTTTCTACATGTAGCTCAATCGACGTACATTTTCTACATGTGGCTCAATTGACGTACATTTTCTACATGTGGCTCAATCGACGTACATTTTCTACATGTAGCTCAATCGACGTACATTTTCTACATGTGGCTCAATTGACGTACATTTTCTACATGTTGCTCAATTGACGTACATTTTCTTCATGTAGCTCAATTGACGTACATTTTCTACATGTGGCTCAATTGACGTACATTTTCTACATGTAGTTCAATTGACGTACATTTTCTACATGTGGCTCAATTGACGTACATTTTCTACATGTAGCTCAATTGACGTACATTTTCTACATGTGGCTCAATTGACGTACATTTTCTACATGTAGTTCAATTGACGTACATTTTCTACATGTGGCTCAATTGACGTACATTTTCTACATATAGCTCAATTGACGTACATTTTCTACATGTAGTTCAATTGACGTACATTTTCTACATGTAGCTCAATTGACGTACATTTTCTACATGTAGCTCAATTGACGTACATTTTCTACATGTGGCTCAATCGACGTACATTTTCTACATTTAGCTCAATTGACGTACATTTTCTACATTTAGCTCAATTGACGTACATTTTCTACATGTGGCTCAATCGACGTACATTTTCTACATTTAGCTCAATCGACGTACATTTTCTACATTTAGCTCAATTGACGTACATTTTCTACATGTAGCTCAATTGACGTACATTTTCTACATTTAGCTCAATCGACGTACATTTTCTACATTTAGCTCAATCGACATACATTTTCTACATGTAGCTCAATTGACGTACATTTTCTACATGTGGCTCAATTGACGTACATTTTCTACATGTAGTTCAATTGACGTACATTTTCTACATGTAGTTCAATTGACGTACATTTTATACATGTAGCTTAATCGACGTACATTTTCTACATGTAGCTCAATCGACGTACATTTTCTACATTTAGCTCAATCGACGTACATTTTCTACATGTAGTTCAATCGACGTACATTTTTTACATGTAGTTCAATCGACGTACATTTTCTAAATTTAGCTCAATTGACGTACATTTTCTACATGTAGCTCAATTGACGTACATTTTCTACATGTGGCTCAATTGACGTACATTTTCTACATGTAGTTCAATTGACGTACATTTTCTACATGTAGTTCAATTGACGTACATTTTCTACATGTAGCTTAATCGACGTACATTTTCTACATGTAGCTCAATCGACATACATTTTCTACATTTAGCTCAATCGACGTACATTTTCTACATGTAGTTCAATCGACGTACATTTTTTACATGTAGTTCAATCGACGTACATTTTCTACATTTAGCTCAATTGACGTACATTTTCTACATGTAGCTCAATCGACGTACATTTTCTACATGTAGCTTAATCGACGTACATTTTCTACATGTAGCTCAATCGACATACATTTTCTACATTTAGCTCAATCGACGTACATTTTCTACATGTAGTTCAATCGACGTACATTTTTTACATGTAGTTCAATCGACGTACATTTTCCACATTTAGCTCAATTGACGTACATTTTCTACATTTAGCTCAATTGACGTACATTTTCTACATGTAGCTCAATTGACGTACATTTTCTACATTTAGCTCAATTGACGTACATTTTCTACATGTAGCTCAATTGACGTACATTTTCTACATGTAGTTCAATTGACGTACATTTTCTAAATTTAGCTCAATCGACATACATTTTCTACATGTAGCTCAATTGACGTACATTTTCTACATGTGGCTCAATTGACGTACATTTTCTACATTTAGCTCAATTGACGTACATTTTCTACATGTGGCTCAATTGACGTACATTTTCTACATGTAGCTCAATTGACGTACATTTTTACATGTGGCTCAATCGACGTACATTTTCTACATGTGGCTCAATTGACGTACATTTTCTACATTTAGCTCAATCGACATATATTTTCTACATGTGGCTCAATTGACGTACATTTTCTACATTTAGCTCAATTGACGTACATTTTCTACATGTGGCTCAATTGACGTACATTTTCTACATGTAGCTCAATTGACGTACATTTTCTACATGTGGCTCAATCGACGTACATTTTCTACATGTAGCTCAATCGACATACATTTTCTACATGTGGCTCAATTGACGTACATTTTCTACATGTGGCTCAATTGACGTACATTTTCTACATGTAGTTCAATTGACGTACATTTTCTACATTTAGCTCAATTGACGTACATTTTCTACATGTGGCTCAATTGACGTACATTTTCTACATGTAGCTCAATTGACGTACATTTTCTACATTTAGCTCAATCGACGTACATTTTCTACATGTAGCTCAATCGACATACATTTTCTACATGTGGCTCAATTGACGTACATTTTCTACATGTGGCTCAATTGACGTACATTTTCTACATGTAGTTCAATTGACGTACATTTTCTACATTTAGCTCAATTGACGTACATTTTCTACATGTGGCTCAATTGACGTACATTTTCTACATGTAGCTCAATTGACGTACATTTTCTACATTTAGCTCAATTGACGTACATTTTCTACATTTAGCTCAATCGACATACATTTTCTACATTTAGCTCAATTGACGTACATTTTCTACATGTAGCTCAATCGACGTACATTTTCTACATTTAGCTCAATTGACGTACATTTTCTACATGTGGCTCAATTGACGTACATTTTCTACATGTAGCTCAATTGACGTACATTTTCTACATGTAGCTCAATCGACGTACATTTTCTACATGTAGCTCAATCGACATACATTTTCTACATGTGGCTCAATCGACATACATTTTCTACATTTAGCTCAATCAACGTACATTATCTACATTTAGTTCAATCGACGTACATTTTCTACATTTAGCTCAATTGACGTACATTTTCTACATTTAGCTCAATTGACGTACATTTTCTACATGTAGCTCAATTGACGTACATTTTCTACATGTGGCTCAATTGACGTACATTTTCTACATGTAGTTCAATTGACGTACATTTTCTACATTTAGCTCAATTGACGTACATGTACATTTCCTACATTTAGCTCAATCGACATACATTTTCTACATTTAGCTCAATTGACGTACATTTTCTACATGTAGCTCAATTGACGTACATTTTCTACATGTAGTTCAATTGACGTACATTTTCTACATTTAGCTCAATCGACATACATTTTCTACATGTAGCTCAATTGACGTACATTTTCTACATGTAGCTCAATTGACGTACATTTTCTACATTTAGCTCAATTGACGTACATTTTCTACATGTAGCTCAATTGACGTACATTTTCTACATTTAGCTCAATCGACGTACATTTTCTACATGTAGCTCAATTGACGTACATTTTCTACATTTAGCTCAATCGACGTACATTTTTTACATTTAGCTCAATCGACGTACATTTTCTACATGTAGCTCAATTGACGTACATTTTCTACATTTAGCTCAATTGACGTACATTTTCTACATGTGGCTCAATTGACGTACATTTTCTACATGTAGCTCAATTGACGTACATTTTCTACATGTGGCTCAATCGACGTACATTTTCTACATGTAGCTCAATCGACATACATTTTCTACATTTAGTTCAATTGACGTACATTTTCTACATTTAGCTCAATCGACGTACATTTTCTACATGTAGCTCAATTGACGTACATTTTCTATATGTAGCTCAATTGACGTACATTTTCTACATTTAGCTCAATTGACATACATTTTCTACATGTAGCTCAATCGACGTACATTTTCTACATGTAGCTCAATCGACGTACATTTTCTACATTTAGCTCAATCGACGTACATTTTCTACATGTGGCTCAATTGACGTACATTTTCTACATGTGGCTCAATCGACGTACATTTTCTACATTTAGCTCAATCGACGTACATTTTCTACATTTAGCTCAATTGACATACATTTTCTACATGTAGCTCAATCGACGTACATTTTCTACATTTAGCTCAATCGACATACATTTCCTACATGTAGCTCAATTGACGTACATTTTCTACATGTGGCTCAATCGACGTACATTTTCTACATGTAGCTCAATTGACATACATTTTCTACATGTAGCTCAATCGACGTACATTTTCTACATTTAGCTCAACCGACATACATTTTCTACATTTAGCTCAATTGACATACATTTTCTACATTTAGCTCAACCGACATACATTTTCTACATTTAGCTCAACCGACGTACATTTTCTATATTTAGCTCAATTGACGTACATTTTCTACATGTAGCTCAATCGACGTACATTTTCTACATTTAGCTCAATCGACATACATTTCCTACATGTAGCTCAATTGACGTACATTTTCTACATTTAGCTCAATTGACGTACATTTTCTACATGTAGCTCAATTGACATACATTTTCTACATTTAGCTCAACCGACATACATTTTCTACATGTAGCTCAATCGACATACATTTTCCAATATTAAAACTTGTACAAGCTTTACAGACCTCAGAATCTTCTATCTCACTGTTTTTCTTTCGCATGAAAATGCACGGGTTTTTGTTAATGTCTATTCAGGTTTTCATAATGTGTTCAACTCTTACTGATTTCCTTAATAAACGGTTACCTTTGGCGGTAAACAACAAAGGACTTGAAGGTCTGCTATTTAAACTGTAACCGAATGTCAATGTAGCGTTAAAACACAGAGGCTCCAGTCCGCCCCGCCATTGTCTACAATTCTCATACATATAAGTTTACATATACCTCGGCCTTTAATTGAAAAATTGCTAATGGCAAGCCCGTGTGCGGTACGAGAAAGTGGTCAGGGCTCGAGGCCCAATATCTCCAGATGATGTTGTGTTAAATTTCCTGAGAAAGCTGGACATATTATCTTCAGATTAAGCCCCTGACACCACACATCCATTATGGTATTACTGTCCTATATGTACTGTATCCCCCTCGTGTTGTAACGATTAAGCGTAGCTTCCGCTTTTTGGCAGTAGCGAAAAACCAAATTTTTTACGTCAAATTTTCGCTTGGGCGAAAAAGCGAAAACAAATGGTGTCAACATTTTCGCCCCTCCAGTTTTTTTCGCCCGTTCGCGTTTTGTGACAGCTTCAGTATACTGGCGTCTGATTAATCGACAATCAAATTTCGTCGGAGAGTCTAGACATCAGACATTACTGCCTCTGATTGGTCGAAATTTAAACACAATTGTATGATAACGACTAGCCCTTCGATAGACGTCTGTTTCCTTGGTCATTTTAATGAAATCTAACATGTTAGTTATCTACACTCATACACGCCTTTGCCAGTCTCTGATTGGTTGAAATTAAAATGCTGTAAACGGACATGTTTTAGCGGTAATCCTATTCTAGCCATGTTCGTACTCAACGTATTCTGCTACATTGTGATTGTGCTTACTTCGGCTGATTTGTACGGTGCTTTATCTAAAGTATACAGTTTTGAAATTGAGATCATTTTCGATTTCACTTAAAAGTGCATTATTTTTCTTTACCCAGAAAATGTGCGTTATAGTTCGACTGATTTAAAAATCACCATGGGACGTTTCAATATACATTTTACACACGTAGCGACCAGTTTACACAATCAAAACAAAAAGTAGTCCCGGTTGGTCTCGTCCCATATCGAAACTGATCATTTTAGGTTACTCCCGGAGCCTCCTCAATTTGTACGTAAACGCGGTAAATGAATGTGATTAAGTGTTTCTACTTGAATTCGAGTACCCTGGCTTATGAGTATTAAGGCTTGGAGACCTACTATACCACTTGTGTTTCCCCGCTTGTTCGGAATTTATTCCAATTATATACCTTGAAATAGAGATAAATATTTAATTTTTCTGCTTTTACCATAGAAGTAGGGACTGCTAAACAGCATTACGTAGTATCTACGTCAGCCATCACACACAAACAGGCCTTACGCTAAATCATTCCTCGGTACAAATAACTAAGGCGGCTATACATGTCTCCAAAACATTATATTTTCGATCTTCATCATTAGAAATCTTTCTTTTGAAAATGAGTTATATTGAGGATGCATCATTCTATAGTCTTACGAATGTCTCCAATCGACTCTTAATGAATGTTTGTTTATAAAACTAAAAGAGTGGTCTTTCAGAGAGATGCCAAGGCTTGACTGTTATTTGTTACCCTGACAGGTGCTTGTACATTAGGTCAATGTTTTGCGTTTTCATGTTTTCGCCTTGTCGCCACAATAAAGCTAACAATCTCCGATTAACAAAGTAAAACAGCACATTTTCGTTTTGTCGTGGTAATAAAAAATAGTGATAAAATGTAAATATTGTATCTTTTTAGCGACACGGCGCTAATCAACTGTGATAATAATGCGGCGCCTCTTAGCTTTATCGCGGCGCCTCTTAGCTTTATCGCGGCGCCCCTTAGCTTTATCGCGGCGCCCCTTAGCTTTATCGCGGCGCCTCTTAGCTTTATCGCGGCGCCCCTTAGCTTTATCGCGGCGCCTCTTAGCTTTATCGCGGCGCCCCTTAGCTTTATCGCGGCGCCCCTTAGCTTTATCGCGGCACCCCTTAGCTTTATCGCGGCGCCCCTTAGCTTTATCGCGGCGCCCCTTAGCTTTATCGCGGCGCCTCTTAGCTTTATCGCGGCGCCCCTTAGCTTTATCGCGGCGCCTCTTAGCTTAATCGCGGCGCCCCTTAGCTTTATCGCGGCGCCCCTTAGCTTTATCGCGGCGCCTCTTAGCTTTATCGCGGCGCCCCTTAGCTTTATCGCGGCGCCTCTTAGCTTTATCGCGGCGCCCCTTAGCTTTATCGCGGCACCCCTTAGCTTTATCGCGGCACCCCTTAGCTTTATCGCGGCGCCCCTTAGCTTTATCGCGGCGCCCCTTAGCTTTATCGCGGCGCCCCTTAGCTTTATCGCGGCGCCTCTTAGCTTTATCGCGGCGCCTCTTAGCTTTATCGCGGCGCCCCTTAGCTTTATCGCGGCACCCCTTAGCTTTATCGCGGCGCCCCTTAGCTTTATCGCGGCGCCCCTTAGCTTTATCGCGGTACCACTTAGCTTTATCGCGGCGCCCCTTAGATTTATCGCGGTACCACTTAGCTTTATCGCGGCGCCCCTTAGATTTATCGCGGCGCCCCTTAGCTTTATCGCGGCGCCCCTTAGCTTTATCGCGGCGCCCCTTAGATTTATCGCGGTACCACTTAGCTTTATCGCGGCGCCCCTTAGATTTATCGCGGCGCCCCTTAGCTTATGGCGCCCCTTAGCTTTATCGCGGCGCCCCTTAGCTTTATCGCGGTACCACTTAGCTTTATCGCGGCGCCCCTTAGCTTCATCGCGGCGCCTCTCTGCTTATAGCAGTATTGATTTGTAAAACACGTTTCTTCTGCAGTCTCTATTCGAAAACAGATACTGAATCTATATATCTTTATTTTCTCTCTTTCTTTCACTTTCTTTTCTCCTTTAGCATCAGTTTTCTGTATGACCCTGTCTATGGTGTCTCCCTAGACATTCGTCTTCTGTATGACCCTGGCTGTTGTGTCTCCCTAGACACTCTACTTCTTTATGACCCTGGCTGTGGTGTCTCCTTAGACATCCGTCTTCTGTATGACCCTGGCTTAGGTGTTTTTCTAGATATCCGTCTTCCGTATAACCCTGAATGTTGTGTCTCCCTAGACACTCTACTTCTTTATGACCCTGGCTGTGGTGTCTCCTTAGACATCCGTCTTCTGTATGACCCTGGCCGTGGTGTCTCCTTAGACATCCGTCTTTTATATGTCCCTGGCTGTTGTGTCTCCCTAGACACCCGTCTTCTGTATGACCCTGGCCGTGGTGTCTCCCTAGACATCCGTCTTCTGTATGACCCTGGCTGTGGTGTCTCCCTAGACATCCGTCTTCTGTATGACCCTGAATGTGGTGTCTTCCTAGACATCAATCTTCCGTATAACCCTGAATGTTGTGTCTCCCTAGACACTCTACTTCTTTATGACCCTGGCCGTGGTGTCTCCCTAGACATCCGTCCTCTGTATGACCCTAAATGTTGTGTCTCTCTAGACATTCGTCTTCTGTATGACCCTGAATATTGTGTCTCCCTAGACATTCGTCTTCTTTATGACCCTAAATGTGGTATCTCCCTGGACATCCGTCTTCTGAATGACCCTGGCTGTGGTGTCACTCTAGACATCCGTCTTCTGTATGACCCTGGCTGTTGTGTCTCCCTAGACATCTGTCTTCTGTATGACCCCGGCTGTTGTGTCTCCCTAGACATCTGTCTTCTGTATGACCCTGGCTGTTGTGTCTCCCTAGACATTCGTCTTCTGTATGACCCTGAATGTTGTGTCTCCCTAGACATCCGTCTTCTGTATGACCCTGGATGTGGTGTCTTCTTAGACATCCGTCTTCTGTATGACCCTGGCTGTGATGTCTCTCTAGACATCCGTCTTCTGTATGACCCTGAATGTTGTGTCTCCCTAGACATGCGTCTTCTGTATGACCCTGGCTGTTGTGTCTCCCTGGACAACCGTCTTCTGTATGACCCTAAATGTTTTGTCTCTCTAGACATCCGTCTTTTGAATGACCCTGGCTGTGGTGTCTCCCTAGACATCCGTCTTCTGTATGATCCTGGCTGTGGTGTCTCTCTAGACAACCGTCTTCTGTATGACCCTAAATGTTGTGTCTCTCTAGACATCCGTCTTTTGAATGACCCTGGCTATGGTGTCTTCCTAGACATCCGTTTTCTGTATGACCCTGGCTGTGGTGTCTCTCTAGACATTCGTCTTCTTTATGACCCTGGCTGTGGTGTCTCCCTAGACATCCGTCTTCTGTATGACCCTGACTGTGGTGTCTCTCTAGACATCCGTCTTCTGTATGACCTTGACTGTTGTGAGGAAGTAAACCCCAAAACAAACAAATAAACAAATATACAAAACAATAACTGCCAGACATACGAGTAAATATGAACGTGTAGGGTTGTAGTCAGCGACACATCTGTAAGTAACGTGTTTGATTGCACATGTGATTAAGGAACGACACAATTAATGTTTCAAGGTTTTGATAAATAAATAGTGTTCATAACTTGTATGGGTAATTTATTATACCAATGACAGCGCATATATGTAGACAATCTGTAAACATCACTAACAAACTTGTATGCCGATACACACTCACTCCTATACCGATATTTGTGGCAGAGTACTTCACTCTATGATCTCTCTGTGTAGATCTTGACACAGCACCATTGATTTAGAATACAACTTATGTATTTGAATCGGTATCCCACTACAGCTCGTCACAAACACATAACATGTCATTTTATGTCGTAAAATCTATCAACCGCCGTAAGTCGGCACGAGACTATCTGTCGACCACCGCGTGTGACACGCCGCCTGGCGGACGCAGATTCCCCTATCACCGAGAAGGCTGTATTTTATAGCAAGGGGCTTAATCTTGAGTTATCATTTTAACACCAGTGTGGCAGCATAGTTTGCTTAAGGTACGGGATTACAGATAATCTGCACTGCCTACACTTGAAATGAGTATGTTTTGCCTTACTCGGATTAACAGAGCGGTCCCGACCTATCAAGTCTTACGAGGTGGTCCTGTATTCAAGTGGTTGAAAAGTTGGGGCAAAAATAAATAATCTTTATAATAGACTTATGGCAGACACGGGTATGTTGTAATATTTTATGTGATAGATTTAAGATATTTTCTATTCAATATGCAGACAGAAATATGTACTTGAAAACAGTTAAAACTGATTATTTTGATTGCCCGTGTGTAGTTTGACGACAGCTAAGAGACTGACAGACGAACGGTCACAGCCCGTAGTCGACTTCCATTGATTGTAGAAGGGCACTAGCCCTTTAAGGGTACTCGTATCCTTACCAGACCTGTACAGTCCATGTCACGCTGTCCTTATTTTTTAATGCAGCAATTGGGAAAAGAACCCGATGCTTTGTGAGACTTTTATGAACAATTACAATAAAAATGTGCTGAAATAAAAATGTAACAATAGTAGATTTAAACCTCGGACCTACAATTACAAAAGTTCTGATGTTACTTATACATGTAACACTGTAGATCTGGTGTTACTTATACATGTAACACTGTATATTTAGTGTTACTTCTACATGTAACACTGTAGATAGGGTGTTACTTATACATATAACACTGTATATCTGGTGTTACTTATACATGTAACACTGTAGATCTGGTGTTACTTATACATGTAACACTGTATATCTGGTGTTACTTATACATGTAACACTGTAGATCTGGTGTTACTTATACATGTAACACTGTAGATCTGGTGTTACTTATACATGTAACACTGTATATCTGGTGTTACTTGTACATGTAACACCGTAGATTTGGTGTTACTTATACATGTAACACTGTATATCTGGTGTTACTTATACATGTAACACTGTATATCTGGTGTTACTTATACATGTAACACTGTATATCTGGTGTTACTTATACATGTAACACTGTATATTTGGTGTTACTTATACATGTAACACTGTATATCTGGTGTTACTTATACATGTAACACTGTATATCTGGTGTTACTTATACATGTAACACTGTAGTTCTGATGTTACTTATACATGTAACACTGTAGATCTGGTGTTACTTATACATATAACACTGTAGTTCTGATGTTACTTATACATGTAACACTGTAGATCTGG
This sequence comes from Mimachlamys varia, assembly GCA_947623455.1. NCBI lineage: Eukaryota > Metazoa > Mollusca > Bivalvia > Pectinida > Pectinidae > Mimachlamys > Mimachlamys varia. Next base: position 5,623,052 of record OX392541.1, on the reverse strand, counting down.
TGTTACTTATACATGTAACACTGTATATCTGGTGTTACTTATACATGTAACACTGTAGATCTGGTGTTACTTATACATGTAACACTGTATATCTGGTGTTACATATACATGTAACACTGTAGATCTGATGTTACTTATACATGTAACACTGTATATCTGGTGTTACTTGTACATGTAACACCGTAGATCTGATGTTACTTATACATGTAACACTGTATATCTGGTGTTACTTATACATATAACACTGTAGATCTGGTGTTACTTATACATGTAATACTGTATATCTGGTGTTACTTATACATGTAACACTGTAGATATGGTGTAACTTATACATGTAACACTGTAGATCTGGTGTTACTTATACATGTAACACTGTATATCTGGTGTTACTTATACATATAACACTGTAGATATGGTGTAACTTATACATGTAACACTGTAGATCTGGTGTTACTTATACATGTAACACTGTAGATCTGGTGTTACTTATACATATAACACTGTAGTTCTGGTGTTACTTATACATGTAACACTGTATATCTGGTGTTACTTATACATGTAACACTGTAGATCTGGTGTTACTTATACATGTAACACTGTAGATCTGGTGTTACTTATACATGTAACACTGTAGATCTGGTGTTACTTATACATGTAACACTGTATATCTGGTGTTACTTATACATGTAACACTGTATATCTGGTGTTACTTATACCTGTAACACTGTAGTTCTGGTGTTACTTATACATGTAACACTGTATATCTGGTGTTACTTATACCTGTAACACTGTATATCTGGTGTTACTTATACATGTAACACTGTAGATCTGGTGTTACTTATACATGTAACACTGTAGATCTGGTGTTACTTATACATGTAACACTGTAGATCTGGTGTTACTTATACATATAACACTGTAGATCTGGTGTTACTTATACATGTAACACTGTAGATCTGTTGTTACTTATACATGTAACACTGTATATCTGGTGTTACTTATACATATAACACTGTATATCTGGTGTTACTTATACATGTAACACTGTATATCTGGTGTTACTTATACATGTAACACTGTATATCTGGTGTTACTTATACATGTAACACTGAAGATCTGGTGTTACTTATACATGTAACACTGTAGATCTAGTGTTACTTATACATGTAACACTGTAGATCTGGTGCTACTTATACATGTAACACTGTAGATCTGGTGTTACTTATACATATAACACTGTATATCTGGTGTTACTTATACATATAACACTGTATATCTGGTGTTACTTATACATATAACACTGTATATCTGGTGTTACTTATACATATAACACTGTATATCTGGTGTTACTTATACATATAACACTGTATATCTGGTGTTACTTATACATGTAACACTGTAGATCTGGTGCTACTTATACATGTAACACTGTATATCTGGTGTTACTTATACATATAACACTGTAGTTCTGGTGTTACTTATACATGTAACACTGTATATCTGGTGTTACTTATACATGTAACACTGTAGATCTTTTGTTACTTATACATGTAACACTGTATATCTGGTGTTACTTATACATGTAACACTGTATATCTGGTGTTACTTATACATGTAACACTGTATATCTGGTGTTACTTATACATGTAACACTGTATATCTGGTGTTACTTATACATGTAACACTGTATATCTGGTGTTACTTATACATGTAACACTGTAGTTCTGATGTTACTTATACATGTAACACTGTAGATCTGGTGTTACTTATACATATAACACTGTAGTTCTGATGTTACTTATACATGTAACACTGTAGATCTGGTGTTACTTATACATGTAACACTGTATATCTGGTGTTACTTATACATGTAACACTGTAGATCTGGTGTTACTTATACATGTAACACTGTATATCTGGTGTTACATATACATGTAACACTGTAGATCTGATGTTACTTATACATGTAACACTGTATATCTGGTGTTACTTGTACATGTAACACCGTAGATCTGATGTTACTTATACATGTAACACTGTATATCTGGTGTTACTTATACATATAACACTGTAGATCTGGTGTTACTTATACATGTAATACTGTATATCTGGTGTTACTTATACATGTAACACTGTAGATATGGTGTAACTTATACATGTAACACTGTAGATCTGGTGTTACTTATACATGTAACACTGTATATCTGATGTTACTTATACATGTAACACTGTATATCTGGTGTTACTTATACATGTAACACTGTAGATCTGGTGTTACTTATACATGTAACACTGTATATCTGATGTTACTTATACATGTAACACTGTATATCTGGTGTTACTTATACATGTAACACTGTATATCTGGTGTTACTTATACATGTAACACTGTAGATCTGATGTTACTTATACATGTAACACTGTATATCTGGTGTTACTTATACATGTAACACTGTAGATCTGATGTTACTTATACATGTAACACTGTAGATCTTTTGTTACTTATACATGTAACACTGTAGATCTTTTGTTACTTATACATGTAACACTGTAGATCTAGTGTTACTTATACATGTAACACTAGATATGGTGTTACTTATACATGTAACACTGTATATCTGGTGTTACTTCTACATGTAACACTGTAGATCTGGTGTTACTTCTACATGTAACACTGTAGATCTGGTGTTACTTATACATATAACACTGTAGTTCTGGTGTTACTTATACATGTAACACTGTATATCTGGTGTTACTTATACATGTAACACTGTATATCTGGTGTTATTTATACATGTAACACTGTAGATCTGGTGTTACTTATACATGTAACCCTGTAGATCTGGTGTTACTTATACATGTAACACTGTAGATCTGGTGTTACTTATACATGTAACACTGTAAATCTTGTGTTACTTATACATGTAACACTGTATATCTGGTGTTACTTATACATGTAACACTGTATATCTGGTGTTACTTATACATGTAACACTGTAGATCTGGTGTTACTTATACATGTAACACTGTATATCTGGTGTTACTTATACATGTAACACTGTAGATCTGGTGTTACTTATACATGTAACACTGTAGATCTGGTGTTACTTATACATGTAACACTGTAGATCTGGTGTTACTTATACATGTAACACCGTAGATTTGGTGTTACTTATACATGTAACACTGTAGATCTGGTGTTACTTATACATGTAACACTGTATATCTTGTGTTACTTATACATGTAACACCGTAGATTTGGTGTTACTTATACATGTAACACTGTAGATCTGGTGTTACTTATTATACATGTAACACTGTAGATCTGGTGTTACTTATACATGTAACACTGTAGATCTGGTGTTACTTATACATGTAACACTGTATATCTGGTGTTACTTATACATGTAACACTGTAGATCTGGTGTTACTTATACATGTAACACTGTATATCTGGTGTTACTTATACATGTAACACTGTAGATCTGGTGTTACTTATACATGTAACACCGTAGATTTGGTGTTACTTATACATGTAACACTGTATATCTGGTGTTACTTATACATGTAACACTGTAGATCTTTTGTTACTTATACATGTAACACTGTATATCTGGTGTTACTTATACATATAACACTGTATATCTGATGTTACTTATACATGTAACACTGTATATCTGGTGTTACTTATACATGTAACACTGTAGATCTGGTGTTACTTATACATGTAACACTGAAGATCTGGTGTTACTTATACATGTAACACTGTATATCTGGTGTTACTTATACATGTAACACTGTAGATCTGATGTTACTTATACATGTAACACTGTATATCTGGTGTTACTTATACATGTAACACTGTAGATCTTTTGTTACTTATACATGTAACACTGTAGATCTTGTGTTACTTATACATGTAATGTTATAGCTATGATGTTACATTTGTACTTATACATGTAAGACAATACATTACGTTGCTGGTGTAGAAATGTTTTTATTTTACCTTTACATTTACCTTTACATTTACCTTTACATTTACATTAACATTTACCTTTACATTTACATTTACCTTTACATTTACATTTACCTTTACATTTACATTTACCTTTACATTTACATTTACCTTTACATTTACATTTACTTTTACATTTAACTATACATTTACATTTACCTTTACATTTACCTTTACATTTACATTTACCTTTACATTTACATTTACCTTTACATTAACATTTACCTTTACATTTACATTTACTTTTACATTTAACTATACATTTACATTTACCTTTACATTTACCTTTACATTTACCTTTACATTTACATTTACCTTAACCTTTACATTCACCTTTACCTTTACATTTACCTTTACATTTACATTTACCTTTACATTCACATTTACCTTTACATTTACCTTTACATATACATTTACCTTTACGTTTACCTTTACGTTTACCTTTACATTTACCTTTATATTTACATTTACCTTTACATTTACATTTACTTTTACATTTACCTTTATATTTACATTTACCTTAACATTTACCTTTACGTTTACCTTTACCTTTACCTTTACATTTACCTTTACATTTACCTTTACGTTTACATTTACATTTACCTTTACATTTACATTTACCTTTACATTTACATTTACCTTTATATTTACATTTACCTTTACATTTACATTTACCTTTATATTTACATATACCTTAACATTTACCTTTACGTTTACCTTTACCTTTACCTTTACATTTACCTTTACCTTTACATTTACCTTTACGTTTACATTTACATTTACCTTTACATTTACATTTACCTTTACATTAACATTTACCTTTATATTTACATATACCTTAACATTTACCTTTACGTTTACCTTTACATTTACCTTTACATATACCTTAACATTTACCTTTACGTTTACCTTTACATTTACCTTTACATTTACCTTTACCTTTACATTTACCTTTACTTATACCTTAACATTTACCTTTACATTTACTTTTACATTTAACTATACATTTACTTATACCTTAACATTTACCTTTACATTTACCTTTACATTTACATTTACCTTTACCTTTACATTTACCTTTACATTTACCTTTACATTTACATTTACCTTTACATTTACCTTTACTTATACCTTAACATTTACCTTTACATTTACTTTTACATTTAACTATACATTTACATTTACCTTAACATTTACCTTTACATTTACCTTTACATTGACATTTGCCTTTACCTTTACATTTACCTTTACATTTACCTTTACATTTACATTTACCTTTACATTTACCTTTACGTTTACATTTACGTTTACATTTACCTTTACATTTACCTTTACATTTACCTTTACATTTACATTTACCTTTATATTTACATTTACCTTTACATTTACAAATATCTTTACATTTACCTTTACGTTTACATTTACATTTACCTTTACATTTACCTTTACATTTACCTTTACATTTACATTTACATTTACATTTACCTTTACCTTTACATTTACCTTTACCTTTACATTTACCTTTACATTTACGTTTACATTTACATTTACCTTTACATTCACATTTACCTTTACATTTACATTTACATTTACCTTTACGTTTACCTTTACGTTTACCTTTACATTTACCTTTATATTTACATTTACCTTTACATTTACATTTACCTTTACATTTACCTTTACATTTACCTATACATTTACCTTTACATATACATTTACCTTTATTCAAATAAATACGTGCTTCGTTTGATGTGAAATTAGATATAAATTCTTTAAAAAAAAACAACCTTAAGACGTAAACCTTAAATGTTGATATTTGTGTTGATGTTCCCATCAATCAAGCTGACAAAATCATATTTGCTCGAGCACAAATTCTGTCTATATTCCAAATTTTCTTCAAACGTTTTACCCAACGAATTTTGCACCAATCAATTTAACAGGTTGAAGATGTCTGAACAATGAAGTTTATAAACTCCACGCGTTCATACACTTTGATACAGCGTCTGAGGCCCCGCGCGAGAGCTTTGGCGGCCCGTTCTCGTAGTCCCAGGTGTAATTGTGACTTAAAATGACTTAACTCAGACAAATGTGAATTGATAGAATAGCTGCTTGGATTTCTGATCGCTGCGATACTCCTCCACAGACACTTGTTAATTTTAAAGACGCTACACAGATTCTGTCGATTCGTTCAAACGAACTACGCCTTGTTTTTTAATAATTGTAACATAAGTAATTAAAATTTTATTGGCAAACCTTGTCTACACTTTATATTCGTGGAACTCTTTTGATGTCGGAGGATTGTTTACTCACCCACGAGATTTGGGGGTTTTGCCGCCAGATAGCGCGCAGAGTGGGAGACGAAACGTCCAGCACATATTGATATAAAGCTCTGACAAACACAGCGATCTTCGCCTTGCCCCGGCAATTACGGGCGCCGAATGGTATACCTGGCGCACACACAGCGGGTGACGTAATGTGGAGAAATAAAATGGGTGTACCGCCCCTCCCCTAACCTGACCGGAAAGTGTGACGGTCACGACCTCTGGTGGAGATGGGACCAACTGTTAAGAATTTGTAATTTACAAAGATCGTAGTACAATTTGTTTAAATGACAAGAACTCATAAAGATTTACTTTTGAACTTAATTGCATTAAGGTTCCTTCCATTTCGTTTGCACTATGTAAATTCAAAAATGAAAATTCTGATTAACCGTCTTTCAGAAGGCACAAAATAATGGCGCGTAAAACAACTAAGAGTTTGGCGGGGAGGGGGTGATATTCCTTTCGCACAATGACGTGTTGGGGTCAGTGACGTCATTAATAACCAATACAATGACTTGTTGGGTTCAGTGACGTCATTAATAACCAATGCATAGCATGTTTGGGTCATGGAATCGAACAACTGTATGTATACAGTAAGCGATATATCTGTCCCAGTGTATACAGTAAGCGATATATCTGTCCCAGTGTATACAGTAAGCGATATATCTGTCCCAGTGTATACAGTAAGCGATATATCTGTCCCAGTGTATACAGTAAGCGATATATCTGTCCCAGTGTATACAGTAAGCGATATATCTGTCCCAGTGTATACAGTAAGCGATATATCTGTCCCAGTGTATACAGTAAGCGATATATCTGTCCCAGTGTATACAGTAAGCGATAAATCTGTCCCAGTGTATACAGTAAGCGATATATCTGTCCCAGTGTATACAAGCTGGGGATTCAGTATATTACTGGTTTTAGCGCCAGTTTGGTACTCTCACGTACGGTACATACCCTGGTACATGTAGGTATCACAGTTTTGGTACTCACATCTACGGTACACACCCTGGTACATGTAGGTCCCACATTATTGGTACTCACATCTACGGTACATACCCTGGTACATGTAGGTACCACAGTATTGGTACTCACACGTACGGTACATACCCTGGTACATGTAGGTACCACAGTATTGGTACTCACACGTACGGTACATACCCTGGTACATGTAGGTACCACAGCATTGGTACTCACACGTACGGTACATACCCTGGTACATGTAGGTACCACAGTTTTGGTACTCACACGTACGGTACATACCCTGGTACATGTAGGTCCCACACTATTGGTACTCACACGTACGGTTTATACCCTGGTACATGTAGGTACCACAGTATTGGTACTCACACGTACGGTACATACCCTGGTACATGTAGGTCCCACAGTATTGGTACTCTCACGTACGGTACATACCCTGGTACATGTAGGTACCACAGTATTGGTACTCACACGTACGGTACATACCCTGGTACATGTAGGTCCCACACTATTGGTACTCACATCTACGGTTTATACCCTGGTACATGTAGGTACCACAGTATTGGTACTCACACGTACGTTACATACCCTGGTACATGTAGGTCCCACAGTATTGGTACTCACACGTACGGTACATACCCTGGTACATGTAGGTCCCACAATATTGGTACTCTCACGTACGTTACATACCCTGGTACATGTAGGTCCCACAGTACTGGTACTCACACGTACGGTATATACCCTGGTACATGTAGGTACCACAGTACTGGTACTCACACGTACGGTACATACCCTGGTACATGTACGTATCACAGTTTTGGTACTCACATCTACGGTACATACCCTGGTACATGTAGGTCCCACAGTATTGGTACTCACACGTACGGTATATACCCTGGTACATGTAGGTACCACAGTATTGGTACTCACACGTACGGTACATACCCTGGTACATGTAGGTACCACAGTATTGGTACTCACACGTACGGTACATACCCTGGTACATGTAGGTCCCACAGTATTGGTACTCACACGTACGGTATATACCCTGGTACATGTAGGTACCACAGTTTTGGTACTCACACGTACGGTACATACCCTGGTACATGTAGGTATCACAGTTTTGGTACTCACATCTACGGTACATACCCTGGTACATGTAGGTCCCACATTATTGGTACTCACATCTACGGTACATACCCTGGTACATGTAGGTCCCACAGTATTGGTACTCTTACGTACGGTACATACCCTGGTACATGTAGGTCCCACAGTACTGGTACTCACACGTACGGTACATACCCTTGTACATGTAGGTCCCACAGTACTGGTACTCACACGTACGGTACATACCCTGGTACATGTAGGTCCCACAGTACTGGTACTCACACGTACGGTACATACCCTGGTACATGTAGGTCCCACAGTATTGGTACTCACACGTACGGTACATACCCTGGTACATGTAGGTCCCACAGTATTGGTACTCACACGTACGGTACATACCCTGGTACATGAAGGTCCTACAGTATTGTTATATACATTTAAATATTTCGCTGTTATAGATCCCCGTCAAAATACTAACATGCTGCCTTACTCTGAAATATATTTACTGTTTGGTATTTAGCATTAAAGACATGATAGATAATCTTTATTTCTCCGTTCGCATAGGATTCTGTATCAAATACATGTCTTTGTTGTCCGAGCCTCGGTCTGGAGGCCCATTTTGCCGGTACCCTAGCTATTTGGTTACATAAATACTTGCCGAATTAACATCAAAAGCAACATACAGTGTGTATCTCAATGTATGTTTGAATGTTCCATTTAATATTACAACCTTTATAAAAGCGAACTTATTTTGTTTTTTTTTTCAAACGTGAGAGATCATATTGAAAAAAAGTCTTTTGATAATTATGTAAAAGAATTCTCGCCAGCATTTTAGGAGCATTGATAAAGAGGGTTCACTTCCAAACCTGGAAGGGTTACCTCCCTTCCTGTTCCCGAAATTTTGCTAAGGACAATGTTATTGTAGCAGCAATCCTCCTCTCCCCTTCCTTGCTTGGTCCATCGAGCAAAGTATCCGAATTCGCCCTTCCCCTAGGCCTGTTAACTGTTACCATACAAGTACCAAGTAAATATACAAGGCATATAACTTTTCTTATAACTGTCTAAAATAAGACTGACTCCCCCTTCCCGTCGGTATATAAACTGTCCCGGTATATAACTCCCCCTTCCCGTCGGTATATAAACTGTCCCGGTATATAACTCCCCCTGTCCGTTTGGTATATAAACTGTCCCGGTATATAACTCCCCCTGCCCGTCGGTATATAAACTGTCCCGGTATATAACTCCCCCTGTCCGTCGGTATATCAACTGTCCCGGTATATAACTCCCTCTGTCCGTCGGTATATAAACTGTCCCGGTATATAACTCCCCCTGCCCGTCGGTATATAAACTGTCCCGGTATATAACTCCCCCTGTCCGTCGGTATATAAACTGTCCCGGTATATAACTCCCCCTGCCCGTCGGTATATAAACTGTCCCGGTATATAACTCCCCCTTCCCGTCGGTATATAAACTGTCCCGGTATATAACTCCCCCTTTCCGTTGGGTATATAAACTGTCCCGGTATATAACCCCCTCTGTCCGTCGGTATATAAACTGTCCCGGTATATAACTCCCCCTGCCCGTTTGGTATATAAACTGTCCCGGTATATAACTCCCCCTGCCCGTCGGTATATAAACTGTCCCGGTATATAACTCCCCCTGTCCGTTTGGTATATAAACTGTCCCGGTATATAACTCCCCCTTCCCGTCGGTACATAAACTGTCCCGGTATATAACTCCCCCTGCCCGTCGGTATATTAACTGTCCCGGTATATAACTCCCCCTGCCCGTCGGTATATAAACTGTCCCGGTATATAACTTCCCCTTCCCGTCGGTACATAAACTGTCCCGGTATATAACTCCCCCTGCCCGTCGGTATATAAACTGTCCCGGTATATAACTCCCCCCTGCCCGTCGGTATATAAACTGTCCCGGTATATAACTCCCCCTGCCCGTCGGCACATAAACTGTCCCGGTATATAACTCCCCCTGCCCGTCGGTATATAAACTGTCCCGGTATATAACTCCCCCTGCCCTTCGGTATATAAACTGTCCCGGTATATAACTCCCCCTGTCCGTTGGGTATATAAACTGTCCCGGTATATAACTCCCCCTGCCCGTCGGTATATAAACTGTCCCGGTATATAACTCCCCCTTCCCGTCGGTATATAAACTGTCCCGGTATATAACTCCCCCTTCCCGTCGGTATATAAACTGTCCCGGTATATAACTCCCTCTGTCCGTTGGGTATATAAACTGTCCCGGTATATAACTCCCCCTGCCCGTCGGTATATAAACTGTCCCGGTATATAACTTCCCCTGCCCGTTGGGTATATAAACTGTCCCGGTATATAACTCCCTCTGTCCGTTGGGTATATAAACTGTCCCGGTATATAACTTCCCCTGCCCGTTGGGTATATAAACTGTCCCGGTATATAACTCCCCCTGCCCGTCGGTATATAAACTGTCCCGGTATATAACTCCCTCTGTCCGTTGGGTATATAAACTGTCCCGGTATATAACTCCCCCTGCCCGTCGGTATATAAACTGTCCCGGTATATAACTCCCTCTGTCCGTTGGGTATATAAACTGTCCCGGTATATAACTCCCCCTGCCCGTCGGTATATAAACTGTCCCGGTATATAACTCCCCCTTCCCGTCGGTATATAAACTGTCCCGGTATATAACTCCCCCTGCCCGTCGGTATATAAACTGTCCCGGTATATACTTCCCCCTGCCAGTCGGTATATAAACTGTCCCGGTATATAACTCCCCCTGTCCGTCGGTATATAAACTGTCCCGGTATATAACCCCCTGTCCGTTTGGTATATAAACTGTCCCGGTATATAACTCCCCCTGCCCGTCGGTATATAAACTGTCCCGGTATATAACCCCCCCCTGCCCGTCGGTATATAAACTGTCCCGGTATATAACTCCCCCTGCCCGTCGATATATAAACTGTCCCGGTATATAACTCCCCCTGTCCGTTTGGTATATAAACTGTCCCGGTATATAACCCCCTCTGTCCGTCGGTATATAAACTGTCCCGGTATATAACTCCCCCTGCCAGTCGGTATATAAACTGTCCCGGTATATAATTTCCCCTGCCCGTTTGGTATATAAAATGTCCTGGTATATAACTCCCCCTGTCCGTTTGGTATATAAACTGTCCCGGTATATAACTCCCCCTGCCAGTCGGTATATAAACTGTCCCGGTATATAACTCCCCCTGCCCGTTTGGTATATAAAATGTCCTGGTATATAACTCCCCCTGTCCGTTTGGTATATAAACTGTCCCGGTATATAACTCCCCCTGCCCGTCGGTACATAAACTGTCCCGGTATATAACTCCCCCTGCCCGTCGGTATATAAACTGTCCCGGTATATAACTCCCCCTGTCCGTCGGTATATAAACTGTCCCGGTATATAACTCCCTGTCCGTTTGGTATATAAACTGTCCCGGTATATAACTCCCCCTGTCCGTCGGTATATAAACTGTCCCGGTATATAACTCCCCCTGCCCGTCTGGTATATAAACTGTCCCGGTATATAACTCCCCCTGCCCGTCGGTATATAAACTGTCCCGGTATATAACTCCCCCTGTCCGTCGGTATATAAACTGTCCCGGTATATAACTCCCCCTGTCCGTTTGGTATATAAACTTTCCCGGTATATAACTCCCCCTGTCCGTTTGGTATATAAACTGTCCCGGTATATAACTCCCCCTGCCAGTCGGTATATAAACTGTCCCGGTATATAACTCCCCCTGCCCGTCGGTATATAAACTGTCCCGGTATATAACTCCCCCTGTCCGTTGGGTATATAAACTGTCCCGGTATATAACTCCCCCTGTCCGTTGGGTATATAAACTGTCCCGGTATATAACTCGCCCTGTATAACTCCCCCTGCCCGTTTGGTATATAAACTGTCCCGGTATATAACTCGCCCTGTCCGTTTGGTATATAAACTGTCCCGGTATATAACTCCCCCTGCCCGTTTGGTATATAAACTTTCCCGGTATATAACTCGCCCTGTCCGTTGGGTATATAAACTGTCCCGGTATATAACTCCCTCTGTCCGTCGGTATATAAACTGTCCCGGTATATAACTCCCCCTGTCCGTTTTTTATATAAACTGTCCCGGTATATAACTCGCCCTGTCCGTTGGGTATATAAACTGTCCCGGTATATAACTCCCCCTGTCCGTTGGGTATATAAACTGTCCCGTTATATAACTCCCCCTGTCCGTCGGTATATAAACTGTCCCGGTATATATCTCCCCCTGCCCGTCGGTATATAAACTGTCCCGGTATATAACTCCCCCTGTCCGTCGGTATATAAACTGTCCCGGTATATAACTTCCCCTGTCCGTCGGTATATAAACTGTCCCGGTATATAACTCCCCCTGCCCGTTTGGTATATAAACTGTCCCGGTATATAACTCCCCCTGCCCGCCGGTATATAAACTGTCCCGGTATATAACTCGCCCTGTCCGTTTGGTATATAAACTGTCCCGGTATATAACTCACCCTGCCCGTCGGTATATAAACTTTCCCGGTATATACCTCCCCCTGCCAGTCGGTATATAAACTGTCCCGGTATATAACTCCCCCTGTCCGTCGGTATATAAACTGTCCCGGTATATAACTCCCCCTGTCCGTCGGTATATAAACTGTCCCGGTATATAACTCCCCCTGCCCGTCTGGTATATAAACTGTCCCAGTATATAACTCCTACTGTCCGTCGGTATGTAAACTATCCCGATATATATCTCCCCCTGCCCGTCGGTATATAAACTGTCCCGGTATATAACTCCCCCTGTCCGTCGGTATATAAACTGTCCCGGTATATAACTCCCCCTGTCCGTTTTTTTATATAAACTGTCCCGTTATATAACTCCCCCTGTCCGTCGGTATATAAACTGTCCTGTTATAAAACTCCCCCTGTCCGTCGGTATATAAACTGTCCCGGTATATAACTCCCCCTGCCCGTCTGGTATATAAACTGTCCCGTTATATAACTCCCCCTGTCCGTCGGTATATAAACTGTCCCGGTATATAACTCCCCCTGCCCGTCTGGTATATAAACTGTCCCGTTATATAACTCCCCCTGTCCGTCGGTATATAAACTGTCCCGGTATATAACTCCCCCTGCCCGTCTGGTATATAAACTGTCCCGTTATATAACTCCCCCTGTCCGTCGGTATATAAACTGTCCCGGTATATAACTCGCCCTGTCCGTTTGGTATATAAACTGTCCCGGTATGTAAATCCCCCTGTCCGTCGGTATATAAACTGTCCCGGTATATAACTCCCCCTGTCCGTTTTTTTATATAAACTGTCCCGTTATATAACTCCCCCTGTCCGTCGTTATATAAACTGTCCTGTTATAAAACTCCCCCCGTCCGTCGGTATATAAACTGTCCCGGTATATAACTCCCTCTGTCCGTCGGTATATAAACTGTCCCGGTATATAACTCCCCCTGTCCGTTTTTTATATAAACTGTCCCGGTATATAACTCAACCTGTCCGTTGGGTATATAAACTGTCCCGGTATATAACTCCCCCTGTCCGTTGGGTATATAAACTGTCCCGTTATATAACTCCCCCTGTCCGTCGGTATATAAACTGTCCCGGTATATATCTCCCCCTGCCCGTCGGTATATAAACTGTCCCGGTATATAACTCCCCCTGTCCGTCGGTATATAAACTGTCCCGGTATATAACTTCCCCTGTCCGTCGGTATATAAACTGTCCCGGTATATAACTCCCCCTGCCCGTTTGGTATATAAACTGTCCCGGTATATAACTCCCCCTGCCCGTCGGTATATAAACTGTCCCGGTATATAACTCGCCCTGTCCGTTTGGTATATAAACTGTCCCGGTATATAACTCACCCTGCCCGTCGGTATATAAACTTTCCCGGTATATACCTCCCCCTGCCAGTCGGTATATAAACTGTCCCGGTATATAACTCCCCCTGTCCGTCGGTATATAAACTGTCCCGGTATATAACTCCCCCTGTCCGTCGGTATATAAACTGTCCCGGTATATAACTCGCCCTGTCCGTCGGTATATAAACTGTCCCAGTATATAACTCCTACTGTCCGTCGGTATGTAAACTATCCCGATATATATCTCCCCCTGCCCGTCGGTATATAAACTGTCCCGGTATATAACTCCCCCTGTCCGTCGGTATATAAACTGTCCCGGTATATAACTCCCCCTGTCCGTTTTTTTTATATAAACTGTCCCGTTATATAACTCCCCCTGTCCGTCGGTATATAAACTGTCCTGTTATAAAACTCCCCCCGTCCGTCGGTATATAAACTGTCCCGGTATATAACTCACCCTGCCCGTCTGGTATATAAACTGTCCCGTTATATAACTCCCCCTGTCCGTCGGTATATAAACTGTCCCGGTATATAACTCCCCCTGCCCGTCTGGTATATAAACTGTCCCGTTATATAACTCCCCCTGTCCGTCGGTATATAAACTGTCCCGGTATATAACTCCCCCTGCCCGTCTGTTATATAAACTGTCCCGTTATATAACTCCCCCTGTCCGTCGGTATATAAACTGTCCCGGTATATAACTCGCCCTGTCCGTTTGGTATATAAACTGTCCCGGTATGTAAATCCCCCTGTCCGTCGGTATATAAACTGTCCCGGTATATAACTCCCCCTGTCCGTTTTTTTATATAAACTGTCCCGTTATATAACTCCCCCTGTCCGTCGTTATATAAACTGTCCTGTTATAAAACTCCCCCCGTCCGTCGGTATATAAACTGTCCCGGTATATAACTCCCCCTGCCCGTCTGGTATATAAACTGTCCCGTTATATAACTCCCCCTGTCCGTCGGTATATAAACTGTCCCGGTATATAACTCCCCCTGCCCGTCTGGTATATAAACTGTCCCGTTATATAACTCCCCCTGCCCGTCGGTATATAAACTGTCCCGGTATATAACCCCCCCTGCCCGTCTGGTATATAAACTGTCCCGTTATATAACTCCCCCTGTCCGTCGGTATATAAACTGTCCCGGTATATAACTCGCCCTGTCCGTTTGGTATATAAACTGTCCCGGTATATAACTCCCCCTGCCCGTCGGTATATAAACTGTCCCGGTATATAACTCCCCCTGCCCGTCGGTATATAAAATGTCCTGGTATATAACTCCCCCTGTCCGTTTGGTATATAAACTGTCCCGGTATATAACTCCCCCTGCCCGTCGGTATATAAACTGTCCCGGTATATAACTCCCCCTGTCCGTTTGGTATATAAACTGTCCCGGTATATAACTCCCCCTGTCCGTCGGTATATAAACTGTCCCGGTATATAACTCCCCCTGCCCGTCAGTATATAAACTGTCCCGGTATATAACTTCCCCTGTCCGTTTGGTATATAAACTGTCCCGGTATCTAACTCTCCCTGTTTGTTTGGTATATAAACTGTCCCGGTATATAACCCCCTGTCCGTCGGTATATAAACTGTCCCGGTATATAACTCCCCCTGTCCGTCGGTATATAAACTGTCCCGGTATATAACTCCCTGTCCGTTTGGTATATAAACTGTCCCGGTATATAACTCCCCCTGTCCGTCGGTATATAAACTGTCCCGGTATATAACTCCCCCTGCCCGTCTGGTATATAAACTGTCCCGGTATATAACTCCCCCTGCCCGTCGGTATATAAACTGTCCCGGTATATAACTCCCCCTGTCCGTCGGTATATAAACTGTCCCGGTATATAACTCCCCCTGTCCGTTTGGTATATAAACTTTCCCGGTATATAACTCCCCATGTCCGTTTGGTATATAAACTGTCCCGGTATATAACTCCCCCTGTCCGTCGGTATATAAACTGTCCCGGTATATAACTCCCCCTGCCCGTCGGTATATAAACTGTCCCGGTATATAACTCCCCCTGCCCGTCGGTATATAAACTGTCCCAGTATATAACTCCCCCTGTCCGTTGGGTATATAAACTGTCCCGGTATATAACTCCCCCTGTCCGTTGGGTATATAAACTGTCCCGGTATATAACTCGCCCTGTCCGTTTGGTATATAAACTGTCCCGGTATATAACTCGCCCTGTTCGTTTGGTATATAAACTGTCCCGGTATATAACTCCCCCTGCCCGTTTGGTATATAAACTGTCCCGGTATATAACTCGCCCTGTCCGTTTGGTATATAAACTGTCCCGGTATATAACTCGCCCTGTCCGTTTGGTATATAAACTGTCCCGGTATATAACTCCCCCTGCCCGTTTGGTATATAAACTTTCCCGGTATATAACTCGCCCTGTCCGTTGGGTATATAAACTGTCCCGGTATATAACTCCCCCTGTCCGTCGTTATATAAACTGTCCTGTTATAAAACTCCCCCCGTCCGTCGGTATATAAACTGTCCCGGTATATAACTCCCCCTGCCCGTCTGGTATATAAACTGTCCCGTTATATAACTCCCCCTGTCCGTCGGTATATAAACTGTCCCGGTATATAACTCCCCCTGCCCGTCTGGTATATAAACTGTCCCGTTATATAACTCCCCCTGCCCGTCGGTTATAAACTGTCCCGGTATATAACCCCCCCTGCCCGTCTGGTATATAAACTGTCCCGTTATATAACTCCCCCTGTCCGTCGGTATATAAACTGTCCCGGTATATAACTCGCCCTGTCCGTTTGGTATATAAACTGTCCCGGTATATAACTCCCCCTGTCCGTCGGTATATAAACTGTCCCGGTATATAACTCCCCCTGCCCGTCTGGTATATAAACTGTCCCGGTATATAACTCCCCCTGCCCGTCGGTATATAAACTGTCCCGGTATATAACTCCCCCTGTCCGTCGGTATATAAACTGTCCCGGTATATAACTCCCCCTGTCCGTTTGGTATATAAACTTTCCCGGTATATAACTCCCCCTGTCCGTTTGGTATATAAACTGTCCCGGTATATAACTCCCCCTGTCCGTCGGTATATAAACTGTCCCGGTATATAACTCCCCCTGCCCGTCGGTATATAAACTGTCCCGGTATATAACTCCCCCTGCCCGTCGGTATATAAACTGTCCCAGTATATAACTCCCCCTGTCCGTTGGGTATATAAACTGTCCCGGTATATAACTCCCCCTGTCCGTTGGGTATATAAACTGTCCCGGTATATAACTCGCCCTGTCCGTTTGGTATATAAACTGTCCCGGTATATAACTCGCCCTGTCCGTTTGGTATATAAACTGTCCCGGTATATAACTCCCCCTGCCCGTTTGGTATATAAACTGTCCCGGTATATAACTCGCCCTGTCCGTTTGGTATATAAACTGTCCCGGTATATAACTCGCCCTGTCCGTTTGGTATATAAACTGTCCCGGTATATAACTCCCCCTGCCCGTTTGGTATATAAACTTTCCCGGTATATAACTCGCCCTGTCCGTTGGGTATATAAACTGTCCCGGTATATAACTCCCTCTGTCCGTCGGTATATAAACTGTCCCGGTATATAACTCCCCCTGTCCGTTTTTGATATAAACTGTCCCGGTATATAACTCGCCCTGTCCGTTGGGTATATAAACTGTCCCGGTATATAACTCCCCCTGTCCGTTGGGTATATAAACTGTCCCGTTATATAACTCCCCCTGTCCGTCGGTATATAAACTGTCCCGGTATATATCTCCCCCTGCCCGTCGGTATATAAACTGTCCCGGTATATAACTCCCCCTGTCCGTCGGTATATAAACTGTCCCGGTATATAACTTCCCCTGTCCGTCGGTATATAAACTGTCCCGGTATATAACTCCCCCTGCCCGTTTGGTATATAAACTGTCCCGGTATATAACTCCCCCTGCCCGCCGGTATATAAACTGTCCCGGTATATAACTCGCCCTGTCCGTTTGGTATATAAACTGTCCCGGTATATAACTCACCCTGCCCGTCGGTATATAAACTTTCCCGGTATATACCTCCCCCTGCCAGTCGGTATATAAACTGTCCCGGTATATAACTCCCCCTGTCCGTCGGTATATAAACTGTCCCGGTATATAACTCCCCCTGTCCGTCGGTATATAAACTGTCCCGGTATATAACTCCCCCTGCCCGTCTGGTATATAAACTGTCCCAGTATATAACTCCTACTGTCCGTCGGTATGTAAACTATCCCGATATATATCTCCCCCTGCCCGTCGGTATATAAACTGTCCCGGTATATAACTCCCCCTGTCCGTCGGTATATAAACTGTCCCGGTATATAACTCCCCCTGTCCGTTTTTTTATATAAACTGTCCCGTTATATAACTCCCCCTGTCCGTCGGTATATAAACTGTCCTGTTATAAAACTCCCCCCGTCCGTCGGTATATAAACTGTCCCGGTATATAACTCCCCCTGCCCGTCTGGTATATAAACTGTCCCGTTATATAACTCCCCCTGTCCGTCGGTATATCAACTGTCCCGGTATATAACTCCCCCTGCCCGTCTGGTATATAAACTGTCCCGTTATATAACTCCCCCTGTCCGTCGGTATATAAACTGTCCCGGTATATAACTCACCCTGCCCGTCTGGTATATAAACTGTCCCGTTATATAACTCCCCCTGTCCGTCGGTATATAAACTGTCCCGGTATATAACTCCCCCTGCCCGTCTGGTATATAAACTGTCCCGTTATATAACTCCCCCTGTCCGTCGGTATATAAACTGTCCCGGTATATAACTCCCCCTGCCCGTCTGTTATATAAACTGTCCCGTTATATAACTCCCCCTGTCCGTCGGTATATAAACTGTCCCGGTATATAACTCGCCCTGTCCGTTTGGTATATAAACTGTCCCGGTATGTAAATCCCCCTGTCCGTCGGTATATAAACTGTCCCGGTATATAACTCCCCCTGTCCGTTTTTTTATATAAACTGTCCCGTTATATAACTCCCCCTGTCCGTCGTTATATAAACTGTCCTGTTATAAAACTCCCCCCGTCCGTCGGTATATAAACTGTCCCGGTATACATGTATAACTCCCCCTGCCCGTCTGGTATATAAACTGTCCCGTTATATAACTCCCCCTGTCCGTCGGTATATAAACTGTCCCGGTATATAACTCCCCCTGCCCGTCTGGTATATAAACTGTCCCGTTATATAACTCCCCCTGCCCGTCGGTATATAAACTGTCCCGGTATATAACCCCCCCTGCCCGTCTGGTATATAAACTGTCCCGTTATATAACTCCCCCTGTCCGTCGGTATATAAACTGTCCCGGTATATAACTCGCCCTGTCCGTTTGGTATATAAACTGTCCCGGTATATAACTCCCCCTGCCCGTCGGTATATAAACTGTCCCGGTATATAACTCCCCCTGCCCGTCGGTATATAAAATGTCCTGGTATATAACTCCCCCTGTCCGTTTGGTATATAAACTGTCCCGGTATATAACTCCCCCTGCCCGTCGGTATATAAACTGTCCCGGTATATAACTCCCCCTGTCCGTTTGGTATATAAACTGTCCCGGTATATAACTCTCCCTGTCCGTCGGTATATAAACTGTCCCGGTATATAACTCCCCCTGCCCGTCAGTATATAAACTGTCCCGGTATATAACTTCCCCTGTCCGTTTGGTATATAAACTGTCCCGGTATCTAACTCTCCCTGTTTGTTTGGTATATAAACTGTCCCGGTATATAACCCCCTGTCCGTCGGTATATAAACTGTCCCGGTATATAACTCCCCCTGTCCGTCGGTATATAAACTGTCCCGGTATATAACTCCCTGTCCGTTTGGTATATAAACTGTCCCGGTATATAACTCCCCCTGTCCGTCGGTATATAAACTGTCCCGGTATATAACTCCCCCTGCCCGTCTGGTATATAAACTGTCCCGGTATATAACTCCCCCTGCCCGTCGGTATATAAACTGTCCCGGTATATAACTCCCCCTGTCCGTCGGTATATAAACTGTCCCGGTATATAACTCCCCCTGTCCGTTTGGTATATAAACTTTCCCGGTATATAACTCCCCCTGTCCGTTTGGTATATAAACTGTCCCGGTATATAACTCCCCCTGTCCGTCGGTATATAAACTGTCCCGGTATATAACTCCCCCTGCCCGTCGGTATATAAACTGTCCCGGTATATAACTCCCCCTGCCCGTCGGTATATAAACTGTCCCAGTATATAACTCCCCCTGTCCGTTGGGTATATAAACTGTCCCGGTATATAACTCCCCCTGTCCGTTGGGTATATAAACTGTCCCGGTATATAACTCGCCCTGTTCGTTTGGTATATAAACTGTCCCGGTATATAACTCGCCCTGTCCGTTTGGTATATAAACTGTCCCGGTATATAACTCCCCCTGCCCGTTTGGTATATAAACTGTCCCGGTATATAACTCGCCCTGTCCGTTTGGTATATAAACTGTCCCGGTATATAACTCGCCCTGTCCGTTTGGTATATAAACTGTCCCGGTATATAACTCCCCCTGCCCGTTTGGTATATAAACTTTCCCGGTATATAACTCGCCCTGTCCGTTGGGTATATAAACTGTCCCGGTATATAACTCCCTCTGTCCGTCGGTATATAAACTGTCCCGGTATATAACTCCCCCTGTCCGTTTTTGATATAAACTGTCCCGGTATATAACTCGCCCTGTCCGTTGGGTATATAAACTGTCCCGGTATATAACTCCCCCTGTCCGTTGGGTATATAAACTGTCCCGTTATATAACTCCCCCTGTCCGTCGGTATATAAACTGTCCCGGTATATATCTCCCCCTGCCCGTCGGTATATAAACTGTCCCGGTATATAACTCCCCCTGTCCGTCGGTATATAAACTGTCCCGGTATATAACTTCCCCTGTCCGTCGGTATATAAACTGTCCCGGTATATAACTCCCCCTGCCCGTTTGGTATATAAACTGTCCCGGTATATAACTCCCCCTGCCCGCCGGTATATAAACTGTCCCGGTATATAACTCACCCTGCCCGTCGGTATATAAACTTTCCCGGTATATACCTCCCCCTGCCAGTCGGTATATAAACTGTCCCGGTATATAACTCCCCCTGTCCGTCGGTATATAAACTGTCCCGGTATATAACTCCCCCTGTCCGTCGGTATATAAACTGTCCCGGTATATAACTCCCCCTGCCCGTCTGGTATATAAACTGTCCCAGTATATAACTCCTACTGTCCGTCGGTATGTAAACTATCCCGATATATAACTCACCCTGCCCGTCGGTATATAAACTGTCCCGGTATATAACTCCCCCTGCCCGTCGGTATATAAAATGTCCTGGTATATAACTCCCCCTGTCCGTTTGGTATATAAACTGTCCCGGTATATAACTCCCCCTGCCCGTCGGTATATAAACTGTCCCGGTATATAACTCCCCCTGTCCGTTTGGTATATAAACTGTCCCGGTATATAACTCCCCCTGTCCGTCGGTATATAAACTGTCCCGGTATATAACTCCCCCTGCCCGTCAGTATATAAACTGTCCCGGTATATAACTTCCCCTGTCCGTTTGGTATATAAACTGTCCCGGTATCTAACTCTCCCTGTTTGTTTGGTATATAAACTGTCCCGGTATATAACCCCCTGTCCGTCGGTATATAAACTGTCCCGGTATATAACTCCCCCTGTCCGTCGGTATATAAACTGTCCCGGTATATAACTCCCTGTCCGTTTGGTATATAAACTGTCCCGGTATATAACTCCCCCTGTCCGTCGGTATATAAACTGTCCCGGTATATAACTCCCCCTGCCCGTCTGGTATATAAACTGTCCCGGTATATAACTCCCCCTGCCCGTCGGTATATAAACTGTCCCGGTATATAACTCCCCCTGTCCGTCGGTATATAAACTGTCCCGGTATATAACTCCCCCTGTCCGTTTGGTATATAAACTTTCCCGGTATATAACTCCCCCTGTCCGTTTGGTATATAAACTGTCCCGGTATATAACTCCCCCTGTCCGTCGGTATATAAACTGTCCCGGTATATAACTCCCCCTGCCCGTCGGTATATAAACTGTCCCGGTATATAACTCCCCCTGCCCGTCGGTATATAAACTGTCCCAGTATATAACTCCCCCTGTCCGTTGGGTATATAAACTGTCCCGGTATATAACTCCCCCTGTCCGTTGGGTATATAAACTGTCCCGGTATATAACTCGCCCTGTCCGTTTGGTATATAAACTGTCCCGGTATATAACTCGCCCTGTCCGTTTGGTATATAAACTGTCCCGGTATATAACTCCCCCTGCCCGTTTGGTATATAAACTGTCCCGGTATATAACTCGCCCTGTCCGTTTGGTATATAAACTGTCCCGGTATATAACTCGCCCTGTCCGTTTGGTATATAAACTGTCCCGGTATATAACTCCCCCTGCCCGTTTGGTATATAAACTTTCCCGGTATATAACTCGCCCTGTCCGTTGGGTATATAAACTGTCCCGGTATATAACTCCCTCTGTCCGTCGGTATATAAACTGTCCCGGTATATAACTCCCCCTGTCCGTTTTTGATATAAACTGTCCCGGTATATAACTCGCCCTGTCCGTTGGGTATATAAACTGTCCCGGTATATAACTCCCCCTGTCCGTTGGGTATATAAACTGTCCCGTTATATAACTCCCCCTGTCCGTCGGTATATAAACTGTCCCGGTATATATCTCCCCCTGCCCGTCGGTATATAAACTGTCCCGGTATATAACTCCCCCTGTCCGTCGGTATATAAACTGTCCCGGTATATAACTTCCCCTGTCCGTCGGTATATAAACTGTCCCGGTATATAACTCCCCCTGCCCGTTTGGTATATAAACTGTCCCGGTATATAACTCCCCCTGCCCGCCGGTATATAAACTGTCCCGGTATATAACTCACCCTGCCCGTCGGTATATAAACTTTCCCGGTATATACCTCCCCCTGCCAGTCGGTATATAAACTGTCCCGGTATATAACTCCCCCTGTCCGTCGGTATATAAACTGTCCCGGTATATAACTCCCCCTGTCCGTCGGTATATAAACTGTCCCGGTATATAACTCCCCCTGCCCGTCTGGTATATAAACTGTCCCAGTATATAACTCCTACTGTCCGTCGGTATGTAAACTATCCCGATATATATCTCCCCCTGCCCGTCGGTATATAAACTGTCCCGGTATATAACTCCCCCTGTCCGTCGGTATATAAACTGTCCCGGTATATAACTCCCCCTGTCCGTTTTTTTATATAAACTGTCCCGTTATATAACTCCCCCTGTCCGTCGGTATATAAACTGTCCTGTTATAAAACTCCCCCCGTCCGTCGGTATATAAACTGTCCCGGTATATAACTCCCCCTGCCCGTCTGGTATATAAACTGTCCCGTTATATAACTCCCCCTGTCCGTCGGTATATCAACTGTCCCGGTATATAACTCCCCCTGCCCGTCTGGTATATAAACTGTCCCGTTATATAACTCCCCCTGTCCGTCGGTATATAAACTGTCCCGGTATATAACTCCCCCTGCCCGTCTGGTATATAAACTGTCCCGTTATATAACTCCCCCTGTCCGTCGGTATATAAACTGTCCCGGTATATAACTCGCCCTGTCCGTTTGGTATATAAACTGTCCCGGTATGTAAATCCCCCTGTCCGTCGGTATATAAACTGTCCCGGTATATAACTCCCCCTGTCCGTTTTTTTATATAAACTGTCCCGTTATATAACTCCCCCTGTCCGTCGTTATATAAACTGTCCTGTTATAAAACTCCCCCCGTCCGTCGGTATATAAACTGTCCCGGTATATAACTCCCTCTGTCCGTCGGTATATAAACTGTCCCGGTATATAACTCCCCCTGTCCGTTTTTTATATAAAGTGTCCCGGTATATAACTCAACTTGTCCGTTGGGTATATAAACTGTCCCGGTATATAACTCCCCCTGTCCGTTGGGTATATAAACTGTCCCGTTATATAACTCCCCCTGTCCGTCGGTATATAAACTGTCCCGGTATATATCTCCCCCTGCCCGTCGGTATATAAACTGTCCCGGTATATAACTCCCCCTGTCCGTCGGTATATAAACTGTCCCGGTATATAACTTCCCCTGTCCGTCGGTATATAAACTGTCCCGGTATATAACTCCCCCTGCCCGTTTGGTATATAAACTGTCCCGGTATATAACTCCCCCTGCCCGTCGGTATATAAACTGTCCCGGTATATAACTCGCCCTGTCCGTTTGGTATATAAACTGTCCCGGTATATAACTCACCCTGCCCGTCGGTATATAAACTTTCCCGGTATATACCTCCCCCTGCCAGTCGGTATATAAACTGTCCCGGTATATAACTCCCCCTGTCCGTCGGTATATAAACTGTCCCGGTATATAACTCCCCCTGTCCGTCGGTATATAAACTGTCCCGGTATATAACTCCCCCTGTCCGTCGGTATATAAACTGTCCCAGTATATAACTCCTACTGTCCGTCGGTATGTAAACTATCCCGATATATATCTCCCCCTGCCCGTCGGTATATAAACTGTCCCGGTATATAACTCCCCCTGTCCGTCGGTATATAAACTGTCCCGGTATATAACTCCCCCTGTCCGTTTTTTTATATAAACTGTCCCGTTATATAACTCCCCCTGTCCGTCGGTATATAAACTGTCCTGTTATAAAACTCCCCCCGTCCGTCGGTATATAAACTGTCCCGGTATATAACTCCCCCTGCCCGTCTGGTATATAAACTGTCCCGTTATATAACTCCCCCTGTCCGTCGGTATATAAACTGTCCCGGTATATAACTCCCCCTGCCCGTCTGGTATATAAACTGTCCCGTTATATAACTCCCCCTGTCCGTCGGTATATAAACTGTCCCGGTATATAACTCCCCCTGCCCGTCTGGTATATAAACTGTCCCGTTATATAACTCCCCCTGTCCGTCGGTATATAAACTGTCCCGGTATATAACTCGCCCTGTCCGTTTGGTATATAAACTGTCCCGGTATGTAAATCCCCCTGTCCGTCGGTATATAAACTGTCCCGGTATATAACTCCCCCTGTCCGTTTTTTTATATAAACTGTCCCGTTATATAACTCCCCCTGTCCGTCGTTATATAAACTGTCCTGTTATAAAACTCCCCCCGTCCGTCGGTATATAAACTGTCCCGGTATATAACTCCCCCTGCCCGTCTGGTATATAAACTGTCCCGTTATATAACTCCCCCTGTCCGTCGGTATATAAACTGTCCCGGTATATAACTCCCCCTGCCCGTCTGGTATATAAACTGTCCCGTTATATAACTCCCCCTGCCCGTCGGTATATAAACTGTCCCGGTATATAACCCCCCCTGCCCGTCTGGTATATAAACTGTCCCGTTATATAACTCCCCCTGTCCGTCGGTATATAAACTGTCCCGGTATATAACTCGCCCTGTCCGTTTGGTATATAAACTGTCCCGGTATATAACTCCCCCTGCCCTTCGGTATATAAACTGTCCCGGTATATAACTCCCCCTGCCCGTCGGTATATAAAATGTCCTGGTATATAACTCCCCCTGTCCGTTTGGTATATAAACTGTCCCGGTATATAACTCCCCCTGCCCGTCGGTATATAAACTGTCCCGGTATATAACTCCCCCTGTCCGTTTGGTATATAAACTGTCCCGGTATATAACTCCCCCTGTCCGTCGGTATATAAACTGTCCCGGTATATAACTCCCCCTGCCCGTCAGTATATAAACTGTCCCGGTATATAACTTCCCCTGTCCGTTTGGTATATAAACTGTCCCGGTATATAATTCCCCCTGCCCGTCGGTATATAAACTGTCCCGGTATATAACTCCCCCTGCCCGTCGGTATATAAACTGTCCCGGTATATAACTCCCCCTGTCCGTCGTTATATCAACTGTCCCGGTATATAACTCCCCCTGCCCGTCGGTATATAAACTGTCCCGGTATATAACTCCCCCTGCCCGTCGGTATATAAACTGTCCCGGTATATAACTCCCCCTGCCCGTCGGTATATAAACTGTCCCGGTATATAACTCGCCCTGTCCGTTTGGTATATAAACTGTCCCGGTATATAACTCACCCTGCCCGTCGGTATATAAACTTTCCCGGTATATACCTCCCCCTGCCAGTCGGTATATAAACTGTCCCGGTATATAACTCCCCCTGTCCGTCGGTATATAAACTGTCCCGGTATATAACTCCCCCTGTCCGTCGGTATATAAACTGTCCCGGTATATAACTCCCCCTGCCCGTCTGGTATATAAACTGTCCCAGTATATAACTCCTACTGTCCGTCGGTATGTAAACTATCCCGATATATATCTCCCCCTGCCCGTCGGTATATAAACTGTCCCGGTATATAACTCCCCCTGTCCGTCGGTATATAAACTGTCCCGGTATATAACTCCCCCTGTCCGTTTTTTTATATAAACTGTCCCGTTATATAACTCCCCCTGTCCGTCGGTATATAAACTGTCCTGTTATAAAACTCCCCCCGTCCGTCGGTATATAAACTGTCCCGGTATATAACTCCCCCTGCCCGTCTGGTATATAAACTGTCCCGTTATATAACTCCCCCTGTCCGTCGGTATATAAACTGTCCCGGTATATAACTCCCCCTGCCCGTCTGGTATATAAACTGTCCCGTTATATAACTCCCCCTGTCCGTCGGTATATAAACTGTCCCGGTATATAACTCGCCCTGTCCGTTTGGTATATAAACTGTCCCGGTATGTAAATCCCCCTGTCCGTCGGTATATAAACTGTCCCGGTATATAACTCCCCCTGTCCGTTTTTTTATATAAACTGTCCCGTTATATAACTCCCCCTGTCCGTCGTTATATAAACTGTCCTGTTATAAAACTCCCCCCGTCCGTCGGTATATAAACTGTCCCGGTATATAACTCCCTCTGTCCGTCGGTATATAAACTGTCCCGGTATATAACTCCCCCTGTCCGTTTTTTATATAAACTGTCCCGGTATATAACTCAACCTGTCCGTTGGGTATATAAACTGTCCCGGTATATAACTCCCCCTGTCCGTTGGGTATATAAACTGTCCCGTTATATAACTCCCCCTGTCCGTCGGTATATAAACTGTCCCGGTATATATCTCCCCCTGCCCGTCGGTATATAAACTGTCCCGGTATATAACTCCCCCTGTCCGTCGGTATATAAACTATCCCGGTATATATCTTCCCCTGTCCGTCGGTATATAAACTGTCCCGGTATATAACTCCCCCTGCCCGTTTGGTATATAAACTGTCCCGGTATATAACTCCCCCTGCCCGTCGGTATATAAACTGTCCCGGTATATAACTCGCCCTGTCCGTTTGGTATATAAACTGTCCCGGTATATAACTCACCCTGCCCGTCGGTATATAAACTTTCCCGGTATATACCTCCCCCTGCCAGTCGGTATATAAACTGTCCCGGTATATAACTCCCCCTGTCCGTCGGTATATAAACTGTCCCGGTATATAACTCCCCCTGTCCGTCGGTATATAAACTGTCCCGGTATATAACTCCCCCTGTCCGTCGGTATATAAACTGTCCCAGTATATAACTCCTACTGTCCGTCGGTATGTAAACTATCCCGATATATATCTCCCCCTGCCCGTCGGTATATAAACTGTCCCGGTATATAACTCCCCCTGTCCGTCGGTATATAAACTGTCCCGGTATATAACTCCCCCTGTCCGTTTTTTTATATAAACTGTCCCGTTATATAACTCCCCCTGTCCGTCGGTATATAAACTGTCCTGTTATAAAACTCCCCCCGTCCGTCGGTATATAAACTGTCCCGGTATATAACTCCCCCTGCCCGTCTGGTATATAAACTGTCCCGTTATATAACTCCCCCTGTCCGTCGGTATATAAACTGTCCCGGTATATAACTCCCCCTGCCCGTCGGTATATAAACTGTCCCGGTATATAACTCCCCCTGCCCGTCTGGTATATAAACTGTCCCGGTATATAACTCCCCCTGCCCGTCTGGTATATAAACTGTCCCGTTATATAACTCCCCCTGTCCGTCGGTATATAAACTGTCCCGGTATATAACTCGCCCTGTCCGTTTGGTATATAAACTGTCCCGGTATATAACTCCCCCTGCCCGTCGGTATATAAACTGTCCCGGTATATAACTCCCCCTGCCCGTCGGTATATAAAATGTCCTGGTATATAACTCCCCCTGTCCGTTTGGTATATAAACTGTCCCGGTATATAACTCCCCCTGCCCGTCGGTATATAAACTGTCCCGGTATATAACTCCCCCTGTCCGTTTGGTATATAAACTGTCCCGGTATATAACTCCCCCTGTCCGTCGGTATATAAACTGTCCCGGTATATAACTCCCCCTGCCCGTCAGTATATAAACTGTCCCGGTATATAACTTCCCCTGTCCGTTTGGTATATAAACTGTCCCGGTATCTAACTCTCCCTGTTTGTTTGGTATATAAACTGTCCCGGTATATAACCCCCTGTCCGTCGGTATATAAACTATCCCGATATATAACTCCCCCTGCCCGTCGGTATATAAACTGTTCCGGTATATAACTCCCTCTGTCCGTCGGTATATAAACTGTCCCGGTATATAACTCCCTCTGTCCGTTTGGTATATAAACTGTCCCGGTATATAATTCCCCCTGCCCGTCGGTATATAAACTGTCCCGGTATATAACTCCCCCTGCCCGTCGGTATATAAACTGTCCCGGTATATAACTCCCCCTGTCCGTCGGTATATAAACTGTCCCGGTATATGACTCCCCCTGCCCGTCGGTATATAAACTGTCCCGGTATTTAACTCCCCCTGTCCGTCGGTATATCAACTGTCCCGGTATATAACTCCCCCTGCCCGTCGGTATATAAACTGTCCCGGTATATAACTCCCCCTGCCCGTCGGTATATAAACTGTCCCGGTATATAACTCCCCCTGCCCGTCGGTATATAAACTGTCCCGGTATATAACTCCCCCTTCCCGTCGGTATATAAACTGTCCCGGTATATAACTCCCCCTTCCCGTCGGTATATAAGCTGTCCCGGTATATAACTTCCCCTGCCCGTCGGTATATAAACTGTCCCGGTATATAACTTCCCCTGTCCGTTGGGTATATAAACTGTCCCGGTATATAACTCCCCCTGCCCGTCGGTATATAAACTGTCCCGGTATATAACTCCCCCTTCCCGTCGGTATATAAACTGTCCCGGTATATAACTCCCCCTTCCCGTCGGTATATAAACTGTCCCGGTATATAACTCCCCCTGCCCGTCGGTATATAAACTGTCCCGGTATATAACTTCCCCTTCCCGTCGGTATATAAACTGTCCCGGTATATAACTCCCCCTGCCCGTCGGTATATAAACTGTCCCGGTATATAACTCCCTCTGTCCGTTTGGTATTTAAACTGTCCCGGTATATAACTCCCCCTGCCCGTCGGTATATAAACTGTCCCGGTATATAACTCCCCCTGCCCGTCGGTATATAAACTGTCCCGGTATATAACTCCCCCTGCCCGTCGGTATATAAACTGTCCCGTTATATAACTCCCCCTGCCCGTCGGTATATAAACTGTCCCGGTATATAACTCCCCCTGCCCGTTTGGTATATAAACTGTCCCGGTATATAACTTCCCCTGTCCGTCGGTATATAAACTGTCCCGGTATATAACTTCCCCTGTCCGTCGGTATATAAACTGTCCCGGTATATAACTCCCCCCTGCCCGTTTGGTATATAAACTGTCCCGGTATATAACTTCCCCTGTCCGTCGGTATATAAACTGTCCCGGCATATAACTCCCCCTTCCCGTCGGTATATAAACTGTCCCGGTATATAACTCCCCCTTCCCGTCGGTATATAAACTGTCCCGGTATATAACTCCTTCTGCCCGTTTGGTATATAAACTGTCCCGGTATATAACTCCCCCTGTCCGTCGGTATATAAACTGTCCCGGTATATAACTCGCCCTGTCCGTCGGTATATAAACTGTCCCGGTATATAACTCCCCCTGTCCGTCGGTATATAAACTGTCCCAGTATATAACTCCTACTGTCCGTCGGTATGTAAACTATCCCGATATATATCTCCCCCTGCCCGTCGGTATATAAACTGTCCCGGTATATAACTCCCCCTGTCCGTCGGTATATAAACTGTCCCGGTATATAACTCCCCCTGTCCGTTTTTTTATATAAACTGTTCCGTTATATAACTCCCCCTGTCCGTCGGTATATAAACTGTCCTGTGATAAAACTCCCCCCGTCCGTCGGTATATAAACTGTCCCGGTATATAACTCCCCCTGCCCGTCTGGTATATAAACTGTCCCGTTATATAACTCCCCCTGTCCGTCGGTATATAAACTGTCCCGGTATATAACTCCCCCTGCCCGTCTGGTATATAAACTGTCCCGTTATATAACTCCCCCTGTCCGTCGGTATATAAACTGTCCCGGTATATAACTCCCCCTGCCCGTCTGGTATATAAACTGTCCCGTTATATAACTCCCCCTGTCCGTCGGTATATAAACTGTCCCGGTATATAACTCGCCCTGTCCGTTTGGTATATAAACTGTCCCGGTATATAACTCCCCCTGCCCGTCGGTATATAAACTGTCCCGGTATATAACTCCCCCTGCCCGTCGGTATATAAACTGTCCCGGTATATAACTCCCCCTGTCCGTTTGGTATATAAAATGTCCTGGTATATAACTCCCCCTGTCCGTTTGGTATATAAACTGTCCCGGTATATAACTCCCCCTGCCCGTCTGGTATATAAACTGTCCCGTTATATAACTCCCCCTGTCCGTCGGTATATAAACTGTCCCGGTATATAACTCCCCCTGCCCGTCTGGTATATAAACTGTCCCGTTATATAACTCCCCCTGTCCGTCGGTATATAAACTGTCCCGGTATATAACTCGCCCTGTCCGTTTGGTATATAAACTGTCCCGGTATATAACTCCCCCTGCCCGTCGGTATATAAACTGTCCCGGTATATAACTCCCCCTGCCCGTCGGTATATAAACTGTCCCGGTATATAACTCCCCCTGTCCGTTTGGTATATAAAATGTCCTGGTATATAACTCCCCCTGTCCGTTTGGTATATAAACTGTCCCGGTATATAACTCCCCCTGTCCGTTTGGTATATAAACTTTCCCGGTATATAACTCCCCCTGTCCGTCGGTATATAAACTGTCCCGGTATATAACTCCCCCTGCCCGTCGGTATATAAACTGTCCCGGTATATAACTTCCCCTGTCCGTTTGGTATATAAACTGTCCCGGTATCTAACTCTCCCTGTTTGTTTGGTATATAAACTGTCCCGGTATATAACCCCCTGTCCGTCGGTATATAAACTGTCCCGGTATATAACTCCCCCTGCCCGTCGGTATATAAACTGTTCCGGTATATAACTCCCTCTGTCCGTCGGTATATAAACTGTCCCGGTATATAACTCCCCCTGCCCGTCGGTATATACACTGTCCCGGTATATAACTCCCCCTGTCCGTCGGTATATAAACTGTCCCGGTATATAACTCACCCTGCCCGTCGGTATATAAACTGTCCCGGTATATAACTCCCCCTGTCCGTCGGTATATAAACTGTCCCGGTATATAACTCCCCCTGCCCGTCGGTATATAAACTGTCCCGGTATATAACTTCCCCTGTCCGTTTGGTATATAAACTGTCCCGGTATCTAACTCTCCCTGTTTGTTTGGTATATAAACTGTCCCGGTATATAACCCCCTGTCCGTCGGTATATAAACTGTCCCGGTATATAACTCCCCCTGCCCGTCGGTATATAAACTGTTCCGGTATATAACTCCCTCTGTCCGTCGGTATATAAACTGTCCCGGTATATAACTCCCCCTGCCCGTCGGTATATAAACTGTCCCGGTATATAACTCCCCCTGTCCGTCGGTATATAAACTGTCCCGGTATATAACTCACCCTGCCCGTCGTTATATAAACTGTCCCGGTATATAACTCCCCCTGTCCGTCGGTATATAAACTGTCCCGGTATATAACTCCCCCTGCCCGTCGGTATATAAACTGTCCCGGTATATAACTCCCCCTGCCCGTCGGTATATAAACTGTCCCGGTATATAACTCCCCCTGCCCGTCGGTATATAAACTGTCCCGGTATATAACTCCCCCTTCCCGTCGGTATATAAACTGTCCCGGTATATAACTCCCCCTTCCCGTCGGTATATAAACTGTCCCGGTATATAACTCCCCCTTCCCGTCGGTATATAAGCTGTCCCGGTATATAACTCCCCCTGCCCGTTTGGTATATAAACTGTCCCGGTATATAACTTCCCCTGCCCGTCGGTATATAAACTGTCCCGGTATATAACTCCCCCTGTCCGTCGGTATATAAACTGTCCCGGTATATAACTCCCCCTGCCCGTCTGGTATATAAACTGTCCCGTTATATAACTCCCCCTGTCCGTCGGTATATAAACTGTCCCGGTATATAACTCGCCCTGTCCGTTTGGTATATAAACTGTCCCGGTATATAACTCCCCCTGCCCGTCGGTATATAAACTGTCCCGGTATATAACTCCCCCTGCCCGTCGGTATATAAACTGTCCCGGTATATAACTCCCCCTGTCCGTTTGGTATATAAAATGTCCTGGTATATAACTCCCCCTGTCCGTTTGGTATATAAACTGTCCCGGTATATAACTCCCCCTGCCCGTCTGGTATATAAACTGTCCCGTTATATAACTCCCCCTGTCCGTCGGTATATAAACTGTCCCGGTATATAACTCCCCCTGCCCGTCTGGTATATAAACTGTCCCGTTATATAACTCCCCCTGTCCGTCGGTATATAAACTGTCCCGGTATATAACTCGCCCTGTCCGTTTGGTATATAAACTGTCCCGGTATATAACTCCCCCTGCCCGTCGGTATATAAACTGTCCCGGTATATAACTCCCCCTGCCCGTCGGTATATAAACTGTCCCGGTATATAACTCCCCCTGTCCGTTTGGTATATAAAATGTCCTGGTATATAACTCCCCCTGTCCGTTTGGTATATAAACTGTCCCGGTATATAACTCCCCCTGTCCGTTTGGTATATAAACTTTCCCGGTATATAACTCCCCCTGTCCGTCGGTATATAAACTGTCCCGGTATATAACTCCCCCTGCCCGTCGGTATATAAATTGTCCCGGTATATAACTTCCCCTGTCCGTTTGGTATATAAACTGTCCCGGTATCTAACTCTCCCTGTTTGTTTGGTATATAAACTGTCCCGGTATATAACCCCCTGTCCGTCGGTATATAAACTGTCCCGGTATATAACTCCCCCTGCCCGTCGGTATATAAACTGTTCCGGTATATAACTCCCTCTGTCCGTCGGTATATAAACTGTCCCGGTATATAACTCCCCCTGCCCGTCGGTATATAAACTGTCCCGGTATATAACTCCCCCTGTCCGTCGGTATATAAACTGTCCCGGTATATAACTCACCCTGCCCGTCGGTATATAAACTGTCCCGGTATATAACTCCCCCTGTCCGTCGGTATATAAACTGTCCCGGTATATAACTCCCCCTGCCCGTCGGTATATAAACTGTCCCGGTATATAACTTCCCCTGTCCGTTTGGTATATAAACTGTCCCGGTATCTAACTCTCCCTGTTTGTTTGGTATATAAACTGTCCCGGTATATAACCCCCTGTCCGTCGGTATATAAACTGTCCCGGTATATAACTCCCCCTGCCCGTCGGTATATAAACTGTTCCGGTATATAACTCCCTCTGTCCGTCGGTATATAAACTGTCCCGGTATATAACTCCCCCTGCCCGTCGGTATATAAACTGTCCCGGTATATAACTCCCCCTGTCCGTCGGTATATAAACTGTCCCGGTATATAACTCACCCTGCCCGTCGGTATATAAACTGTCCCGGTATATAACTCCCCCTGTCCGTCGGTATATCAACTGTCCCGGTATATAACTCCCCCTGCCCGTCGGTATATAAACTGTCCCGGTATATAACTCCCCCTGCCCGTCGGTATATAAACTGTCCCGGTATATAACTCCCCCTGCCCGTCGGTATATAAACTGTCCCGGTATATAACTCCCCCTTCCCGTCGGTATATAAACTGTCCCGGTATATAACTCCCCCTTCCCGTCGGTATATAAACTGTCCCGGTATATAACTCCCCCTTCCCGTCGGTATATAAGCTGTCCCGGTATATAACTCCCCCTGCCCGTTTGGTATATAAACTGTCCCGGTATATAACTTCCCCTGCCCGTCGGTATATAAACTGTCCCGGTATATAACTCCCCCTGCCCGTCGGTATATAAACTGTACCGGTATATAACTCCCCCTGCCAGTCGGTATATAAACTTTCCCGGTATATAATTTCCCCTGCCCGTTTGGTATATAAACTGTCCCGGTATATAACTCCCTCTGTCCGTTTGTTATATAAACTGTCCCGGTATATAACTCCCCCTGTCCGTTGGGTATATAAACTGTCCCGGTATATAACTTCCCCTTCCCGTCGGTATATAAACTGTCCCGGTATATAACTCCCCCTGTCCGTTTGGTATATAAACTGTCCCGGTATATAACTCCCCCTGTCCGTTTGGTATTTAAACTGTCTCGGTATATAACTCCCCCTGCCCGTCGGTATATAAACTGTCCCGGTATATAACTCCCCCTGCCCGTCGGTATATAAACTGTCCCGGTATATAACTCCCCCTGCCCGTCGGTATATAAACTGTCCCGTTATATAACTCCCCCTGCCCGTCGGTATATAAACTGTCCCGGTATATAACTCCCCCTGCCCGTTTGGTATATAAACTGTCCCGGTATATAACTTCCCCTGTCCGTCGGTATATAAACTGTCCCGGTATATAACTCCCCCTGCCCGTTTGGTATATAAACTGTCCCGGTATATAACTTCCCCTGTCCGTCGGTATATAAACTGTCCCGGTATATAACTCCCCCTTCCCGTCGGTATATAAACTGTCCCGGTATATAACTCCCCCTTCCCGTCGGTATATAAACTGTCCCGGTATATAACTCCCCCTGCCCGTTTGGTATATAAACTGTCCCGGTATATAACTTCCCCTGTCCGTCGGTATATAAACTGTCCCGGTATATAACTCCCCCTGCCCGTCGGTACATAAACTGTCCCGGTATATAACTCCCCCTTCCCGTCGGTATATAAACTGTCCCGGTATATAACTCCCCCTGTCCGTCGGTATATAAACTGTCCCGGTATATAACTCCCCCTGCCCGTTTGGTATATAAACTGTCCCGGTATATAACTTCTCCTGTCCGTCGGTATATAAACTGTCCCGGTATATAACTCCCCCTGCCCGTTTGGTATATAAACTGTCCCGGTATATAACTTCCCCTGTCCGTCGGTATATAAACTGTCCCGGTATAAAACTCCCCCTGCCCGTTTGGTATATAAACTGTCCCGGTATATAACTCCCCCTGCCCGTCTGGTATATAAACTGTCCCGGTATATAACTCCCCCTGTCCGTCGGTATATAAACTGTCCCGGTATATAACTCCCCCTGCCCGTCGGTATATAAACTGTCCCGGTATATAACTCCCCCTGCCCGTCGGTATATAAACTGTCCCGGTATATAACTCCCCCTGTCCGTCGGTATATAAACTGTCCCGGTATATAACTCCCCCTGTCCGTCGGTATATAAACTATCCCGATATATAACTCCCCCTGCCCGTCGGTATATAAACTGTCCCGATATATATCTCCCCCTGCCCGTCGGTATATAAACTGTCCCGGTAAATAACTCCCCCTGCCCGTCGGTATATAAACTGTCCCGGTATATAACTTCCCCTGTCCGTCGGTATATAAACTGTCCCGGTATATAACTCCCCCTTCCCGTCGGTATATAAACTGTCCCGTTATATAACTCCCCCTGTCCGTCGGTATATAAACTGTCCCGGTATATAACTCGCCCTGTCCGTTTGGTATATAAACTGTCCCGGTATATAACTCCCCCTGCCCGTCGGTATATAAACTGTCCCGGTATATAACTCCCCCTGCCCGTCGGTATATAAACTGTCCCGGTATATAACTCCCCCTGTCCGTTTGGTATATAAAATGTCCTGGTATATAACTCCCCCTGTCCGTTTGGTATATAAACTGTCCCGGTATATAACTCCCCCTGCCCGTCTGGTATATAAACTGTCCCGTTATATAACTCCCCCTGTCCGTCGGTATATAAACTGTCCCGGTATATAACTCCCCCTGCCCGTCTGGTATATAAAATGTCCCGTTATATAACTCCCCCTGTCCGTCGGTATATAAACTGTCCCGGTATATAACTCGCCCTGTCCGTTTGGTATATAAACTGTCCCGGTATATAACTCCCCCTGCCCGTCGGTATATAAACTGTCCCGGTATATAACTCCCCCTGCCCGTCGGTATATAAACTGTCCCGGTATATAACTCCCCCTGTCCGTTTGGTATATAAAATGTCCTGGTATATAACTCCCCCTGTCCGTTTGGTATATAAACTGTCCCGGTATATAACTCCCCCT
Organism: Mimachlamys varia; assembly: GCA_947623455.1. Taxonomy (NCBI): domain Eukaryota; kingdom Metazoa; phylum Mollusca; class Bivalvia; order Pectinida; family Pectinidae; genus Mimachlamys; species Mimachlamys varia. Next base: position 5,586,138 of record OX392541.1, on the reverse strand, counting down.
GTCCGTTTGGTATATAAACTTTCCCGGTATATAACTCCCCCTGCCCGTCGGTATATAAATTGTCCCGGTATATAACCCCCTGCCCGTCGGTATATAAACTGTCCCGGTATATAACTTCCCCTGTCCGTTTGGTATATAAACTGTCCCGGTATCTAACTCTCCCTGTTTGTTTGGTATATAAACTGTCCCGGTATATAACCCCCTGTCCGTCGGTATATAAACTGTCCCGGTATATAACTCCCCCTGCCCGTCGGTATATAAACTGTTCCGGTATATAACTCCCTCTGTCCGTCGGTATATAAACTGTCCCGGTATATAACTCCCCCTGCCCGTCGGTATATAAACTGTCCCGGTATATAACTCCCCCTGTCCGTCGGTATATAAACTGTCCCGGTATATAACTCACCCTGCCCGTCGGTATATAAACTGTCCCGGTATATAACTCCCCCTGTCCGTCGGTATATAAACTGTCCCGGTATATAACTCCCCCTGCCCGTCGGTATATAAACTGTCCCGGTATATAACTTCCCCTGTCCGTTTGGTATATAAACTGTCCCGGTATCTAACTCTCCCTGTTTGTTTGGTATATAAACTGTCCCGGTATATAACCCCCTGTCCGTCGGTATATAAACTGTCCCGGTATATAACTCCCCCTGCCCGTCGGTATATAAACTGTTCCGGTATATAACTCCCTCTGTCCGTCGGTATATAAACTGTCCCGGTATATAACTCCCCCTGCCCGTCGGTATATAAACTGTCCCGGTATATAACTCCCCCTGTCCGTCGGTATATAAACTGTCCCGGTATATAACTCACCCTGCCCGTCGGTATATAAACTGTCCCGGTATATAACTCCCCCTGTCCGTCGGTATATCAACTGTCCCGGTATATAACTCCCCCTGCCCGTCGGTATATAAACTGTCCCGGTATATAACTCCCCCTGCCCGTCGGTATATAAACTGTCCCGGTATATAACTCCCCCTGCCCGTCGGTATATAAACTGTCCCGGTATATAACTCCCCCTTCCCGTCGGTATATAAACTGTCCCGGTATATAACTCCCCCTTCCCGTCGGTATATAAACTGTCCCGGTATATAACTCCCCCTTCCCGTCGGTATATAAGCTGTCCCGTTATATAACTCCCCCTGCCCGTTTGGTATATAAACTGTCCCGGTATATAACTTCCCCTGCCCGTCGGTATATAAACTGTCCCGGTATATAACTCCCCCTGCCCGTCGGTATATAAACTGTCCCGGTATATAACTCCCCCTGCCAGTCGGTATATAAACTTTCCCGGTATATAATTTCCCCTGCCCGTTTGGTATATAAACTGTCCCGGTATATAACTCCCTCTGTCCGTTTGTTATATAAACTGTCCCGGTATATAACTCCCCCTGTCCGTTGGGTATATAAACTGTCCCGGTATATAACTTCCCCTTCCCGTCGGTATATAAACTGTCCCGGTATATAACTCCCCCTGTCCGTTTGGTATATAAACTGTCCCGGTATATAACTCCCCCTGTCCGTTTGGTATTTAAACTGTCTCGGTATATAACTCCCCCTGCCCGTCGGTATATAAACTGTCCCGGTATATAACTCCCCCTGCCCGTCGGTATATAAACTGTCCCGGTATATAACTCCCCCTGCCCGTCGGTATATAAACTGTCCCGTTATATAACTCCCCCTGCCCGTCGGTATATAAACTGTCCCGGTATATAACTCCCCCTGCCCGTTTGGTATATAAACTGTCCCGGTATATAACTTCCCCTGTCCGTCGGTATATAAACTGTCCCGGTATATAACTCCCCCTGCCCGTTTGGTATATAAACTGTCCCGGTATATAACTTCCCCTGTCCGTCGGTATATAAACTGTCCCGGTATATAACTCCCCCTTCCCGTCGGTATATAAACTGTCCCGGTATATAACTCCCCCTTCCCGTCGGTATATAAACTGTCCCGGTATATAACTCCCCCTGCCCGTTTGGTATATAAACTGTCCCGGTATATAACTTCCCCTGTCCGTCGGTATATAAACTGTCCCGGTATATAACTCCCCCTGCCCGTCGGTACATAAACTGTCCCGGTATATAACTCCCCCTTCCCGTCGGTATATAAACTGTCCCGGTATATAACTCCCCCTGTCCGTCGGTATATAAACTGTCCCGGTATATAACTCCCCCTGCCCGTTTGGTATATAAACTGTCCCGGTATATAACTTCTCCTGTCCGTCGGTATATAAACTGTCCCGGTATATAACTCCCCCTGCCCGTTTGGTATATAAACTGTCCCGGTATATAACTTCCCCTGTCCGTCGGTATATAAACTGTCCCGGTATAAAACTCCCCCTGCCCGTTTGGTATATAAACTGTCCCGGTATATAACTCCCCCTGCCCGTCTGGTATATAAACTGTCCCGGTATATAACTCCCCCTGTCCGTCGGTATATAAACTGTCCCGGTATATAACTCCCCCTGCCCGTCGGTATATAAACTGTCCCGGTATATAACTCCCCCTGCCCGTCGGTATATAAACTGTCCCGGTATATAACTCCCCCTGTCCGTCGGTATATAAACTGTTCCGGTATATAACTCCCTCTGTCCGTCGGTATATAAACTGTCCCGGTATATAACTCCCCCTGCCCGTCGGTATATAAACTGTCCCGGTATATAACTCCCCCTGTCCGTCGGTATATAAACTGTCCCGGTATATAACTCACCCTGCCCGTCGGTATATAAACTGTCCCGGTATATAACTCCCCCTGTCCGTCGGTATATCAACTGTCCCGGTATATAACTCCCCCTGCCCGTCGGTATATAAACTGTCCCGGTATATAACTCCCCCTGCCCGTCGGTATATAAACTGTCCCGGTATATAACTCCCCCTGCCCGTCGGTATATAAACTGTCCCGGTATATAACTCCCCCTTCCCGTCGGTATATAAACTGTCCCGGTATATAACTCCCCCTTCCCGTCGGTATATAAACTGTCCCGGTATATAACTCCCCCTTCCCGTCGGTATATAAGCTGTCCCGTTATATAACTCCCCCTGCCCGTTTGGTATATAAACTGTCCCGGTATATAACTTCCCCTGCCCGTCGGTATATAAACTGTCCCGGTATATAACTCCCCCTGCCCGTCGGTATATAAACTGTCCCGGTATATAACTCCCCCTGCCAGTCGGTATATAAACTTTCCCGGTATATAATTTCCCCTGCCCGTTTGGTATATAAACTGTCCCGGTATATAACTCCCTCTGTCCGTTTGTTATATAAACTGTCCCGGTATATAACTCCCCCTGTCCGTTGGGTATATAAACTGTCCCGGTATATAACTTCCCCTTCCCGTCGGTATATAAACTGTCCCGGTATATAACTCCCCCTGTCCGTTTGGTATATAAACTGTCCCGGTATATAACTCCCCCTGTCCGTTTGGTATTTAAACTGTCTCGGTATATAACTCCCCCTGCCCGTCGGTATATAAACTGTCCCGGTATATAACTCCCCCTTCCCGTCGGTATATAAACTGTCCCGGTATATAACTCCCCCTTCCCGTCGGTATATAAGCTGTCCCGGTATATAACTCCCCCTGCCCGTCGGTATATAAACTGTCCCGGTATATAACTCCCCCTGCCCGTCGGTATATAAACTGTCCCGGTATATAACTCCCCCTTCCCGTCGGTATATAAACTGTCCCGGTATATAACTCCCCCTTCCCGTCGGTATATAAACTGTCCCGGTATATAACTCCCCCTTCCCGTCGGTATATAAGCTGTCCCGTTATATAACTCCCCCTGCCCGTTTGGTATATAAACTGTCCCGGTATATAACTTCCCCTGCCCGTCGGTATATAAACTGTCCCGGTATATAACTCCCCCTGCCCGTCGGTATATAAACTGTCCCGGTATATAACTCCCCCTGCCCGTCGGTATATAAACTGTCCCGGTATATAACTCCCCCTGCCCGTCGGTATATAAACTGTCCCGGTATATAACTCCCCCTTCCCGTCGGTATATAAACTGTCCCGGTATATAACTCCCCCTTCCCGTCGGTATATAAACTGTCCCGGTATATAACTCCCCCTGCCCGTTTGGTATATAAACTGTCCCGGTATATAACTTCCCCTGTCCGTCGGTATATAAACTGTCCCGGTATATAACTCCCCCTGCCCGTCGGTACATAAACTGTCCCGGTATATAACTCCCCCTTCCCGTCGGTATATAAACTGTCCCGGTATATAACTCCCCCTGTCCGTCGGTATATAAACTGTCCCGGTATATAACTCCCCCTGCCCGTTTGGTATATAAACTGTCCCGGTATATAACTTCTCCTGTCCGTCGGTATATAAACTGTCCCGGTATATAACTCCCCCTGCCCGTTTGGTATATAAACTGTCCCGGTATATAACTTCCCCTGTCCGTCGGTATATAAACTGTCCCGGTATAAAACTCCCCCTGCCCGTTTGGTATATAAACTGTCCCGGTATATAACTCCCCCTGCCCGTCTGGTATATAAACTGTCCCGGTATATAACTCCCCCTGTCCGTCGGTATATAAACTGTCCCGGTATATAACTCCCCCTGCCCGTCGGTATATAAACTGTCCCGGTATATAACTCCCCCTGCCCGTCGGTATATAAACTGTCCCGGTATATAACTCCCCCTGTCCGTCGGTATATAAACTGTCCCGGTATATAACTCCCCCTGTCCGTCGGTATATAAACTATCCCGATATATAACTCCCCCTGCCCGTCGGTATATAAACTGTCCCGATATATATCTCCCCCTGCCCGTCGGTATATAAACTGTCCCGGTATATAACTCCCCCTGCCCGTCGGTATATAAACTGTCCCGGTATATAACTCTCCCTGTTTGTTTGGTATATAAACTGTCCCGGTATATAACTCGCCCTGTCCGTTTGGTATATAAACTGTCCCGGTATATAACTCCCCCTGCCCGTCGGTATATAAACTGTCCCGGTATATAACTCCCCCTGCCCGTCGGTATATAAACTGTCCCGGTATATAACTCCCCCTGTCCGTTTGGTATATAAAATGTCCCGATATATATCTCCCCCTGCCCGTCGGTATATAAACTGTCCCGGTATATAACTCCCCCTGCCCGTCGGTATATAAACTGTCCCGGTATATAACTTCCCCTGTCCGTCGGTATATAAACTGTCCCGGTATATAACTCCCCCTTCCCGTCGGTATATAAACTGTCCCGTTATATAACTCCCCCTGTCCGTCGGTATATAAACTGTCCCGGTATATAACTCGCCCTGTCCGTTTGGTATATAAACTTTCCCGGTATATAACTCCCCCTGTCCGTCGGTATATAAACTGTCCCGGTATATAACTCCCCCTGCCCGTCGGTATATAAACTGTCCCGGTATATAACTTCCCCTGTCCGTTTGGTATATAAACTGTCCCGGTATCTAACTCTCCCTGTTTGTTTGATATATAAACTGTCCCGGTATATAACCCCCTGTCCGTCGGTATATAAACTGTCCCGGTATATAACTCCCCCTGCCCGTCGGTATATAAACTGTTCCGGTATATAACTCCCTCTGTCCGTCGGTATATAAACTGTCCCGGTATATAACTCCCTCTGTCCGTTTGGTATATAAACTGTCCCGGTATATAACTCCCCCTGCCCGTCTGTATATAAACTGTCCCTGTATATAACTCCCCCTGTCCGTCGGTATATAAACTGTCCTGGTATATAACTCACCCTGCCCGTCGGTATATAAACTGTCCCGGTATATAACTCCCCCTGTCCGTCGGTATATCAACTGTCCCGGTATATAACTCCCCCTGCCCGTCGGTATATAAACTGTCCCGGTATATAACTCCCTCTGTCCGTTTGGTATATAAACTGTCCCGGTATATAACTCCCCCTGCCCGTCTGTATATAAACTGTCCCTGTATATAACTCCCCCTGTCCGTCGGTATATAAACTGTCCCGGTATATAACTCACCCTGCCCGTCGGTATATAAACTGTCCCGGTATATAACTCCCCCTGTCCGTCGGTATATCAACTGTCCCGGTATATAACTCCCCCTGCCCGTTTGGTATATAAACTGTCCCGGTATATAACTTCTCCTGTCCGTCGGTATATAAACTGTCCCGGTATATAACTCCCCCTGCCCGTTTGGTATATAAACTGTCCCGGTATATAACTCACCCTGCCCGTCGGTATATAAACTGTCCCGGTATATAACTCCCCCTGTCCGTCGGTATATCAACTGTCCCGGTATATAACTCCCCCTGTCCGTCGGTATATCAACTGTCCCGGTATATAACTCCCCCTGCCCGTCGGTATATAAACTGTCCCGGTATATAACTTCCCCTGTCCGTTTGGTATATAAACTGTCCCGGTATCTAACTCTCCCTGTTTGTTTGGTATATAAACTGTCCCGGTATATAACCCCCTGTCCGTCGGTATATAAACTGTCCCGGTATATAACTCCCCCTGCCCGTCGGTATATAAACTGTTCCGGTATATAACTCCCTCTGTCCGTCGGTATATAAACTGTCCCGGTATATAACTCCCTCTGTCCGTTTGGTATATAAACTGTCCCGGTATATAACTCCCCCTGCCCGTCTGTATATAAACTGTCCCTGTATATAACTCCCCCTGTCCGTCGGTATATAAACTGTCCTGGTATATAACTCACCCTGCCCGTCGGTATATAAACTGTCCCGGTATATAACTCCCCCTGTCCGTCGGTATATCAACTGTCCCGGTATATAACTCCCCCTGCCCGTCGGTATATAAACTGTCCCGGTATATAACTCCCTCTGTCCGTTTGGTATATAAACTGTCCCGGTATATAACTCCCCCTGCCCGTCTGTATATAAACTGTCCCTGTATATAACTCCCCCTGTCCGTCGGTATATAAACTGTCCCGGTATATAACTCACCCTGCCCGTCGGTATATAAACTGTCCCGGTATATAACTCCCCCTGTCCGTCGGTATATCAACTGTCCCGGTATATAACTCCCCCTGCCCGTTTGGTATATAAACTGTCCCGGTATATAACTTCTCCTGTCCGTCGGTATATAAACTGTCCCGGTATATAACTCCCCCTGCCCGTTTGGTATATAAACTGTCCCGGTATATAACTCACCCTGCCCGTCGGTATATAAACTGTCCCGGTATATAACTCCCCCTGTCCGTCGGTATATCAACTGTCCCGGTATATAACTCCCCCTGTCCGTCGGTATATCAACTGTCCCGGTATATAACTCCCCCTGCCCGTCGGTATATAAACTGTCCCGGTATATAACTTCCCCTGTCCGTTTGGTATATAAACTGTCCCGGTATCTAACTCTCCCTGTTTGTTTGGTATATAAACTGTCCCGGTATATAACCCCCTGTCCGTCGGTATATAAACTGTCCCGGTATATAACTCCCCCTGCCCGTCGGTATATAAACTGTTCCGGTATATAACTCCCTCTGTCCGTCGGTATATAAACTGTCCCGGTATATAACTCCCTCTGTCCGTTTGGTATATAAACTGTCCCGGTATATAACTCCCCCTGCCCGTCTGTATATAAACTGTCCCTGTATATAACTCCCCCTGTCCGTCGGTATATAAACTGTCCTGGTATATAACTCACCCTGCCCGTCGGTATATAAACTGTCCCGGTATATAACTCCCCCTGTCCGTCGGTATATCAACTGTCCCGGTATATAACTCCCCCTGCCCGTCGGTATATAAACTGTCCCGGTATATAACTCCCTCTGTCCGTTTGGTATATAAACTGTCCCGGTATATAACTCCCCCTGCCCGTCTGTATATAAACTGTCCCTGTATATAACTCCCCCTGTCCGTCGGTATATAAACTGTCCCGGTATATAACTCACCCTGCCCGTCGGTATATAAACTGTCCCGGTATATAACTCCCCCTGTCCGTCGGTATATCAACTGTCCCGGTATATAACTCCCCCTGCCCGTTTGGTATATAAACTGTCCCGGTATATAACTTCTCCTGTCCGTCGGTATATAAACTGTCCCGGTATATAACTCCCCCTGCCCGTTTGGTATATAAACTGTCCCGGTATATAACTCACCCTGCCCGTCGGTATATAAACTGTCCCGGTATATAACTCCCCCTGTCCGTCGGTATATCAACTGTCCCGGTATATAACTCCCCCTGCCCGTCGGTATATAAACTGTCCCGGTATATAACTCCCCCTGCCCGTCGGTATATAAACTGTCCCGGTATATAACTCCCCCTGCCCGTCGGTATATAAACTGTCCCGGTATATAACTCCCCCTTCCCGTCGGTATATAAACTGTCCCGGTATATAACTCCCCCTTCCCGTCGGTATATAAACTGTCCCGGTATATAACTCCCCCTTCCCGTCGGTATATAAGCTGTCCCGGTATATAACTCCCCCTGCCCGTTTGGTATATAAACTGTCCCGGTATATAACTTCCCCTGCCCGTCGGTATATAAACTGTCCCGGTATATAACTCCCCCTGCCCGTCGGTATATAAACTGTCCCGGTATATAACTCCCCCTGCCAGTCGGTATATAAACTTTCCCGGTATATAATTTCCCCTGCCCGTTTGGTATATAAACTGTCCCGGTATATAACTCCCTCTGTCCGTTTGTTATATAAACTGTCCCGGTATATAACTCCCCCTGTCCGTTGGGTATATAAACTGTCCCGGTATATAACTTCCCCTTCCCGTCGGTATATAAACTGTCCCGGTATATAACTCCCCCTGTCCGTTTGGTATATAAACTGTCCCGGTATATAACTCCCCCTGTCCGTTTGGTATTTAAACTGTCTCGGTATATAACTCCCCCTGCCCGTCGGTATATAAACTGTCCCGGTATATAACTCCCCCTGCCCGTCGGTATATAAACTGTCCCGGTATATAACTCCCCCTGCCCGTCGGTATATAAACTGTCCCGTTATATAACTCCCCCTGCCCGTCGGTATATAAACTGTCCCGGTATATAACTCCCCCTGCCCGTTTGGTATATAAACTGTCCCGGTATATAACTTCCCCTGCCCGTCGGTATATAAACTGTCCCGGTATATAACTCCCCCTGTCCGTCGGTATATAAACTGTCCCGGTATATAACTCCCCCTGCCCGTTTGGTATATAAACTGTCCCGGTATATAACTTCCCCTGTCCGTCGGTATATAAACTGTCCCGGTATATAACTCCCCCTTCCCGTCGGTATATAAACTGTCCCGGTATATAACTCCCCCTTCCCGTCGGTATATAAACTGTCCCGGTATATAACTCCCCCTGCCCGTTTGGTATATAAACTGTCCCGGTATATAACTTCCCCTGTCCGTCGGTATATAAACTGTCCCGGTATATAACTCCCCCTGCCCGTTTGGTATATAAAATGTCCCGGTATATAACTCCCCCTGCCCGTCGGTACATAAACTGTCCCGGTATATAACTCCCCCTTCCCGTCGGTATATAAACTGTCCCGGTATATAACTCCCCCTGTCCGTCGGTATATAAACTGTCCCGGTATATAACTCCCCCTGCCCGTTTGGTATATAAACTGTCCCGGTATATAACTTCTCCTGTCCGTCGGTATATAAACTGTCCCGGTATATAACTCCCCCTGCCCGTTTGGTATATAAACTGTCCCGGTATATAACTTCCCCTGTCCGTCGGTATATAAACTGTCCCGGTATAAAACTCCCCCTGCCCGTTTGGTATATAAACTGTCCCGGTATATAACTCCCCCTGCCCGTCTGGTATATAAACTGTCCCGGTATATAACTCCCCCTGTCCGTCGGTATATAAACTGTCCCGGTATATAACTCCCCCTGCCCGTCGGTATATAAACTGTCCCGGTATATAACTCCCCCTGCCCGTCGGTATATAAACTGTCCCGGTATATAACTCCCCCTGTCCGTCGGTATATAAACTGTCCCGGTATATAACTCCCCCTGTCCGTCGGTATATAAACTATCCCGATATATAACTCCCCCTGCCCGTCGGTATATAAGCTGTCCCGATATATATCTCCCCCTGCCCGTCGGTATATAAACTGTCCCGGTATATAACTCCCCCTGCCCGTCGGTATATAAACTGTCCCGGTATATAACTCTCCCTGTTTGTTTGGTATATAAACTGTCCCAGTATATAACTCTCCCTGTTTGTTTGGTATAGAAACTGTTCCGGTAAGCTTTATTCTCCAGGGACCTCGAAGATATTACTCTTTGTCTATACCTGTTACAAAACCCGAAACCAAATCCTCCGAATTATAGTTTTCTAATTGTTTAATTGTTAATTGTTTAAGATCACTTACAGAAATGTAAATCCCTATGATGAACTTATTTGAGTCGCAAAATGTTTGACTACACTTTGTCGTTATATATCAGTCATTTAAATATTCATGGAAACCAGATAGAGGCAATTATTGAGAATTTACAACCTGGAGGTGACATAGTCACAACCAATTTCCATACACCTCTAGGTATCGCGCCTCCTATCAGTAGAGAGTTCCACTCTGATCGTATCCCACGTACCCTTAAATCAAAAAGCAGATTATTTCTGTGATTTATGTGGTTGGCCGACCTACAGCGAATTACATTTTATATACAATCACAGGTTTAAATTTTGCATGAAGATCATATATCGGTCTGTGTCATTGTGAGGCCTAAGCGTGAATATCATGCGGGGTTCTTTTTCATGAACCATTCCTGATTTCGGTCAATGATACTATTATTTCCCGTGTCTCCAGTTTAACGTATGTCTTAGCAATAACTATCTCGCTTTTATTTATTTGACTTCAACCCAGCCTCCCCCCCCCTCCCCTCCCCCCCAAATTCCTACCCTTACTCAATTGTCTATAAGACTAGCGGTAATTGATGATTATTGCACTTCCGTGATATTTTTTGAACATCAGCGTCTTGATACCGCTGTATTTCTAATTTCTTACTTTCAATGTATCTTACTATAAGCACACGTATCCCCGAGTTTTAAATCAGATATTTGTATGTTTCCGCTTCGATTCTGTGAGTCGTGCCGCCATGAGCTCACAGTCTCGGTTAAAGACACACTGGCTTGGCCGTAAGAACCGTGATTGGAGAATGCCGCCGTTTCCCCGACCAATAGTAATGTGGAGAGTCTACAGACCAACACCTTAAACATCTATTACTGTGTCAAATCTTCCCCACTATAAACACGAAGTCTCCTTACATGGCGAATTTCTCATGATGCAGAAAAATTGGCATTTATATTGTTACTTAATTCAGCAATGAATCTAAAGCTGTTCTCCTTAAAGGAACATATTCCAGAAATTAAACCACTGACATATATTCAGAACTTCACATTCCTGTCACCAGTCGCTTGAACTTCTTATTCATCTTAATCATTCAAATTCCGTAACCCGTCAACCTCCTGTGTAACCCGCCAACCTCCTGTGTAACCCGCCAACCTCCTGTGTAACCCGTCAACCTCCTGTGTAACCCGCCAACCTCCTGTGTAACCCGTCAACCTCCTGTGTAACCCGCCAACCTCCTGTGTAACCCGCCAACCTCCTGTGTAACCCGTCAACCTCCAGTGTAACCCGTCAACCTCCTGTGTAACCCGTCAACCTCCTGTGTAACCCGTCAACCTCCTGTGTAATCCGTCAACCTCTAATGTAGCCTGCTAACCTTCTGTGTAATCCGTCAACCTCTAATGTAGCCTGCCAACCTCCTGTGTAACCCGTCAACCTCTAATTAGCCTGCCAACCTCCTGTGTAACCCGTCAACCTCTAATGTAGCCTGCCAACCTCCCGTGTAATCCGTCAACCTCTAATGTAGCTTGCCAACCTCCTGTGTAACCCGTCAACCTCCTGTGTAATCCGTCAACCTCCTGTGTAACCCGTCAACCTCCTGTGTAACCCGTCAACCTCCAGTGTAACCCGTCAACCTCCAGTGTAACCCGCCAACCTCCTGTGTAACCCGTCAACCTCCTGTGTAACCCGCCAACCTCCTGTGTAACCCGTCAACCTCCAGTGTAACACGTCAACCTCCTGTGTAACCGTCAACCTCCTGTGTAGCCCGTCAAACTCTTGTGTAACCCGTCAACCTCCAGTGTAACCCGTCAACCTCCCGTGTAACCCGTCAACCTCTAATGTAGCCCGCCAACCTCTTGTGTAATCCGTCAACCTCCAGTGTAACCCGTCAACCTCCTGTGTAACCCGTCAATCTCCTGTGTAACCCGTCAACCTCCTGTGTAATCCGTCAACCTCCTGTGTAACCCGTCAACCTCTAATGTAGCCCGTCAACCTCTAATGTAGCCCGTCAACCTCTTGTGTAACCCGTCAACCTCCAGTGTAACCCGTCAACCTCCTGTGTAACCCGTCAGCCTCTTATGTAGCCCGTCAACCTCTAATGTAGCCCGTCAACCTCTTATGTAGCCCGTCAACCTCTAATGTAGCCCGTCAACCTCTTGTGTAATCCGTCAACCTCCTGTGTAACCCGTCAACCTCCAGTGTAACCCGTCAACCTCCTGTGTAACCCGCCAATCTCCTGTGTAACCCGTCAACCTCCTGTGTAACCCGCCAACCTCCTGTGTAACCCGTCAACCTCCAGTGTAACACGTCAACCTCCAGTGTAACACGTCAACCTCCTGTGTAACCGTCAACCTCCTGTGTAGCCCGTCAAACTCTTGTGTAACCCGTCAACCTCCAGTGTAACCCGTCAACCTCCCGTGTAACCCGTCAACCTCTAATGTAGCCCGCCAACCTCTTGTGTAATCCGTCAACCTCCAGTGTAACCCGTCAACCTCCTGTGTAACCCGTCAATCTCCTGTGTAACCCGTCAACCTCCTGTGTAACCCGTCAACCTCCTGTGTAACCCGTCAACCTCTAATGTAGCCCGTCAACCTCTAATGTAGCCCGTCAACCTCTTGTGTAACCCGTCAACCTCCAGTGTAACCCGTCAACCTCCTGTGTAACCCGTCAGCCTCTTATGTAGCCCGTCAACCTCTAATGTAGCCCGTCAACCTCTTATGTAGCCCGTCAACCTCTAATGTAGCCCGTCAACCTCTTGTGTAATCCGTCAACCTCCTGTGTAACCCGTCAACCTCCAGTGTAACCCGTCAACCTCCTGTGTAACCCGCCAATCTCCTGTGTAACCCGTCAACCTCCTGTGTAACCCGCCAACCTCCTGTGTAACCCGTCAACCTCCAGTGTAACACGTCAACCTCCTGTGTAACCGTCAACCTCCTGTGTAGCCCGTCAAACTCTTGTGTAACCCGTCAACCTCCAGTGTAACCCGTCAACCTCCCGTGTAACCCGTCAACCTCTAATGTAGCCCGCCAACCTCTTGTGTAATCCGTTAACCTCCAGTGTAACCCGTCAACCTCCTGTGTAACCCGTCAATCTCCTGTGTAACCCGTCAACCTCTAATGTAGCCCGCCAACCTCTTGTGTAATCCGTTAACCTCCAGTGTAACACGTCAACCTCCTGTGTAACCCGTCAACCTCCTGTGTAACCCGTCAACCTCGTGTGTAACCCGTCAACCTCCTGTGTAACCCGTCAACGTCCTGTGTTAACCCGTCAACCTCCTGTGTAACCCGTCAACCTCCTGTGTAACCCGTCAACCTCCTGTGTAACCCGTCAACCTCCTGTGTAACCCGTCAGCCTCTTATGTAGCCCGTCAACCTCTAATGTAGCCCGTCAACCTCTTATGTAGCCCGTCAACCTCTAATGTAGCCCGTCAACCTCTTGTGTAACCCGTCAACCTCCTGTGTAACCCGTCAACCTCCTGTGTAACCCGTCAACCTCCTGTGTAACCCGTCAACCTCGTGTGTAACCCGTCAACCTCCTGTGTAACCCGTCAACGTCCTGTGTTAACCCGTCAACCTCCTGTGTAACCCGTCAACCTCCTGTGTAACCCGTCAACCTCCTGTGTAACCCGTCAACCTCCTGTGTAACCCGTCAGCCTCTTATGTAGCCCGTCAACCTCTAATGTAGCCCGTCAACCTCTTATGTAGCCCGTCAACCTCTAATGTAGCCCGTCAACCTCTTGTGTAACCCGTCAACCTCCTGTGTAACCCGTCAACCTCCTGTGTAACCCGTCAACCTCCTGTGTAATCCGTCAACCTCTAATGTAGCCCGTCAACCTCTAATGTAGCCCGTCAACCTCTAATGTAGCCCGTCAACCTCTTGTGTAACCCGTCAACCTCCTGTGTAACCCGTCAACCTCTAATGTAGCCCGTCAGCCTCTAATGTAGCCCGTCAACCTCTTGTGTAACCCGTCAACCTCCTGTGTAACCCGTCAACCTCCTGTGTAACCCGTCAACCTCATGTGTAACCCGTCAACCTCTTGTGTAACCCGTTAACCTCCTGTGTGACCCGCCAACCTCCTGTGTAACCCGTCACCCTCCTGTGTAACCCGTCAACCTCCTGTGTAACCCGTCAACCTCCAGTGTAACCCGCCAACCTCCTGTGTAACCCGTCACCCTCCTGTGTAACCCGCCAACCTCCAGTGTAGCCCGTCAACCTCCTGTGTCACCCGTCAACCTCCTGTGTAACCCGTCAACCTCCTGTGTAACCCGTCAACCTCCTGTGTAACCCGTCAACCTCCTGTGTAACCCGTCAACCTCCTGTGTAACCCGTCAGCCTCTTATGTAGCCCGTCAACCTCTAATGTAGCCCGTCAACCTCTTATGTAGCCCGTCAACCTCTAATGTAGCCCGTCAACCTCTTGTGTAACCCGTCAACCTCCTGTGTAATCCGTCAACCTCTAATGTAGCCCGTCAACCTCTAATGTAGCCCGTCAACCTCTTGTGTAACCCGTCAACCTCCTGTGTAATCCGTCAACCTCTAATGTAGCCCGTCAACCTCTAATGTAGCCCGTCAACCTCTAATGTCCGTCAACCTCTTGTGTAACCCGTCAACCTCCTGTGTAACCCGTCAACCTCTAATGTAGCCCGTCAACTCTAATGTAGCCCGTCAACCTCTTGTGTAACCCGTCAACCTCCAGTGCAACCCGTCAACCTCCTGTGTAACCCGTCAACTTCCTGTGTAATCCGTCAACCTCCTGTGTAACCCGTCAACCTCCTGTGTAACCCGTCAACCCCCTGTGTAACCCGTCAATCTCCAGTGTAACCCGTCAACCTCCTGTGTAACCCGTTAACCTCCAGTGTAACCCGTCAACCTCCTGTGTAGCCCGTCAACCTCCTGTGTAACCCGTCAACCTCCAGTGTAACCCGTCAACCTCCTGTGTAACCCGTTAACCTCCAGTGTAACCCGTCAACCTCCTGTGTAACCCGTCAACCTCCTGTGTAACCCGTCAACCTCCTGTGTAACCCGTCAACTTCCTGTGTAACCCGTCAACCTCCTGTGTAACCCGTCAACTTTCTGTGTTAACCCGTCAACCTCCTGTATAACCCGTCAACCTCCTGTGTAGCCCGTCAACCTCCTGTGTAACCGTCAACCTCCTGTGTTAACCCGTCAACCTCCTGTGTAACCGTCAACCTCCTGTGTTAACCCGTCAACCTCCTGTGTAACCCGTCAACCTCCTGTGTAACCCGTCAACTTCCTGTGTTAATCCGTCAACCTCGCGGTTCGGTTTGTGTAGCTACATATTGCTACATAGTCGGTCGATATTGGCCATGTAATGGCGGCAATTTGGCTTAATCATGAAACCAAAGTGATGATAGTGTTCGTAGTGTACACATTCATACAATATTGAATAAAATCAGACAGTTCGACAACTCAGAGGCCATGATATGGCTACTTAATTGTCGACTTATTAAAGAGATGTTACGGTAATGTTTGTAAAGACCTAATTCGCCAACATACCAAATATAAGTGAAATCGTAAGGAGAGGAAAACCAATGCCCCTCACTTCGTTAGTGGTGTTAGACGTTAATATGATTTTTAATGCGATAAAGTGAAGTGTGACGATTTTTCAACATCGGGAGATTGCCAAGCATCCAAATTACATAAGAATTGGGGATGCATTTTATCGAAAATTGATCCCCCTCTCCTCCACACAGAAAAATAATAAAAGAACAAACTGTTGAATTACTCTAAACACTTTACTTTTAGTCCAAATATTCTCAAGCACCTTTGGTCAACCGTGAATGACAGCTCCATAATTGTTATGTTATATCTAATGCGTATCAAATTAATAATGGAGACACAGCTTGATACAGAAGCAGAGTTTGTATGTAACCTCGCAGGTACGTGTAGGGTAATACATGTTAACGTGTAGTGTTATATTGATCATCGGACTTTACATATCCGTTGTCTTTGCTTTTTTAAGAATGTGTGCCCTTAAGTTGTCTTTATCTAATACAAGGGAGCGAGTTCCAAGTCCGCAGATTACTGGCGGTGTTTTCCCGTCCCTGTGTCCACTGGTAAAATAATTATACTATACATATAAGTGCCTCAGCTCGGCATATTAAGTTCCATCGAAAAAATATTGAGTCGTTTTGTCGGAGTGTACGGGGCAAAGATGGCGACTGAGACCGCGTTCGGTCCGGATAACTTTCGTCTGCTTGTAACTGTTGGGAGACCATGTTATATATTTCGGAACCTATAATTGCAGTTTTACTTTTCACGTTGCCTTCTTTCTAAAGCATTTTCAACCGATTTCTCAATTACAGTAAAGGAAGATGGTCGAGGGAGAGAATTTTTGGGCTAGGGAGAAAATGAGAAGGGTGTAGGAATGGGACGAGTACGCGACAGCCGGGATACTATATGGAAGGGCGATGGAGGAGTTTGTGGAGGGAGTGGGGAACACTAGGTCTATTTACAATAATTTATCGATTACCACAGTTACACAAATGCTATAATAAAATGACACGTTTATAAAATAGTTTCGTCTTCAGGTTTTAACGTTCTTGCGTGCAACAGCAAGCGGATTACTAGTTCTTAGGTACACACTACTGGGGAATGAAAGAATAAAGGGAGGAGGCCCCACTGATAGAGAAAGAATAAAATGGGGAGAGACACCACTGGATAGAGACAGGATAAAATGGGGAGAGACACCACTGGATAGAGACAGAATAAAATGGGGAGAGACACCACTGGATAGAGACAGGATAAAATGGGGAGAGACACCATTGGATAGAGACAGGATAAAATGGGGAGAGACACCACTGGATAGAGACAGGATAAAATGGGGAGAGACACCACTGGATAGAGACAGAATAAAATGGGGAGAGACACCACTGGAAAGAGACAGGATAAAATGGGGAGAGACACCACTGGATAGAGACATTATAAAATGGGGAGAGACACCACTGGATAGAGACATGATAAAATGGGGAGAGACACCACTGGATAGAGACAGGATAAAATGGGGAGAGACACCACTGGATAGAGACATGATAAATGGGGTGAGACACCACTGGATAGAGACATGATAAAATGGGGAGAGACACCACTGGATAGAGACAGGATAAAATGGGGAGAGACACCACTGGATAGAGACAGGATAAAATGGGGAGACACACCACTGGATAGAGACATGATAAAATGGGGAGAGACACCACTGGATAGAGACAGAATAAAATGGGGAGAGACACCACTGGAAAGAGACAGGATAAAATGGGGAGAGACACCACTGGATAGAGACATGTTAAAATGGGGAGAGACATCACTTGATAGAGACAGGATAAAATGGGGAGAGGCACCACTGGATAGAGAAAGAATAAAATGGGGAGAGGCACCACTGGATAGAGAAAGAATAAAATGGGGAGAGACACCACTGGATAGAGACAGGATAAAATGGGGAGAGACACCACGGGAATTAGACAGAATAAAATGGGGAGAGACACCACTGGATAGAGAAAGAATAAAATGGGGAGAGACACCACTGGATAGAGACAGGATAAAATGGGGAGAGACACCAAGGGAAAGAGACATGATAAAATGGGGAGAGACACCACTGGATAGAGACAGGATAAAATGGGGAGACACACCACTGGATAGAGACATGATAAAATGGGGAGAGACACCACTGGATAGAGACAGAATAAAATGGGGAGAGACACCACTGGAAAGAGACAGGATAAAATGGGGAGAGACACCACTGGATAGAGACATGTTAAAATGGGGAGAGACATCACTTGATAGAGACATGATAAAATGGGGAGAGGCACCACTGGATAGAGAAAGAATAAAATGGGGAGAGGCACCACTGGATAGAGAAAGAATAAAATGGGGAGAGACACCACTGGATAGAGACAGGATAAAATGGGGAGAGACACCACGGGAATTAGACAGAATAAAATGGGGAGAGACACCACTGGATAGAGAAAGAATAAAATGGGGAGTGACACCACTGGATAGAGACAGGATAAAATGGGGAGAGACACCAAGGGAAAGAGACATGATAAAATGGGGAGAGACACCACTGGATAGAGAAAGAATAAAATGGGGAGAGACCCCACTGGAAAGAGACAGGATAAAATGGGGAGAGACACCACTGGATAGAGACAGGATAAAATGGGGAGAGGCACCACTGGATAGAGAAAGAATAAAATGGGGAGAGACACCACTGGATAGAGAAAGAATAAAATGGGGAGAGACACCACTGGATAGAGACAGGATAAAATGGGGAGAGACACCACGGGAAAGAGACAGAATAAAATGGGGAGAGACACCACTGGATAGAGAAAGAATAAAATGGGGAGAGACACCACTGGATAGAGACAGGATAAAATGGGGAGAGACACCACGGGAAAGAGACAGAATAAAATGGGGAGAGACACCACTGGATAGAGAAAGAATAAAATGGGGAGAGACACCACTGGGTAGAGACAAGATAAAATGGGAAGAGACACCACGGGAAAGAGACAGAATAAAATGGGGAGAGACACCACTGGATAGAGAAATGATAAATGGGGAGAGACACCATTGGAGAGAGAAAGAATAAAATGGGGTGAGACACCACGGGAAAGAGACATGATAAAATGGGGAGAGACACCACTGGATAGAGAAATGATAAAATGGGGAGAGACACCACGGGAAAGAGACATGATAAAATGGGGAGAGACACCACTGGATAGAGAAAGAATAAAATGGGGAGAGACACCACTGGATAGAGACATGATAAAATGGGGAGAGACACCACTGGATAGAGACATGATAAAATGGGGAGGGACACCACGGGAAAGAGACATGATAAAATGGGGAGAGACACCACTGGATAGAGAAATGATAAAATGGGGAGACACCACGGGAAAGAGACATGATAAAATGGGGAGAGACACCATTGGATAGAGACATGATAAAATGGGGAGAGACACCATTGGATAGAGACATGATAAAATGGGGAGAGACACCACTGGATAGAGAAAGAATAAAATGTGGAGAGACACCACTGGAAAGAGACAGAATAAAATGGGGAGAGACACCACTGGATAGAGAATTGATAAATGGGGAGAGACACCACTGGATAGAGACAGAATAAAATGGGGAGAGACACCACTGGATAGAGAAAGAATAAAATGAGGAGAGACACCACTGGATAGAGAAATGATAAATGGGGAGAGACACCACTGGATAGAGACTTGATAAATGGGGAGAGACACCACGGGAAAGAGACAGAATAAAATGGGGAGAGACACCACTGGATAGAAAAGAATAAAATGAGGAGAGACACCACTGGATAGAGAAATGATAAATGTGGAGAGACACCACTGGATAGAGACATGATAAATGGGGAGAGACACCGAGGGAAAGAGACAGAATAAAATGGGGAGAGATACCACTGGATAGAGACAGGATAAAATGGGGAGAGACACCTGGAGAGAGAAAGAATAAAATGGGGAGAGACACCACTGGATAGAGACAGGATAAAATGGGGAGAGACACCACTGGATAGAGACATGATAAAATGGGGAGAGACACCACTGGATAGAGACAGGATAAATGGGGAGAGACACCATTGGAGAGAGAAAGAATAAAATGGGGAGAGACACCACTGAAGAGAGAAAGAATAAAATGGGGAAAGACACCACTGGAGAGAGACAGGATAAAATGGGGAGAGACACCACTGGATAGAGACATGATAAAATGGGGAGAGACACCTGGAGAGAGAAAGAATAAAATGGGGAGAGACACCACTGGAGAGAGATGGAATAAAATGGAAAGAGACACCACTGGAAAGAGACATGATAAAATGGGGAGAGACACCACTGGATAGAGACATGATAAAATGGGGAGGGACACCACGGGAAAGAGACATGATAAAATGGGGAGAGACACCACTGGATAGAGAAATGATAAAATGGGGAGAGACACCACGGGAAAGAGACATGATAAAATGGGGAGAGACACCATTGGATAGAGACATGATAAGATGGGGAGAGACACCATTAGATAGAGACATGATAAAATGGGGAGAGACACCACTGGATAGAGAAAGAATAAAATGTGGAGAGACACCACTGGAGAGAGATGGAATAAAATGGGGAGAGACACCACTGGAAAGAGACAGAATAAAATGGGGAGAGACACCACTGGATAGAGAATTGATAAATGGGGAGAGACACCACTGGATAGAGACAGAATAAAATGGGGAGAGACACCACTGGATAGAGAAAGAATAAAATGAGGAGAGACACCACTGGATAGAGAAATGATAAATGGGGAGAGACACCACTGGATAGAGACTTGATAAATGGGGAGAGACACCACTGGATAGAGACTTGATAAATGGGGAGAGACACCACGGGAAAGAGACAGAATAAAATGGGGAGAGACACCACTGGATAGAAAAGAATAAAATGGGGAGAGACACCACTGGAAAGAGACAGAATAAAATGGGGAGAGACACCACTGGATAGAGACATGATAAAATGGGGAGAGACACTACTGGATAGAGACATGATAAATGGGGTAAGACACCACGGGAAAGAGACAGAATAAAATGGGGAGAGACACCACTGGATAGAGACATGATAAATGGGGTGAGACACCACTGGATAGAGACATGATAAAATGGGGTAAGACACCACTGGATAGAAACATGATAAAATGGGGAGAGACACCACTGGATAAAGACAGGATAAAATGGGGAGAGACACCACTGGATAGAGACATGATAAAATGGGGAGAGACACCACTGGATAGAGACATGATAAATGGGGTGAGCACCACTGGATAGAGACATGATAAAACGGGAAGAGACACCACTGGAACGAGATGGAATAAAATGGGGAGATACACCACGGGAAAGAGAACGGATCAAGGGGTGGGGAGACACCATTAGAAGGAGATATAATAAAGGTGTGTAGAAACACTGCTGGAAAGAGAATGGATAAAAGGTTGGGGAGACACTACTGGAAAAAGACTTCAGCCCATCTTTTCTGAAAAATGAAAAATTAAAGCTACCATCATTGAGGCCCCGCCCTTCCACCACCAGGGGCCAAATCAAAATTCTGAATTTAATCATTCAGACCAAAAGCTGTAGTAAAGCGACTGTCCATTGGAGGCCCGCCCCTTAGCCCTAGGGGTCGAATCGATATTCTGAATTAAGGAAATGGTTTCCCCAACCAACAATCCATTAGTCATCTTTAATTGACCCCTTCGGGTCGTATGATCTGAAAACCGATATTTTTTTTTAAAGAACCAACATTAGTTATTAATCCTCATTAACCCAACAATCGCACGTGGATTGTAATGCAGCAGGGTATATAATTTGTTTTCTCAATGTTTTCCACCCAAACCCCCTATTCGGCAGCTGAGGCGGGATGTGATGCACGTTAGTCGCCTCCTACACTACACTGGGCTCCTTGATCATAGTCTTTATCAACCTGCATGTCTCGAATCCCTGTGGTGTAGCTGATGTTACTATCAAGAAATGAAAGTTCACGATCGGCAAATCAGAATCGTCACGTTCATACGCATGCAGTGAATACTGAACGTTTTCTTATGTACGAGTGTTGGCACACAGGGGCTCTACACGCTTATCTTTCCGTAGTAAAATTACATGTAATCAAACAAATGTTTGCCGCATGTCTGGGACGCGTTTGCTTTGACGGATGTCTTATCGTTTCCACAAACATCTTTTTGAAAAGCTGACAGTACGACGACTCTACGTAAGTGGCTGTTAGAGCTATGACACTTGATGAAAGTGGCATGTTGGTGAAATGACGAGGTATCGCTTGACAAATGCGGCATTTGTCAACGGTCGTCTAGTATTTCGCATTAAACTTTACATTCATAGCAAAAGGAAAACTGTTCTCTGATTAGTTTCAAACCCACCATCGTGACGTAATAATTGAATATCGTATGACGTCATTAAGGAACTGAGATCACAGAGTTACATAAATATTAAGACAAAACGGTTAACATAAGCACGTGCATAAAATAGTATCTAATGAACCTTTTTTACGGTTATAATTACAACATACCCGAGATATTGGATCCGTATGTGTGGTGCATGTTGGCTTGCGGAAGGGTTAACGTTCTTTTCACTCACCTGTATGATACTGCACACCTCTCACAGTCTTCATACGCTTCAGTGAAAATAGTGCCGCTTTATACGACTATACCTGTTTCAGCTTGTTTCAGAGTGTGAGGAAGAACGCGATGAAGTTTCTTTGATACGTGGCAGACATAACGATGTACCAAGGGGAGGAATATTTGATATATTTCAACTAGGTAAAACACAGTTTGGCTGACGATCCTGTCGGTACACACCTTTCCGACGCGAGACAGGCCGATCATGGGATCCATTATAACAGAGACATGATATTCGGGGGTAACGCACTCTAATTATCCTTCGGTATCGCCATCGCGTCTCCATAGGTTGGGAAGCGGAGTGACTTTGGAGTCTGTAAAATGCAGTTTTGTTGATAGGTCGGGGTTTTCTCCCCCGCCGACCAGCTTCCGTACCAAGTGACACCTGGGTGTGTTTATAGCAGTCAGTGAAATAAACACATCGACCCCCCCCCCCCCTCCTCCTCCCCCATTGTATAGACATCAACACACGACTTGTTAACATCAATTACGCACTTAGAATGGCATTGTTAATTTTTTAACTTCGCCAGACCTTAGTGTCGGTGCGCAACAAAAAAAACATTAATAAAGGCTGACAATATTGAGTTTTCTAGTTTTTGTAAAACCACGTTTTGGCCGTGGCATATACCAGTATTTCATACAAGGAACTGACGAGGTGTCTCGGGGAGGAGAAAGACTTTCTGTGTCAGGGAAAAGGTTTCTATTTCTGTTTGTGACGTCATATTATTTGAGGATTTTGATGCGTTTCATAAGCATGAAAATTATTTTGTTTAAAGTAAAATATAAAGATATGAATAATCAAAGTACTGAAAGTACTGAAGACACAAACGAATTGGACCAGTATATGTCCATAGTATATTATAGAAAATGATCTGAATCCTAGTTTATAGACAGGCGATTCAAATTAAGCACTAGGTACAGGGCAATTCAATATGGCAGAGGCATTTTTACCAAAACTTATTTTACTAAAAGGAATTAGTCCCTTTTTCCAAACTGTTTACAACCTGGGGTTTGTTTCAGTTTTCAGATCAAATAAGTGTTTGTGTTGTACTGTTTTATAGTTGTTTTCAATACGAAAACAACTATGAATTTCATTGGGATGACGTCACACAGTGAATGATGACATCACGTCTTGGCACCTTCCGCTGCATAGACTTGCACAAGTCAAATATTTAAGAAGTAATCACAGAATACCAAAATCAACCTGGGTGATTCCAGTAGCCAATTATTTTCAACAGTAGTGTTCTTTTCACTGCCTCCAGTCGTTCCCGACTAGTCATCCCTCCAAATGCTATTCAGTCTGCATTGCAACATTTATTAGCAAATAGTTATAAGATTACATAATCACTATTTATAATTAAGAAAGGGGCTGTGGTGGCCCTGGGGTTAATTAAGGTGTTCCGACATTCTACCACTAGCCCTCCACCTCTGGGTTGTGAGTTCAAATCCCACGTAGGGCAGTTGCCAGGTACAAGTACTAGTACTGACCATAGGTTGGTGATTTTTCTCCGGGTACTCAGGCTTTCCTCCACCTTCAAAACCTGGCACGTCCTTAAATGAACCTGGCTGTTAACAGGACGCAAAACAAAATAAACCAAACCAACTTAAGTAAGATGCATATATAATGATGTTATTTTTAGAATTCATAAATTCAAATGAATGGCTATAACTTTGAAGAAACAAACAACATCAATACATGAACCATACACTTTATTTTCACATTTAGCGATAAATAACATCAAGTAACAGTTAAAATCAGAGCTTTGTTTTCATGTCAGAATCTGTCAATTTCTCAAGATCATCTCAAGAATGCAAACATCTTTCATTATCTATTAATTTGTTCAAGTATGAAATTGGCAGATTATGTAACACTTTCCTGAATTGCTCCTAGTAATGTAAATATTAATTTTATATAATGAAGTTTGCTGAAAAAGTTACAGTTGTGGATTTCTTAAACTGTCCATTTGGCATTTCTGTATTTCATTTTGTTGTCGCCCTCGAGCTCGAAGCTCTTTCTCAATGTGGTTCCATGGCTGTTGTCAACTTGTCACCTGTAAATTAAATGAAAATATTATTAATTGATACAGAAGACAAGACAGAAAAGACATGTTTCCATTTAATTTCATATAGATTACCAGGTTTGTAATATAACGATGGTTTACATCATACAACATATCTGTCACATAATCTAGGTTGATGTAGATACTGAGTTTCAACTGCTGCTGTACCGGTAACCACATAAGAATTCATCTTGAATATTGCTGATATCAGTTATTACTTAATCTTAACTAAATCTATAAATATAATAAGTTATTACTATTAGGCTTGATTTTCGCCTCAAGTTTTGCCGAAAGTTACGTATTTTGGGCCTTCAAAAGAAAAATGCATTTACGATGAACCGGGTTGTCATAATCACTTTTTGATCAGTCGATTTACACTTGCAGATTGCGACAATCGATTGTGTTTCATTCATTTTAATTGACCATCAGTACAAAAAAGTACTGATCGAACACGCCTTTTGTTTTTTCATTTGAATGCACCTAATGGGAGATCATTCCTATCAACATGTACATTTTTAAAAAGAAAACGGCGGACAGAAAACAGTCTGAACAGGTCTAAGACATTCAATCATCCAGGGGGAAAAATTTGCAAAAAAAGTTAAAAGAACAGCGGCGAAGTTCACCATTGAACTGTCTTATTAAATATTACAACCCAAATGTATTTGATATTAAGAAGTGGTTATATATTGTCAAAGTATGTTACTAGACCTAATATGTTACATGTTATTATTTGTTATCCTCAAGCTGCAGATGATTTCCTACAGAGAACGATACCACAACTAAAACAACAGCCATCAATTTCGGTTTATTTTTGTATTACAAAATTGTCCGAGATTACGACTAATATGTTATTAAAGAAATGTTATTACAGTTGTTCCTATTACATCAATACATTATGTGTTTTGTTGTTATAATTTTTTTTGCATAGCTTTTTAACTGAAATGAAATGGTGGACATAATTTTGTCAAATTGTCATGCAACTGGATAAAAAAAAATGAATCAAAAAGTTGTTCAAAACACACTGTAAAAGTGGGAATATATGATTTCCATTTCCTTTAATATCTTTGGTTAAATTCAGCAATCAGTCGATAGATATACCACTTCCTTCATTTCTATTGCAAAATGTTGTTTAAGAGTTACTGCCCTTTGACCATCCGTGAAGAGGATCAAATTAAAACTGACAGCCACGGTAAAAGCGAAAACTTCCGATATGCATTCTGTAAAAGCATTAAAGGGGCATCCCGGGGAAGTCTACAATGAAGTTCTTGAATGTACATGCTGTCTGCACTACCAGATACATTTTCCTGTTATTTCAATATTCAAAGCGCACTCAAAATGTGTTTATTAGCCACTTGCAAAATTGCATTCCTTGGGAAAGCCCGATAAAAATAGCGCTGATCACGCGTCAATCACGTGACTATTTTGTCGCAAGTCGACGAGGGGCCCATAGGGAGGGGATACGTAATGTACAGGTCCGATGATGAACCAGACACAAAGTCCGTGTATAAATTTATTGAATCACATTCACATTAATAATCAGACGTTAATTACACACGATATGCATATGAATAAATTTATGTCGACATCTCTGCATCATTTATCGACATCAGTACCTGACTGAAACCGATGCAAATCACAGGGACGTGAGAATTTGTTACAGCTAGCTTTGGACCTAAAATAGGATGTTTAGAGTAATTTTACACATTTGGGGGGTTAAGATCAATTTTCGATAAAAATGCCCCCTCAATGGTCATAAAAGCTACACTGCACTCTTACATTGTACGTTTAACAGTGTCATGTGGGTTTCCGACGATGACAACCATAGGGCAAACCTTAATTTCTGTAAAAAGTTATCTTCACGAATCCTCATTTAGAACCATTTCACAAAAGGTGGGCATGCATTGAAAAGTACAAAAATAAAATGAAATGATTCCGATTTTTTTTATACAACTCGATGTCTTGAAGATTTTTTTTCAGACTATCTATATACCCATATAACCATCTAAAATCTATCCAAATTTCAGCGTCAACATACTTAACACTTACAATTATATATGTATCACGGAAGTCCGTGCACTCATATGACGCACCACGCACTAAACATGTAGAATACATGTATAATATATATCTCAAATTTGGAACTTGTCGAGAAGATAATTGTCCAATACTTAATCCATTTATAAATGTTATGATTCTTTACTTTTTTATGTAAATTTAAAGGTTCGTTAACATATTCAACACAACTGCAGACATGGGACATACATATATATGATTTTCTTTTATTAATTAATGACTTTACTTATATGATGCATATATTTTGGTTCATATAAAATTTAATACCGGGGTCCAAACCCGATAATATTTGTACAATCCGTATTTTATAGATTAGGTATGACAAGATTTTTTTATCCGCACATGATGACATAAATTTATTCATTTTGTCCAAATTGAATCTGTATACATTAAACTCAATCACCCGGGATACCGGCGTTTTACAACGTAACCCCCCCCCCCCCCTACGGTTTTTCTTGTATGTGAAAAGGTTTTTCTCTTCAGCAATATAATTCAATAATGCCGTTTTACTGGAATATTATAAAGGGAATATTACAATACACGCTTTTAAGTTTTACACACGCATTTCATGTAACAGAGGAATGAAAGAGTTATCCCTTGGGAGGCCCCAAAACCAAATAAAAACTGTGTCACCGGCTATCCAGAAGAAAACTGTAACAATGCAAACAATTGGGCTGTTAGTCTCTCCCTTGAATACTTCACATCCCTCATTATGCTTCCGTAATATAATCCTTAGGTTAAAATTTGATTATTCGGCCACTTTTCGCTTGGTAGTTACATGTAGGTCACGCGGATCGCCATTTTTTGTTTACCGATGTAGCTTGTTATGCGCATGCGTTATCATATGTGATGCAAAAAAATTTACATGTCCAAATCGTTGATCAACGAATGGTGATTCCCTTTTTTAATTATTAATTAAAATTTTTGAGAACATATTTCAGCGTAAATCGCCCATTAATTTTCCACAAGAGTATACATTTAATTCATATATACAATAATTCTAAATAAGCATAAAAAAATATAGTTTTAACGTGATGCCTCTTTAAATCTATAGTTGTAAAAGGCTATCGTAAGTATACAGCAGTCCATTTGACATTTCGAAACTCAATAGAGTGGGAAATTAGGGCTAAAGTCGTTACGTTTTTAACTTGTAAACAAACAACAATCGTGTTATGCGTACTGCACTGTGTATGCCGTCACCGTGATATTGACGGGACGCGCTTTTATACCAGGGTCTTTATATACAAACTTCACAAATCATATGCAAGTACATATTTTAAAGAACGACACATCTGACAGTCCGAGATCTAGGGTTACTTATCTTCCTTTTATTTTGTTGACATAACTGAAAGATGGCGGACACAAAAGGATGCTGGATTGGTGATTTCAAATGTACAAAATAACAACGACATTCTGTTGAAACTTACAAAAAATCTATAACCTGTCTAGTAACATGAGACCGAGAAATTCAACACTTACGTTTCTAGATGTCGATGATGCAAAAGAGCTTGAGGGAAAGTAGATTTTTCTTCCGGGTCACAGGTAAACAGCAATATGGCGCCAGAGAAAAGCGGATAGGGGGATATCGTTCCGCGGGAAATGCAACGCGCACATGTGTTACGCAACCTCGATAGAATAATTCCAAATTACATAACTCTGAACATGCAATTTGTAAATGATGTTCTATTGCTTTGTCATATATTTTACGAAACGAAAGCGTGACTTTTCAGTCAGCAAGAAAAGGAACTATTTTCTTTTGCGATTACATATGTTTGTGAAGTGGCAATGGTAGCTTGAGCCAAGACGAGAAAATGTAAAAAAGACAATCGTTGTCCTGTTCGCTTCAAAAATACTACGAACTAAAAGCTGATTTTTTTTGATAGAACAAATTTACTGAACTTTTTTTTCTATCATGAAGTTGAACAAGTTTTAACATATATTTACTGCATAAAATAACGGAGTTACTGTAGAGCAATGTTGTGATTGGTCAAAACGAAGTGTCCGCCAGAGGGCATGGTAGATTTTGTCGCCTACCTCCCAGGGTAATACCAATGACTCAAACTTACGTTTGTGTCAAAAATTCAAATAAAATACAAATGCAGGATTTTGAAACGGGGAAAACAAAATCTAGAGTCGAGGACAGGGTCGGGATCAAACAATCATCATACACCACGTCATCGGATAGTTTAGCCCGTCGATTCTTCCTCTTAGCTTGTCTCATCTTGTCCTTGAATCGATGATTTATATAATTGGTGCTTAAAGAAAATTCAAGTTTTTTTTAACAAATCTGATGGGAAATTGCGGAAAACACGTTTGGAGACATCAGTATGATTGCCTTGAAGCGGAATAAAATAAACATAAAGATTCTATTATAGGTTTCGGAGGTTTACAGAAATCTACACGTAGTAGTTTATTGTGTATATTATAATGATTTTACCTTTTGATGTACATTATGTACAAGGTGAAAGCTATGATGAGACTTATAAGAAAGTGGGCATTTGTAAAGTGGTAAATGTATATATTGTGATAAATGAAGAAGAACGGACTACAAAAATAAAACATAACCTGCATGCCTTCTTACACTAACATATAGTCCGTCGGATGGGACTATAAATGGTGGACCGTGTGAGAATTGTCCAATCTTGCACGAAAAAGATCCCTTTGAGTCTTTCGAAGAAGAGTAGGTGTGATAACGCCGGCTCAGGGGATAGGGCAATATTTTTAAATTCATAGAAATGGACCTTTATGAGCTATTTAGGCGGATATCCAAAATCAAAGATAATACTAGTACTAAATTCGATAGGAAACCCTGTGCGACCAGGTCGGTGCGGAGCGACGGTTTTTTCGGGGTTTTCTTTTTTGGGAACATATTCATCTCACACTCGGTCATCTACCATTCGCGCTACATTTATACGTCATCTTGGTACGACCGGCAAACTCCTCCCATCCATTTCTAGGTAGGACAACTTTAGGCAAAGGGGTCGTCTTCAAAATTATAGCGCCCCTATGTAGGTTGGAAGGCCAGACGACTCCTATATCCACCCTCTCAACCCATTTCCCTTGCCTTTCCTCCTACATACTTTAGCCCTTCTACTCTCTTTCCTATCTTTTCTTGTCCACCGAAGGTCGCAAGGCCATGTGAGGACGTAAAACTCACAAAATAAATAAAATAAAAAAAATTAATTTGATAATCGAAAGGCATTTATTAAATTGTTTGCTATTTTATATTAAAAAGTTAATACACAAAACGCATTTCTTGACTTCAGAAAGAGACTTCTCATCAAATAGGATACCTAAAAATAGAGATATAAGCATTTTCTGTTTTGTCTACATTTTTTCCGTCGGGATGGTGATTTAGAGAACTCCTGTACAATTGGAACAGATTCTACTCAACCATTACTGAACGAAATATATATTTTTTCATTAAATGTATTTTCGATGGAATTTTATGTATCCTGGATGCAACACATTTTCAGTAACAGCCGACGCCAGGATGACGGGAAGGCTTGCACGAGAATGCACGTTCTTGGCAAAGAAAGCACCAAAACAAAACACTCTGCAGGAAATGGCGTCACTCTCCATCAGGAATGAACGAAGGCTTAGCCTGGTCTAGGGGGAAAAGAATGTAAAGCATACGAGGATTTTTCTATGAAAAAAAAAACTGTTTTATTTTAGAAATTGGTGAATAAAAAATGAGTAAAAATAATTCGTGTCAGAAGTGGGATTCGAACCCACGCCTGGAGAACCAGACTGCGACCTGAACGCAGCGCCTTAGACCGCTCGGCCATCCTGACATATGAACAAGCAAGAACAATTTATAAACTAAATTACTGTTATGTAAAAAAAACTTAATTATGAAGAATGCATATAAGGAATATGAAAATTGACAAAAGTTACATTTAAATGAATAAAATAATACTACATAATCAATACTTAATCCTTGTTTGTTTTATACGAAACAAAGGCTTAGTCATAACCCGGAAACACTACTATCCTGTTCTAAAATTATATGCGGTCTGATTGGCTTCATTGATCAAACATCGTGATAAGGGGAATTCCCACTTCCTTGTATCTTTTTTACGCTGTCTTCGATGTTGTCGTGAATCGCATTAGGCCTACAAGTTGACAGCTTTTTATCGATGGCGGGGAAGAAGAAACTTACTCAGGATTCATACATACGGTCTTTACCGTATTCTGCTTTTCGTTATATGGCTATGCAGTTGGATACGGATGATAGATGGAAACTGGTCGCAACTTTCGTTCCTAAAAGATTGACGACTGGGGCTGAGTTTCAGGAGAGATACTCCACACTCCAGATTGACATGTTTGAAGTTAGGGGACGACAACCCGGCGCTAGTCCAACACTTCTTATCCTTAACGATTGGGCAACGCAGAACGCACAACTCAAACATTTACTCGAGGTACGAGCATAGTGACTAAATCTACAGTTTGTTGAACTATATGTAGTTGTATAATAATGTAGGATAGCACTAGAGCTGGGTCGGTGGGTGGGTATATTGGATGGTACATAAATACATAAGTACGCCTGAATACAGGAGTATGAACACAGGTGCTTGGGGTTAGATATTATATATTGTATATATGTACTATATAGCCTCGTATTACTGTTTTAAAATTAGTAATACGAGGCTATATAGTACATATATCTTACACCCAGCAGACCCTAGGACAAGACAAACACACCCATACACATACAGACACCTATCTGCCACCAAGGACACATACAAATACTCCTTCTTCCCACACACAATAACACAATGGAACCTCCTCCCGGTGGCAGCAGTACAATGCCCTACACTAGAGATCTTCAAGGCACATATACACAACGCAGCCCTTGTCGATCTCAAACACACACCAACACCCTAAACTCACAAAATTTTTTATCTTATAGCTCAAAAAATCAAAAAAATACCCACCCACCCCTCACTGTAAATAACAATTTCTTCACTTCTTTTTAATAGTGTCCAGCACAAACAACCTTTTTACCCGTAATCATCATTTTTGATGGAGGGTGTATGCATGATCAAAGAAGAAGTATATACAATATATAATATCTAACCCCAAGCACCTGTGGAGTATGAAGGGTTCTGACTCTGATCTGCTAAATATTGGGGTTGCTGGCGGTTCCCGGTAACCTTGATATTTAGCTAATCAGTCAGACTATAATGCATCCGGGTGAGATTTTTAAGTCTTTGAAAAGTAGCCAGTTTCCTTTGTCCCTGACGCCATATCTGGTTTGGGGCCAGAGCACACTGCTATATGGAAACATGGAATTTGCTAGACACCAAACGGTATCGAGGAGTGACTAATAGATAAAATGACGCGGTCCGGAAATCTTCTGAACAAGAATATTACCTTCCATTTTCAGTCCGGATCAGTACGGTTTACTGTGGTGATGGGACGATGATCAGATATATATATATATAATCAATTACTCAGTAATTGTCCCTCTTCTGATGTGATCATCCATTATGATTTCTGATGATCAATGGACGCATGAAAAAAATGTAGTTTAATTTAAAATACTTATACAAAATATAGATTTATTATTGCTTGTGAGCTCTGAAAAGACATATCTTATACCAATTTATAATGCTTAAAGTTCTAACTAGTATTGTATAGTAATATGTACTATGATGAAGACCATTTCACCAAATGCTGTAACATTGTATGTCAAGCCCATGCAGTGTCGTAAGGAAAGATATCTAAAAAAATCCAAAAATGTAATGGGGAAATTTCGAAAACCAACTGATGGAAATTAGGAGCTGTTGGTGATAATCAGAGTGAGTTCGGATCAATAAATAATCCATTTATTGATATATGTAAGGTATGTGTTGTGTCATAGTCAATTTCTGTTGATAGCACCTCAAAAGTTAAACTCACAGCCACCAAACAGTGTCGGATATAATTCCATGTTTTCATATATGGCCCCACACCAGACATCTATCGGTCGAAATGTCTTAGCCTTGGGTTAGGGCCAGCGGAAACTCGGGTTACACATCATGCAGACATCTCTCTGTCGAAATGTATTAGTCTGGTGTCAGGGCCAGAGGAACCAGCACCAGACATCTCTCTGTCGAAATGTATTAGTCTGGTGTCAGGGCCAGAGAAACCAGCACCAGACATCTCTCTGTCGAAATGTCTTAGTCTGGTGTCAGGGCCAGAGGAACCAGCACCAGACATCTCTCTGTCGAAATGTATTAGTCTGGTGTCAGGGCCAGAGGAACCAGCACCAGACATCTCTCTGTCGAAATGTCTTAGTCTGGTGTCAGGGCCAGAGGAACCAGCACCAGACATCTCTCTGTCGAAATGTATTAGTCTGGTGTCAGGGCCAGAGGAACCAGCACCAGACATCTCTCTGTCGAAATGTATTAGTCTGGTGTCAGGGCCAGAGGAACCAGCACCAGACATCTCTCTGTCGAAATGTATTAGTCTGGTGTCAGGGCCAGAGGAACCAGCACCAGACATCTCTCTGTCGAAATGTATTAGTCTGGTGTCAGGGCCAGAGGAACCAGCACCAGACATCTCTCTGTCGAAATGTATTAGTCTGGTGTCAGGGCCAGAGGAACCAGCACCAGACATCTCTCTGTCGAAATGTATTAGTCTGGTGTCAGGGCCAGAGGAACCAGCACCAGACATCTCTCTATCGAAATGTATTAGTCTGGTGTCAGGGCCAGAGGAACCAGCACCAGACATCTCTCTGTTGAAATGTATTAGTCTGGTGTCAAGGCCAGAAGAAACTTGGGCTACAAACGTCTATCTGTCAAAATGTCTTAGTCTGGCGTCAGGGCCACAGGAAACTCCAGCTATTGGATAAAGTATCTGCTTATAGATATTCTGGCTTGAAATATATAGACTTCATCCTGATTGACCCTTCATGATGTCATTGATTTAAGAATGAAGACACTTGAATAGAAGCTGAGAGTGAATTATGTACAGGGGTTGATTTAGCCGCTGGCCCATTGGCCTCAGGCCAGTTGGGTTTACAGTTAAGAAGACCGCTGGGCCAGTTAATTTTTAGGGTCACAGAGATATAAGTTATCCATTCCTTATTGTGTTCTGTGTACTTTCCAAGCCTTGGTGGTTTTTATTGCTGAATAAAATCATGTTTTTGTTATTCAAAAGTGCTGTAAATCCATTTCCTGCTATCTAGGAATTCAAAATTTTCAGGGGGAAACCCCCGTACCCTCCTTATGAGAGGGGGGCATCCAGCCCCTCTCCATGCTCTCCCCCTGGCTCACGCCTGCGGCCCTCAGACGAGCCAGTCTTTGCCAGTTGGGCCATTTCATTCCTTGAGCAACTGGCATAAAGGACCAGCTGCATTACAAATGTTAAATCTACCCCTGATGTACATATCCTACAATTATGCTAGGTGTGACAACGGAAAATGTATTTGATTCAGAGTAAAAGGCTTGCCTCATTACAGAATACTGTTGGTATACTTAACGAACTGTAAGGGAAATTGATGGGCCTATTTTTACCAGGCATGGGCTTATATTATTGCCGAATAAATACTGTAAGCTGAAATGTCTCTTGTGTTAAAGGTTGCTCCATAATAATGAATTTGATGTTTATGTGTAATTATTGTTGCAGGTATTCCAGAAAGCTAAGATGAAGATAGTTGCAGATTACCTGATGGATCAAATTGACCAGAAAAAAACAGCAAATATGGAGGAGTTGTACAACCGAAACAACACAGACTCCCTTGGGTCTCTGCGAGCTAATATGTCCAGCATGAAAGTCACACAAGACAAAATTGATGACACCAAAAACACAATGTACAACAAATCCAAAGTAAATAATTCAGACTTTGAATCAGACAGTTTGGATCAGCAATCTAGCAGTGGTTCAGAGATGGTCCCATCTTGTGAATACACTGGGGAGCCTTCCGCGGACGTGAAAGCTCCTAATTACATGGCTGGTAAAACCCAGTCTAACATAGGAAACCTATCACAAGAGAATTCAAAACATGCTTCTGTAGCACCCCCTTCCCTAGAGAGTAAAAGCAAGACTCCGGGACTACCTTCCTCCGTAGTCGGTACGAACAGACAACACCTCTCACCTGCATCACTTAAACAAGCCTCCCAAGTTTGTACCCAGGGCACCCCACGGCAGTGTTTCTGCAACTCCTCTCGTGAAATAAGTTATACCATGCTCCAAAGCTTTACCAGGAATTTTGCTGAGTTAGATGTGTCAAAGGGAGGCAATATGATTGGTTGTGGTGGTTTTGGTGTGGTATTTATTGCGGAATCACCTGACGGTTGCAAAGCAGCTGTGAAACAGTTACGACACCCAGGCGATCCATTAATGGAAAAACAATTTCAAACAGAATTAGAAAAGTTATCTAAATTCAGACATGAAAATATTGTATCATTGCTGGGGTACTCTATTGATGGTTCGAAAAAATGTTTGGTGTACGACTATATGCCAAACGGGTCTCTGGAAGAGCGTCTCGGCTGCTTTAGGAAAACGGAACCATTACCGTGGAAACGTAGACTTGAGATTGTTGCAGGAACGGCACACGGGATTGTGTTTTTGAACAGCCATGGTGAGGTTCATCGTGACATTAAAAGTGCAAACGTGTTGCTGGATGAAAACTTTGTCCCAAAGGTCGGAGATTTTGCCACAGTGAGGACAGGGCCGTCGGGAAGTAGCTCTACAGCTATGGAGACCATGCAGGTAATTGGCACCTCTGCCTACATGGCTCCAGAGGCCATCAGATTTGATGTTTCTGCCAAGTTAGACTCCTTTGCCTTTGGGGTGGTCTTGCTAGAGATCCTGACTGGCCTCGCACCCAATGACCCTCGTAGGGAGGAAGCCGACCTTTGGAGCTATGTTCAGGAGACGTGTGATGATAACGAGAGCATAGAAGATATTCTAGACAAATCTGCTGGGGACTGGAACGTTGATGTAGCTGTCGCTCTATATGTCATTGCCCAGAAATGTCTCGATGATAAAAAGAAAAAGCGTGCTTTAGTGGCGGACATTTTACCCGATCTTGAACAGTTCGTGCAGACATGTTGTTCGGACACCTTTGTGTAGTACAATGTACTTGAATCTGACTAGGCCAGGGGACCAAACTTGGCTCAAGAATTGACATGTAAGATACCAATGTAGCTCATCAGAGCTGATTATGTTTATCCTTTATTATATATATATACTATGTAATAATGAAGTTTCTTGTTTAGTTTGCCCAGTACTTCAGCACTTGAGGAATTTCCATTTCTGGCTCTTAAACTAAGGTACATAGCAACATTCACAAACCTCAACAAAACTAGCTGCATTAACTTTAATTTGTTGACAGTTGTACATATTTTACACCTTTGTGTATTTACGATTTGTATGATGAAGATAACATATACTGTACTTGTCATCATAAGGTGACAAACACTCCCCAGGTTGTACTACATACTAACCAACCTCAACAATGTGGTCAGATAAAAACAGTACTTTAGACATAACCAGTTCTTATTTAATTCTGATTTGGCCCATATACATAAGGGTTTGTTCTATGTATAAGGAATATTTTCTGTGTATAAGGAATATTTTCTGTTGTAAGAAATATTTTCTGTGTGACAAGGAATATTAAGTACAGTAGTCTTGCTTACTGATAAAAATGGATATTTCATTGCTGTTGAAATCTTACTGATTAAAATTGACATTTCAGTGCTTTTTAAATGTTTTCAGATTACTTACTGATAAAAATTGACATTTCATTGCTGTTGAAATGTTTTCAGATTACTTACTGATAGAAATTGACATTTCATTGCTGTTGAAATGTTTTCAGATTACTTACTGATAGAAATTGACATTTCAGTGCTGTTGAAATGTTTATCAATGCTTTCTTATGTCTTCAAGGTGATTTTTTCACCAATATATGGTTATATAAATTTTACAATTATGAAACAAGATATTTAACTTAAATTAACCACTGTTGTTGGCCCGGATGTTAGCATGCGAGTGGTCTTATTGTTGGAGGAAACCAGAGTACACGGAGAAGACCCACGTGGTTGGGCATGTGACTCCCAAACCTTCTCACGTCTGGCCGCCTTTGTGGAAGGCAAGTGCGCTATCCACTGCCCCGATCACCCATAATTTTTCACCAATGATTTATATTAAATCCTCCTGGTTGTCAGTTTGTCATAGATCTAATGTCTGTCCACTGCTTTGATAAAGTTTTAATATTACAATATTTCTGTCTTTATTGTTTTTATTAGCTCACCTGGTCCAAAGGACTAAGGTGAGCTTATGCCATACCGTGGAGTCTGGCGTCCGTCCGTCAACAACTGACTTTTTCTTCATAACCACTGACCGGATTTAATCAAATTTAGTAGGAAGCATGCCTGGGTGGCTGGGATTCCAATTTATACAAATAAAGGGGCTGAGGGGCTGACCAAAAGGGGTCCATTTGGCAATAAATATTCATATTAACGATGTCTTCTTTGGATCTAAGCATTTAATGTACAGCATTCATATCTCAGTGGTAGCATCCCTAGGTTGCTGGGATTCAAATTTATACAAATAAAGGGGCTGACCCCTCCCCCCCCCCTCCCCAGGGGCCTGAGGGATGGGGACAAAAGGAGTCAATTTGGCAATATTCATATTAAGACTTCCTCTCTGGATCTAAGCAATGTACAACATTCATATTTTAGTGGTAGCATTCTTAGGTGGCTGGGATTCAAATTTATACAAATGATTGGGTTGAATCCACGGGGGCCTGAGGGATGGCTCAAAAGGGGTCTATTTGGCAATATTCATATAAAAGACTTCTTTTCTGAAACTAAGCAATGTACAACATTCATATTTCAGTGGTAGCATCCCTTGGTGGCTGAGATTCAAATTTATACAAATAAAGGGGCTGACCCCTCAGGGGCATGAGGGGTACGTGGTGCTGAAAGGGGTCCATTTGGCTGTATTCATAGTAATGATTTCTTCTCTTGATCTATGCAATGTACAACTTTCGTATTTTAGTGGTAAGGCCGAACGACAGGTAGGGTGATTTGATAAGCCCACCAAATGATGATGGTGGGCAAATAAAAACCTATATATAAGTACTGTATTTGACCTAATAAGCACACCTGTCTTTATAAGCACAGTCACAGTAGCAGGCAGCAGAGCTGTAAAGGTTAATAACAAAAACACGTGTTGCTGCTTCCATCTTGCTTTTTATTCATCTTTTCATTCTAATTCACAAAGCGGACTCCCCACAGAATCCAGAAAATCACATAAAGGAGATACTCGTACAGTCATATTACCATAACTGTACAATGGGTGCTCTTATTAAAACATAAAAAAAGTTCTTAACCTCAATGATCCGAGTGTCCAGACAAAAAACCCCCTATTTCCTCCCCTCCCCAACCTAGATTTTCTCCCCTCCCCAACTTAGATTTCCTCCCCTCCCAAACCTAGATTTCCTCCCCTCCCCAACCTAGATTTTCTCCCCTCCCCAACCTAGATTTCCTCTCCAACCTAGATTTCCTCCCCTCCCAAACCTAGATTTCCTCCCCTCCCCAACCTAGATTTCCTCCCCTCCCCAACCTAGATTTCCTCTCTTCTCCAACCTAGATTTCCTCCCCTCCCCAACCTAGATTTCCTCCCCTCCCAAACCTAGATTTCCTCCCCTCCCCCATCTAGATTTCCTCCCCTCCCCAACCTAGATTTCCTCCCCCACCCAACCTAGATTTCCTCCCCTCCCCAACCTAGATTTCCTCCCCTTCCCAACCAAGATTTCCTCCCCTCCCCAACCTAGATTTCCTCCCCTCCCAAACCTAGATTTCCTCCCCCACCCAACCTAGATTTCCTCCCCTCCCCAACCTAGATTTCCTCCCCCACCCAACCTAGATTTCCTCCTCTCCCCAACCTAGATTTCCTCCCCCACCCAACCTAGATTTCCTCCCCTCCCCAACCTAGATTTCCTCCCCCACCCAACCTAGATTTCCTCCCCTTCCCAACCTAGATTTCCTCCCCCACCCAACCTAGATTTCCTCCCCTCCCCAACCTAGATTTCCTCCCCTCCCCAACCTAGATTTCCTCCTCTCCCCCACCTAGATTTCCTCCCCCACCCAACCTAGATTTCCTCCCCTCCCCCATCTAGATTTCCTCCCCTCCCAAAACCTAGATTTCCTCCCCCACCCAACCTAGATTTCCTCCTCTCCCCCACCTAGATTTCCTCCCCCACCCAACCTAGATTTCCTCCTCTCCCCCACCTAGATTTCCTCCCCCACCCAACCTAGATTTCCTCTCCTCCCCAACCTAGATTTCCTCCCCTCCCCAATCTAGATTTCCTCCCCTCCCAAACCTAGATTTCCTCCTCTCCCCCACCTAGATTTCCTCCCTCACCCAACCTAGATTTCCTCCTCTCCCCCACCTAGATTTCCTCCCCCACCCAACCTAGATTTCCTCTCCTCCCCAACCTAGATTTCCTCCCCTCCCCAACCTAGATTTCCTCCCCTCCCCAACCTAGATTTCCTCCTCTCCCCAACCTAGATTTCCTCCCCTCCCCCACCTAGATTTCCTCCCCCACCCAACCTAGATTTCCTCCCCTCCCCAACCTAGATTTCCTCCCCCACCCAACCTAGATTTCCTCCCCTCCCCAACCTAGATTTCCTCCTCTCCCACACCTAGATTTCCTCCCCCACCCAACCTAGATTTCCTCCCCTCCCCAACCTAGATTTCCTCCCCTCCCCAACCTAGATTTCCTCCCCTCCCCAACCTAGATTTCCTCCCCTCCCCCACCTGGATTTCCTCCCCTCCCCCACCTAGATTTCCTCCCCTCCCCCACCTAGATTTCCTCCCCTCCCCCACCTAGATTTCCTCCCCTCCCCAATCTAGATTTCCTCCCCTCCCCAACCTAGATTTCCTCCCCTCCCCCACCTAGATTTCCTCCCCTCCCCAACCTAGATTTCCTCCCCTCCCCAACCTAGATTTCCTCCCCTCCCCCACCTAGATTTCCTCCCCCACTCAACCTAGATTTCCTCCCCTCCCCAACCTAGATTTCCTCCCCTCCCCCACCTAGATTTCCTCCCCTCCCCAACCTAGATTTCCTCCCCTCCCCAACCTAGATTTCACATTTGAATCTTTTCCCTGTATATGATCTTACTGAGTACAGCCCTTTTGGGTGTTGTCTTTGTATAGGCTGATTACGATGAATACAGTAAACTCCTAACAGTTATATCTTTCACTTTCTGGACAATTTGTAAGCTGTATAGACATCACTTAAATCCTGTACAGATATACCTAGTAAAGGACTTGCCAATACATGTACTGACAATGACAAATATTGTACGGAAAGTTTAACAGATCCAAATTATTTGGATTCGTTTGTTTGTGTTTTACGTACAGCCATGTATTAACAGCTTTCAGGACGTGCCAGGGTTTTAGTGGTGAATGAAAGCCGTAGTTCCCCCAAGAACAAGAATTCCACGGATGTAGATGTGTTGTTAGGGCAGCAAGCTGTGAGATGGGTTTGAAGGAACAAGCAAAGAAAAAGTTTAATTTGTTAATTTTCTGGATTGATTCTCTGCAATGAAGAAACTTGCAGATAAAATTTATGATATTTAAGGTGTCTCATGACACATACTTCCCATAGATTTTCCTGATTTATTACCTGTTATTAAATATAAAATGTTAAGTGCTCATTCAAGATTTTCAAATGGAAACCAGTAAGTCCTATATAAAGTTTGGGTTGATTTGCCTAAAAGGAACTGGGCACAGATTTTCTATTTATAGTAACAGTGACCTTGACTTTTGACCTTCAAACCTGAAAAGCTATTCCAAGAATGCACTTTTGGTAAGGCAGTACTGTATTAAGTTTGGGTTTGATTGGCCCAAGGTAACTAAGGTTATCACACAGAAAATGTGTTGTGGATGACGACGCTAAAGCCAACGACAGCAACATGGTGATACCTTTATGTCGCCTGCTTTGCTATTTGCAGGCGACGTCGAAACCACCAAGCTACAGCCAGTAGCTGACACATACGCCCCGAGCCCACGACCCTAAGGTAGAGGCCTAAGGCTGGTGGTAACCGAATGTCATGACAGCTTCTCTACTTGGCCAACGAGGTGCAGCACTGGGTACATAAAACACAAACCAAACTTACATATAATCCTTCAATAGGGACAAAAGTGCCGAGGTGCTAGCTCCTATTGATAAGGGAATATCCTGATTTTGTGAGGAGTATAGCCTCCACTGATACAATGTTGAATAAGTCTGCGTTTATATTTCTACCAGTGACTTAAATCTCATCCTAATGTTTATCTACACAAACAGAAGCCTAATAAGCCCACAGTTTTCAACTGATATACATGACACAAAAGGCCCAACTGACCTGCAGCATACACATGACATAATATGATACAAGAGGCCCAATCGGCCTGTTAGAGCTACCTGCCATAGGCCTTATTAGCCTGAAGCATATGCCTGATACAATATGGGTTTATTATGTAGAGAAGAATGTTTATTGGTTTTATACTTTAGTGTCTTTCAGAAAACTTACTGCCATGTAGTCTCACAACATTTCTCAGAGTTTGGCTTAGTGCATTGATTATCATTTGCATAGCCTTGGAATGAGTGATTATGAGAAAAGTTCAGAACCTGCCATGAAAATTATCTTAACATGAAACATTTTCTTAAGAGCCAGTCCTTCTGCACCTGACTGGCACTTGGATCTAAATATCCAATATGGCCTATTTCATACGCCATGTCGCCCAATATATAAACAAATTTAAGTTCATGCTTATTAAATATGACATATATAACATTTTTGACAAAACATGAACTAGATCAATCACATAAATTCTTGGTCCTATTTCTGATCCATTGGTAGACATCACCATTGATATAATAAACTGAATGTGTCAGTGTGACACGTAGACATCTAAACTAGATGTGTCGGTGTACCACGTAGACATCTAAACTAGATGTGTCGGTGTACCACGTAGACATCTAAACTAGATTTGTAAGTGTGACACGTAGACATCTAAACTAGATGTGTCGGTGTACCACGTAGACATCTAAACTAGACGTGTCAGTGTGACACGTAGACATCTAAACTAGACGTGTCAGTGTGACACGTAGACATCTAAACTAGACGTGTCGGTGTGACATGTAGACATCTAAACTAGATGTGTCGGTGTGACACGTAGACATCTAAACTAGATGTGTCAGTGTGACACCTAGACATCTAACACGTAGACATCTAAACTAGACGTGTCGGTGTGACACGTAGACATCTAAACTAGACGTGTCGGTGTGACACGTAGACATCTAAACTAGACGTGTCGGTGTGACACGTAGACATCTAAACTAGACGTGTCGGTGTGACACGTAGACATCTAAACTAGACGTGTCGGTGTGACACGTAGACATCTAAACTAGACGTGTCGGTGTGACACGTAGACATCTAAACTAGACGTGTCGGTGTGACACGTAGACATCTAAACTAGACGTGTCGGTGTGACACGTAGACATCTAAACTAGACGTGTCGGTGTGACACGTAGACATCTAAACTAGACGTGTCAGTGTGACACAAATGCCACTGCTGACAACCAAACAAAAACATGTTTTTTGTGAAAGTATTAAAACATTTCTGCTGGTACTAGGCAAGGCTTTCTAATGTCGTTCACACCAAAAACCAGGGAATTCCCTTGACCATTATTAGCATGATCTGCCTTATTCCTAATGAATTAGTCAAACACTTTCTCCCAGGAGATGTGAACAGTACAGCAGAGGAACAGAACATCATAGCAGTCCTGAGCATTCTAAAACATCACATGTAACTAAGGACGTGCATCTTGTAAAACCATCAAAGTATTTGGCAGCAGGAACAACATTCACTCCACACACATTTATACACTACACTATCATAAACGTGGTGAACATTAGGAATTGTCTGTCCTCTGTCCTCCACACACATATATACACTACACTATCATAAACGTGGTGAACATTAGGAATTGTCTGTCTTCTGTCCTCCACACACATATATACACTACACTATCATAAACGTGGTGAACATTAGGAATTGTCTGTCCTCTGTCCTCCACACACATATATACACTACACTATCATAAACGTGGTGAACATTAGGAATTGTCTGTCTTCTGTCCTCCACACACATATATACACTACACTATCATAAATGTGGTGAACATTAGGAATTGTCTGTCTTCTGTCCTCCACACACATATATACACTACACTATCATAAACGTGGTGAACATTAGGAATTGTCTGTCCTCTGTCCTCCACACACATATATACACTACACTATCATAAACGTGGTGAACATTAGGAATTGTCTGTCTTCTGTCCTCCACACACATATATACACTACACTATCATAAATGTGGTGAACATTAGGAATTGTCTGTCTTCTGTCCTCCACACACATATATACACTACACTATCATAAATGTGGTGAACATTAGGAATTGTCTGTCCTCTGTCCTCCACACACATATATACACTACACTATCATAAACGTGGTGAACATTAGGAATTGTCTGTCTTCTGTCCTCCACACACATATATACACTACACTATCATAAACGTGGTGAACATTAGGAATTGTCTGTCCTCTGTCCTCCACACACATATATACACTACACTATCATAAACGTGGTGAACATTAGGAATTGTCTGTCTTCTGTCCTCCACACACATATATACACTACACTATCATAAACGTGGTGAACATTAGGAATTGTCTGTCCTCTGTCCTCCACACACATATATACACTACACTATCATAAACGTGGTGAACATTAGGAATTGTCTGTCTTCTGTCCTCCACACACATATATACACTACACTATCATAAATGTGGTGAACATTAGGAATTGTCTGTCTTCTGTCCTCCACACACATATATACACTACACTATCACAAACGTGGTGAACATTAGGAATTGTCTGTCTTCTGTCCTCCACACACATATATACACTACACTATCACAAACGTGGTGAACATTAGGAATTGTCTGTCTTCTGTCCTCCACACACATATATACACTACACTATCATAAATGTGGTGAACATTAGGAATTGTCTGTCTTCTGTCTGAAGCCTCGTCTTGTTGTCCGTGTCGTCTTTAGGATGTTGTAGTTGCCATAGGAACAGTACTTACTGGAGATAAAAGGTATGTAAAAAGCACGGAAGAATCGATGAGATCTGTAATGAATCAAATAAAGGGCTTTATTTTTTTACCTTCATCATCTAAATAAATACCTTCAAATATATTTTTAATTTTTCCAACTATAGATGCAAAATGAGCTACTCAAACTATTGGTCGTTGTATTCTGATCGTAAAAATAATGAAATAAGATTTTTAATTGATTTACTCGGTAACTTACCTTGAAGCATCCAAAAAATCGACAGAAAGTAATATTTTCCATTCGTC
The DNA here is from genome assembly GCA_947623455.1 of Mimachlamys varia. NCBI lineage: Eukaryota > Metazoa > Mollusca > Bivalvia > Pectinida > Pectinidae > Mimachlamys > Mimachlamys varia. The sequence goes on along the minus strand of OX392541.1, from coordinate 5,542,121 downwards.
TTTCTTTTGTGAATATCTTGGCTCAAGAGGTGTCTCCTGGGCTAAATCCAAGTCTACTAAGTAATGGCATTTACTTATGTCAACCTGTAAACATCCAAACAAATAATTTTACCTATCAACCTATAAACATCCAGCCAAATCTTATCACCTTTTAAACTGTAAACATCCAAACAAATCTTATCACCTCTCAACTTACAAACACCCAAACAAATCATTTTACCTATCAACCTGTAAACATCCAACCAAATCTTATCACCTCTCAACCTGTAAACATCCAAACATATTTTATCACCTCTCAACTTACAAACACCCAAACAAATCATTTTACCTATCAACCTGTAAACATCCAAACAAATAATTTTACCTATCAACCTGTAAACATCTTACCAAATCTTATCACCTCTCAACATGTAAACACCCAAACAAATCTAATCACCTCTCAACCTCTAAAAATCCAACCATATCTCATCACCTATCAACCTCTAAACATCCAACCAAATCTTATCACCTATCAACCTGTAAACATCCAACCAAATATTAGGTCAGAATTATGCCTTAGCCAAACAATTTCCCTAATTTATCCCTAAAATCTAATGATAACCTATTCCAACTTTTGAATTGGAAGAGTCCAAATGTGTCTCCAGGTTAAATGAGTGAAATTTTGTATGTCCCACCCTCTCACCACACATCATATATCAACATCCCCAACTCCACCTCACTTCCAACTCTAACTTGTCTATCTAAACTTACATATCTGGACTTTTCTTCCGCATTCATGTCATTCATATGACTGGGGATGACACTTGTAGCATCCGGGCCACTCTGGAATGGTTGGGGTAATTGGCCTTTAAAGTCTGATTCAATAAACTTCAGGTTCCAGCTGTAACCATAGAAACATGTCTTGGCTATATATAGGTAAGCTCATTTAAAAACTTTTCTTGTGAACACATCTGGGGTATCTGCTACACATCATCTATGGGTACCCGCTACACACCATCTGGGGCACCCGCTACACACCATCTGGGCATGGGGTACCCGCTACACACCATCTGGGCATGGGGTACCCGCTACACACCATCTATGGGCACCCGCTACACACCATCTATGGGCACCCGCTACACACCATCATGGATACCCACTACACACCATCTATGGGCACCCGCTGCACACCATCATGGATACCCGCTACACACCATCATGGATACCCGCTACACACCATCATGGATACCCGCTACACACCATCATGGATACCCGCTACACACCATCTGGGGCACCCGCTACACACCATCATGGATACCCGCTACACACCATCTATGGGTACCAGCTACACACCATCATGGATACCCGCTACACACCATCTATGGGTACCAGCTACACACCATCATGGATACCCGCTACACACCATCTGGGGCACCCGCTACACACCATCTATGGGTACCAGCTACACACCATCATGGATACCCGCTACACACCATCTGGGGCACCCGCTACACACCATCATGGATACTCACTACACACCATCATGGATACCCGCTACACACCATCATGGATACCCGCTACACACCATCATGGATACCCGCTACACACCATCATGGATACCCACTACACACCATCATGGATACCCGCTACACACCATCATGGATACCCGCTACACACCATCATGGATACCTGCTACACACCATCATGGATACCCGCTACACACCATCTGGGGCACCAGCTACACACCATATGGGCATGGGGTACCCACTACACACCATCTAGGGTACCCCCACTACACACCATCTAGGGTACCCCCACTACACACCACCTGGGCATGGGATACCCGCTACACACCGTCTGGGGCATCTTCTACACACCATCTGGGGTACCCACTACACACCATTTGGGGTACCCACTACACACCATCTGGGGTACACACTACACACCATCTGGGGCATCTTCTACACACCATCTGATGTGGAAATATCCTTTTTGTTGTTCCATGAATAATTATAAGTGACCATCTTTTATTCCCTCAATTTGTTTTTAATTATTCACATGTTCCTTTTTGATATTTAGAAAAAAAAATTTAATCTAAAAAGATTGTTATACATAATATCAGAGCTTAAAATCAAGGGGAGACAACTCTGAGTGAGTAACGCCTGTGAATAACCCTGAATTAACAATCCCACTTAAACTAGCTGATGTTTGCATAATGAGTGTTAAACTTAATAGTCATTAGTGGACACAAGTGTATTGTCGTACACACGATATATGTATGGTCATAGCTAGAAGATTACTATTCTGACTTCAAAATTGTCCATGGTATGTTATCAGTGACCAATAAATATGAATAAAAATTAAAGTGTCATAATATTACTCACAGATGAATGGATAAGAGTACTTCTTTGAATTGCGTGATAGTTTCATAGGCTGAAACTCTCCATATTTGAGTACAGTATATTGCTGTTAAAGTCATGGAAACAAACTCACTTTTCTCCTGGTAAGAAGAAACTGCTAGGAAAGCGATACCATTCCTTGCCGACACAGATATTTACAGGTTTCTCAGTAGAGAGGGTGTGGATTTTGGGGTCAGCAGCAATCTTATTTAAACCTACATACAGGTCGAGGGGCGCATGGTAACCTGCAAATACAATAAAACCGCAGGGGTTCACATAGATATACCCTGATCCCTGAATCACCAGGGGTTCACATAGATATACCCTGATCCCTGAATCACCAGGGGTTCACATAGATATACCCTGATCCCTGAATCACCAGGGGTTCACATAGATATACCCTGATCCCTGAATCACCAGGGGTTCACATAGATATACCCTGATCCCTGAATCACCAGGGGTTCACATAGATATACCCTGATCCCTGAATCACCAGGGGTTCACATAGATATACCCTGATCCCTGAATCACCAGGGGTTCACATAGATATACCCTGATCCCAGCTGAATCACCAGGGGCTTACATAGATATACCCTGATCCCTGAATCACCAGGGGCTCATATAGATATACCCTGATCCCTGAATCACCAGGGGCTCACATAGATATACCCTGATCCCTGAATCACCAGGGGCTCACATAGATATACCGTAATTTCATGCGTATGTATAGCCTGCACTGCCCCCAAATATTTGGGTTTTTTTTAATTATCTTCAGAAAGCCGGTTCCCACATATTGCCCATGGGTTATCTACTACAAAATGACTGACAATAAATTAATATTTGGTATATTAACTATCATTGGAATTCTACTGCCTGTGTCAGGCATCCAATCTCATAATTATAGGGCAAACTAATGTTTATGGATGTACTTGTGAGTTGTGAGAAGGCAAACTAATGTTTATGGATGTACTTGTGAGTTGTGAGAAGGCAAACTAATGTTTATGGATGTACTTGTGAGTTGTGAGAAGGCAAACTAATGTTTATGGATGTACTTGTGAGTTGTGAGAAGGCAAACTAATGTTTTTGGATGTACTTGTGAGTTGTGAGAGGGCAAACTAATGTTTATGGATGTACTTGTGAGTTGTGAGAAGGCAAACTAATGTTTATGGATGTACTTGTGAGTTGTGAGAAGGCAAACTAATGTTTATGGATGTACTTGTGAGTTGTGAGAAGGCAAACTAATGTTTTTGGATGTACTTGTAAGTTGTGAGAAGGCAAACTAATGTTTATGGATGTACTTGTGAGTTGTGAGAAGGCAAACTAATGTTTATGGATGTACTTGTGAGTTGTGAGAAGGCAAACTAATGTTTTTGGATGTACTTGTGAGTTGTGAGAAGGCAAACTAATGTTTATGGATGTACTTGTGAGTTGTGAGAAGGCAAACTAATGTTTTTGGATGTACTTGTGAGTTGTGAGAAGGCAAACTAATGTTTATGGATGTACTTGTGAGTTGTGAGAAGGCAAACTAATGTTTATGGATGTACTTGTGAGTTGTGAGAAGGCAAACTAATGTTTTTGGATGTACTTGTGAGTTGTGAGAAGGCAAACTAATGTTTATGGATGTACTTGTGAGTTGTGAGAAGGCAAACTAATGTTTATGGATGTACTTGTGAGTTGTGAGAAGGCAAACTAATGTTTTTGGATGTACTTGTAAGTTGTGAGAAGGCAAACTAATGTTTATGGATGTACTTGTGAGTTGTGAGAAGGCAAACTAATGTTTATGGATGTACTTGTGAGTTGTGAGAAGGCAAACTAATGTTTTTGGATGTACTTGTAAGTTGTGAGAAGGCAAACTAATGTTTATGGATGTACTTGTGAGTTGTGAGAGGGCAAACTAATGTTTTTGGATGTACTTGTGAGTTGTGAGAAGGCAAACTAATGTTTTTGGATGTACTTGTGAGTTGTGAGAAGGCAAACTAATGTTTATGGATGTACTTGTGAGTTGTGAGAAGGCAAACTAATGTTTTTGGATGTACTTGTGAGTTGTGAGAAGGCAAACTAATGTTTATGGATGTACTTGTGAGTTGTGAGAAGGCAAACTAATGTTTATGGATGTACTTGTGAGTTGTGAGAAGGCAAACTAATGTTTATGGATGTACTTGTGAGTTGTGAGAAGGCAAACTAATGTTTATGGATGTACTTGTGAGTTGTGAGAAGGCAAACTAATGTTTTTGGATGTACTTGTGAGTTGTGAAAAGGCAAACTAATGTTTATGGATGTACTTGTGAGTTGTGAGAAGGCAAACTAATGTTTTTGGATGTACTTGTGAGTTGTGAGAAGGCAAACTAATGTTTATGGATGTACTTGTGAGTTGTGAGAAGGCAAAAAAAGGAAACAATTATTTGATATGTTGACATCAATATTGTCTGCTGTTCATTTATATAGGGATTGTACCTCATTTTGACTGGGTATACGGTAGTATGCTTGCAGTTGGCAACGAACATATTCTATGGTGCGCGTTAGAGCTCCATATTGAATATGTTTGTTGCCAACTACGGGCATACTACCGTATACGCAATCAAAATGAGGTACAATCCTTATATTTACATCATTATTAATTTTCAAATATTATATGAAGAAAAAAACATTTGAATCAGGTTGCTATAATGGTAGCTAAGATGGTGGCTACGATGGTCGTGGTTGCTAAGATAATATAGTCTCACTGAATCCTCATCAATATATTGGTAAGTTTAGAAAATTCACAGTGAATGGCACTATTTTTATTTCATATGCAAATTTGGTAACAAATAATATTACTAGCACTTCAAATTTATTTCTTTATTTATAACGGTCGTTATGTACACGCATTGACACAGTGGTCTGGTTGTGACGCGATCGGACGCCACAACTACAGGGCGGCGCCATGTTTGTGTTACCGTCAAAAAATTTCGAATGCGTATCATTGGAATCAAAAGTTTGCCAGAAACAGTTTATTGTATAATCAGACAAAAGGTATTTCATGTATGTTCCATGTTTCAAAATCTTGACGGAACCAAACAATGACCGACAGTGAATAGTTATTGTTCTGAAGCGTGAACGACGCCATATTTGAACAATATCAATCCGCCGAGCCTTTTATTCATTGCGTATACACTAATATATTCGCATTCAGAGTTTACTAAGCTCAAGAAGGGAGGGTGTAAATATATTTAATTCAATGAAATACTGCTGTTTTGGACTGAAATTGTGGTAGAAACAGGTCATGAGTCTATTCATTGTGTTACCTCTATATATACAGTCAAAAGTCTTTATCTCCAACTCGTTTTGGAGTATATTGTCAGTACCAGCCAAACTTTGTACCCAACATACAAACTCGCTTTAACAACTGAAATAACTCCATGTTTTTCCACGGTTCCTACCAACTTTGAGATAACAGGTAGATTTTACCAGATCTGTTCCCTTCAGTAACTAGTATATACCTACCTTGGTAGACAGCCAGTATGCGTGACAGTGAGATGATGGAGAAAGTCACTGCTGAGATAACAGGTAGATTTTACCAGATCTGTTCCCTTCAGTAACTAGTATATACCTACCTTGGTAGACAGCCAGTATGCGTGACAGTGAGATGATGGAGAAAGTCACTGCTGCGGCCTGAGAAATCCAGTTAGTATGATCAGTGTAGTGTCTGGATGTCTGACTGGTAAATAGATAGCACCACAGCTTCTGTAACAACAAATAAACAAAAACAATTTTATAATACCGACAAATAAACCAAAACAATTTTATAATACCGACAAATAAACCAAAACAATTGTATAATACTGACAAATAAACCAAAACAATTTTATAATACCGACAAATAAACCAAAACAATTTTATAATACCAACAAATAAACCAAAACAATTTTATAATACCGACAAATAAACCAAAACAATTTTATAATACCGACAAATAAACCAAAACAATTTTATAATACCGGTAAATAAACCAAAACAATTTTATAATACCGGTAAATAAACCAAAACAATTTTATAATACCAGTAAATAAACCAAAACAATTTTATAATACCGACAAATATACCAAAACAATTTTATAATACCGGTAAATAAACCAAAACAATTTTATAATACCGGTAAATAAACCAAAACAATTTTATAATACCAACAAATAAACCAAAACAATTTTATAATACCGGTAAATAAACCAAAACAATTTTATAATACCGGTAAATAAACCAAAACAATTTTATAATACCAACAAATAAACCAAAACAATTTTATAATACCGGTAAATAAACCAAAACAATTTTATAATATCGGTAAATAAACCAAAACAATTTTATAATACCAACAAATAAACCAAAACAATTTTATAATACCGGTAAATAAACCAAAACAATTTTATAATACCAACAAATAAACCAAAACAATTTTATAATACCGGTAAATAAACCAAAACAATTTTATAATACCAACAAATAAACCAAAACAATTTTATAATACCAACAAATAAACCAAAACAATTTTATAATACCGGTAAATAAACCAAAACAATTTTATAATACCGACAAATAAACCAAAACAATTGTATATATATAGTTTTGTGGTGGGGATCTCAATTGCTTAAAAGTTATAACGCAAAAGTTAAGTCTGCAAAGGCATGACAGACCCTGGGATCAAATCTAAAATACTATGTATATTGTGTTTTTAATCCAAGTTAAAAAACATTTTTGGTCCCACCCTTCAGCCCCCAGGACAGGGGGTTTTCCCCTTAATCTGTACAATTTTGAATTCCTACCTCTCATGAATGTTTCCAACCAATTATGATTGATATCCAGGCAATAGTTCTAAAGAAAAAGTTGTTAGTAACACCAATATGATCAAATTTATCCCCTTTTGGCCCGCCCCTCCACCCCCTGGACTCTGCCAAACCATGAGAAACTTTTTTATTTCATACTTAGTATGCTACCAGTGATTTCAGAAAGGAAGCTGCTTAAACCAATATAGCTAAAAAAAATGTTTGACCCATGCCCCAAAGCCCCCTGGAGGGTCAGTCCCACCATTATTACAGTTTTGAATCCAGAGCACCTAAGGATGCTTCCTACCAAATAAGGTTGATATCCAATCAGTGGTTATGGAGAAGAAGTCGCTTAAACCAATGTAGCTAAATAACCCTTTTTGACCCCCCCCCCCCCTCAGCCCCCTGGGTGGGAGGTCAACCCACCATTAGTACAATTTTGAAAAGGTATGCTTCCTCCTAGATAAGGTATCACGTAACTTATATTCATGAAAGAATATGCTGAAAATCAAATTTTTTCCCCTATAACATAAGCAAATTTCTACTCTGATGGAACATCATCAAGACATTTTATGATGTCACAATAGCATTATTACACATGTTTTGTACAATATTTATAACACAGATGTTTGACGTGACAGAATGGATCAGCTATGTGATCAAAGTACATATTTAATACTGATGAAATACTACATGTACCATCACTTGTACCTGTATGTAGTTATTTAATACTGATGAAATACTACGATCACTTGTACCTGCATGTAGATATTTAATACTGATGAAATACCACAATCACTTGTACCTGTATGTAGATATTTAATACTATTGAAATACTACGATCACTTGTACCTGTATGTAGATATTTAATACTGATAAAATACTACGATCACTTATACCTGTATGTAGATATTTAATACTATTGAAATAATACGATCACTTGTACCTGTATGTAGATATTTAATACTATTGAAATACTACGATCACTTGTACCTGTACGTAGATATTTAATACTGATGAAATACTACGATCACATGTACCTGTATGTAGATATTTAATACTGATGTCATACTACGATCAATTGTACCTGTATGTAGTTATTTAATACTGATGAAATACTACAATCACTTTTACCTGTATGTAGATATTTAATACTGATGAAACACTACGATCACTTGTACCTGTATGTAGTCGATGCTGATGAAACACTACAATCACTTGTACCTGTATGTAGATATTTAATACTATTGAAATACTACAATCACTTGTACCTGTATGTAGATATTTACTACTGATGAAATACTACCATCACGTGTACCTGTATGTAGATATTTAATACTTATGAAATACTACGATCACTTGTACCTGTATGTAGATATTTACTACTGATGAAATACTACGATCACATGTACCTGTATGTAGATATTTAATACTATTGAAATACTACGATCACTTGTACCTGTATGTAGATATTTACTACTGATGAAATACTACGATCACTTGTACCTGTATGTAGATATTTAATACTATTGAAATACTACGATCACTTGTACCTGTATGTAGATATTTACTACTGATGAAATACTACGATCACATGTACCTGTATGTAGATATTTAATACTATTGAAATACTACGATCACTTGTACCTGTATGTAGATATTTACTACTGATGAAATACTACGATCACTTGTACCTGTATGTAGATATTTACTACTGATGAAATACTACGATCACTTGTACCTGTATGTAGTCGATGCTGACAGATCCATACAGAACAAAGAGTGGGTAGATGGGAAACAGGAATCGCTCCTCCTACAACAAATAACAGACAGTATTTAATGTAATTAAAACTTTATATGAAAACGTATTTGACTACAAATAGAGACAGTTTACCCCTATCCTCTTACCATCATCACTGCTGCCCACCGTGGGTACAAAATCTGACTCTAGGAAATAGATGTTGAACCTGACAAGAATTCTCACTGCCGAAATTAACACTTTCCTTCTAGTATTGAATGCTTGGGAAGTCCCTAAACAAGCTTGCCCCAAAACATTAACCGGAGAGAAGGACAGATGGACAGATGGACAGACAGGGTGATTCTTATACATCCGCCCTACCCCCTAACTTTGTTGTGTGGGTATATAGCGCTGTAATATAACCCACAGTGTAGTTTGTAGATTGCGCGTTTCAGGACTCACAGCTACAGACGCTTTCGAGTGGGAACTATCGCTCTCCACGAAACACCGGCACGTTGCCGTTTAATCCACCGCGACTCCTCGTTCACTAGCCCACCGGCACTCAACGGAGGACCGTGACCCCACTGTACACCGCAACTCAACTTTTTGCCACCACCGTGGAACGTGGTGTACACGTAGTGTGTATGTCGCGATCCTAAAACTCACACGTTTCCCTTGTCTACACCACCGTGTAGCAGTCTTCTCCTTTACGTGTAATGTATCCGTCAGTAGCACGCTACAATGTAGGTTTACCACTCTACACCTTGGACCATGTTGGTTACATAAGCTAAGTCCTCATACACATAAGAATTTAATGAAATATTTGAGCACGGTGAAAACGTATCAATTTTGAAACCACAAATTAAAGAAAAATGAGTAGTGTATACAGTTTATTTTGGGTATATTGAAACAGTGATATGATTGTTGAAGTAATTACGACAGTACGGACAAAGACATTGTCAAATGTTCAAGGCTATCGTCTCCTTTATCAAGACACAAAAAACACTACATCACATACACAAATGTACATAAAACATTAAGCGAAGTATTCCATGTATGCGATGTAATGTGTTTTTGTGTCTTGATGAAGGGGTGGATAGGCTTAAAAATGAGTATTTTAGGTACTATTGTTATTACTTCAACGATCATAATTATGTCTATGTTCGGATCCGGTATATATAATGGTCAATATCGTCGATATTACTAACTAGAATGGCTCTCTCTGATCATGAGGCCGGACAGGTACGAGTCAAAAATCGTCTTTCTTCGTCATTTGTGTTTCTGTGTTATTCATAAATAAATTAAACACAATGTATCATATACATGTCATAATTGTATCGTGATTAATATATATAATACTTGTACAATTCGTATCCATTATATACATTGCGATTCAGGTATTCACATCATCTACAATAGACGATTAGACACTATGATAATGTCCAAATACCAGACCGTCTATTACTGTAACATTGAAACATCTTTTATTAGGTATTTCTGTATATGCGATTTGATGTCGTAGATTGTGAGGTCGAGGTCGCACAAAGCACGAGTCAAAAGTTGTCTTCCTTCACCATTTGTGTTTCTGTAATATATATATATATTCGATGCATCAAAATTGTAACAATGGTTATCGAATTGTCTGCCTTTATTATAAAACGAAATGAACGTTAAATGTGGCCAAAGTGAATTGACAGGATATCAAAACCGTGGAAAGTAGCTAGTATCGTTTTGCAACCGAATTTTTAGCAAGAATATAGTCTGTTTTTTACTTAAATATTTGGACGTAGCTTCAAATGGTATACGATAAGCGGCGTAAACGGGTATTTCCTGCTCCTCAGACTGGTCTATGATCGCCGATAAGTAAAAGTTTGCCAACATTCCGAAATTGGCAGTCCTATAAGGTCTTGGTCACTTTCAAGTCGCGTCATCAATTGGAACAATGAATATTTTCCAGATCGTCGGTCAAAATGGTCCAAGCTTGACCAAGACTTTCAGACTTAGTTCGACATATTACTGCATGAAATTACCATGTGACACTTTGTGTGACAAGTCGGTTACATGTCAGTTATAGTAAGGGGCGGAGCTAATTCTATCGCGCTACGAGGTTAAGAAGTAGCACCGCCCCTCTCGTACAATAACTGACATATTGCTATGATATGACCAATACATATGTATTATAAACATAAAAAAAAATCTATCGTAAAGCATATGTAATAAGGAACGTAAAATTTCTATAATGACGTATATTTATAATTATATACCACGGGACACTACCTATATCATGACGTGAGTACAACATGAACATACATCAATTATCATGCATAATTTCATCTGGTATTACAGAACAATTTTAATATACTGCTGTGGACATGCATCTACGTCCCGCCCTTTGTACTTGATTATTTATAGGGATTGAACGGTGTTTTTTAATTTTCATGCCGGTATGAATGCAAAGCGGTTACATCCATATTGCATGAAGCCCGCTAGGGCTTCATGGTCAATATGGATGTAACCGCTTTGCATTCATACCGGCATGAAAATTAAAACAACGCCGTTCAATTCATATATTTACATTTTTACTACTGAACAATTGTCTAATTTATTTTCTTATTTATTTAACAACTGGTTAATCAACTGCGTTTGTTATTGCGCCGTCCTTTAAACGAAAAAGGCGGAACAGCCATAATTTGGGTAAAATTGGCGCCAATAATCTACCATAGTCATTTGAACGTTTGACGCGGGGGCGTACTCCATGTTATCCGAAGCGGAGCCGTAAGACTCCCATTGAACAAGACTAATATATTACGTCATAAGTAATTCACGTGAATGGATGTATTCATACTGTATTCATGATGTATTCATAGTCTAGTGTTTGTTGTTTTCAGTTGGTATGTTCATATAGAGAAGAAACAATCAGAATGTAAATATATTGTAATATACCGCAATTCTTAATTTGCTATTTCACTCACGTTGATCTAATTCCGTCGTGTTACGTGTTGTATTACGTTATAATTAATGCTATCGCTATTGCTTTGTTTCATACAACCCGGCTTTCCATGATAATATTTCACATATCACATATCAGTTGAATTTTACATTAAAATACCATCAATGTTTGAAAGTGATATCCAGCCGATATCGGCTTACGAGACACTATACATATATGGAAGATAAGGTCGATCATACGCCGATATAGTCAAGGAAATAACCTGATTTTACACGTAAAACATTTTGTACAAATAGTTAGTATAGTTTAAACATTAATCACATTTCATGTCAACCATATCAAGATTAAAGATTCAAAAAGAAATATATATAGATACTTAATGTGAGTCTGTCTCCTGTAATCTTTAAGCTTGTTTTGTAGTCCTAAATTATGTCCTTAAAGTATGTACAAAATATACTTCAATGAATATTGAATAAAACTATTGTTTAACTTATTACTGACGTGCGTAGATGTTAGTCGCCGGTTATCAAATGGGAGGAATACATGGTTTATAATTACAGATCTGACTATGTAGAAGAAAAACCTGCACATTACAAATTTGGAAAATAAAAAGTGTTTGATGTCGTCAGTTGATCGACAATGTACGGAGTATCATATCTACGTACAGAATAATTCAATTCCATTGGAAGTTTGAGATACTACTGTATTTGTACTCGTGACGAAATAAAAAAACCAATATGTTGATCAGAAAAGTATATTCTATTATAATAAAAGTTGACTACTATAATCTCCATGTCCCGTTTAACCGAGAGTCGTGAGAACTGATATTATGACTTGATTGTTTTAAACTCCATTGAACGGCGGTCACAATGTTCGGGTGGATAACGAGTTGGCCCCGAGTTTTAGTATTGTTACGAAACGTGAAGTCAAATGTAAAGAACCTAACGAAGGCATTTAAATCAAACAGATCCGTCACGACGTAACATTGGATCTATTACCAGGAGCTGAAATGATACTTAAGAAAATATCATTTGTTATAATTAGTACATATTGTAATTAAAAAACACATCCCGACCTGGGAAATAACCAATATTTTACAAGAAAGAGGAGAAATGAATCTTATGAGACGAGCGGGGCGCGAACCCGGGATCTCTATGTTATAAAACCAGGCCGTTACCATCAGACCAACAGGTTCCGACTGGTTCGCATGGTTCGTAATTTCCTGATATTGCTATGCAAGGTCGTGTCTCCACGTAACAGTGTACATGTAATTAGCCGTGCCTAGGTTGGAGTCCGACCACACGACGACTGTATAGTTTAGCTGTATAGCTCATCACTGAAAAGTCATGATATCGTTCTGATAATAGTACAGTGTATTCATACATATAATGACAAAGCTACAGAGAGTCGGTCTTCTAGTGCTACAGCTAAGACATTAACGATGAACCAGTTTTAATTCATAAGAAGAAAATGATGTACCAGGTATGGTACAAAACGTGCTTCATATACATATACATGTACTATTTCACTTCACCTTCCTACACAAAACAATCTAAACACGAACTCTTACACGGAGAACACTGTCCGCTATCTTACACATATATGCCGAGACGTAACTCACGTAATCCTGCACATTCCATATAAAATTATAAGCTTTACACATATTCATTCAACAAACTGTTCAGTTACTAATCATAAATGAGTATACCAATATGCCGGTATTGCCGCTCTTCACATTGGGTAATCGACATGATATACCGGTATGTAGCTAAGCACAGTTACTTGAGTTTCTGTCAGTAAATAACATTTATATATATATATATATAAGGAGTCGCTATTACTATAATGGAGGGGGGGGGGGGGTTCCTTTTATATAGGCCTATGCCTATATATATATATTTTTTTTTTATTTACTGACAGAAACTCAAGCAACTGTGAGCTAAGCTACCGATCCTGTCTATATCCGGAGTAGCAAAGCGACAACATCGAACAACAAAAACGATAGCGTCTATTCAAGTGGTGACAGATGACGATGTATTCAAGACAGTAATCAGATTATAATTGTTCGTTGTGCACTGATATACAAGCTTAATAATGTAAGATGTCGTTTCTTAATATGTTGGAGTTTGTCAGAATAAGGCAGATAGTCAGACCTACTACCCCGGCAACTCAATATTTTCAATTTCAGGTGGCTACTAGTACATCGGAACACTTTCGGCATCCTATGGCTTGATCTTTGTATGAGAAAGTTTGGTTTATTTAGTTTTTTGTCCTATTGACAGCCAAAGTCATTTAAGGACGTGTCAGGTTTTTTGAGGTGAAGGAAAACCGGAGTACCCGGAGAAAAACCACCGACCTACAGTCAGAACCTGGCAATTGCCCCATGTGGGATTCGAATTCGCAACCCAGAGGTGGAGGGCTAGTGGAAGAATGTCGGAACACCTTAACCACTCAGCCACCGCGCGCGGCCCGTTAGAAAGTACATAGTGTCAAACACATGTTGCTTACAGTTAAAACCATCAAGGTTTTTGGCAGATATGTTCGGTTTATTTTAAACAGACGGCTGTATGAGGTGGAGACAATTGTTACATTCCGCCTCTGTCGGAATGTAAATGTAAGAACATACACTATAGCAATAAGTATAAAATTATAACGTTATACGAGATGAAATTACATGTGAGCATTGATGTAAATTACAATATAACGGACAGGACGTATATATATAGAAACAGAACCTGAACTGAATATGTATACATCTGAAGATGGCATATAGCCTTTCCTTTGAAACCCTTATATATATCAGAATGTTGATGATGTTGCTGCTGCTGCTGCTCCTGCTGTTGTTGCTGCTGCTGCTGCTGCTGATAATGATGATGAGGAGGATGTGACAGAGAAATCTCCAATCCAAGGAGTGATATTCTTGCGATACTTAGATTAAACATTATTGATTGATTGTATCGGACACAATCATGACGTGAATGATTAGTCAGTGATGAAGATGATGTTGTTGTTTGTTCCATATATGTAAAAATGTTTATCCTAGAAGTTGTAACACTTACGTAAATAAATTGAAATGAATTGAATCTGAGACAAATTATCTGTATTGTACTATATATTTAAAATGTGAATGGCTTACAGTTAGGGCATGGGGATAGCAATGATAACCTAATCTAACTCCTAAGTACATTGATGTATAATACGTTTTGTACAATGAATAGTGTAGTAAAATGAGCGGGGCGTATCAATATGAAACACAATCAATATTATTATTATTTATAATTACATGTAATAGTTCATCTTTACGGCCTGTTAAATATTGTTTATGTGTCTTAATGGCCGTCAGCAATAATATAGCTCCGTGCTGTAACAAATTCGCAGGTCCCTGTGCAGTACACGTGTGTTTTGTCAGTACCCGCATATAGGTAACACTACGTCTATCCTTTTCCTATCATATATTATACCATCAAACACATAACTCAACACTTCAATTATGCAATAAGCCGTGTGGACATTTAGAATGTGTCTGTATCTCATCCGAATTCATGTTGTTCTCTCTGTTGTGGAATACTTTCACTTGAAAAAACGGTCTAGTCGGCTCGAGGTCCAAGGCTAGAATGACTGGGACCCGGGCCTACGTACATGTGTACCACCTCCACGTGATATTTTCACGTGCTACTCGCTCTACCCGTAAAGCTCTCGCTATCTTCATGAATATTCATCCCTATCCTGCCAACTCATAACATACGAGTACCAAAAACGTACAGACAATATTTTCCTGCTATTCGATGAAACGCAGGAAAATGATAATTCTGGTATAGGCAGCAACGGTACCGTTTCGATTCCTCATCGTACTATTTAATAATAATAATAATATACAACATTTATATAGCGCTCTATATAATTTGTAAAATTACTCTAAAGCGCTTCACAACATGTAGATAATAATTTGATACTTACACTGCATAAATAAAGAAGTTATTACAATCTAAGCTAATGTGATAATATATATATTTGATCAATCGATTTCCTGTTTAGCTCCTATCATTATTTATGCGAGACGTAGCTCCTCAAATCTGAAATATTGTCCCGTTACCCCAAACTAAAAGGAAAATCCGGACCGGTTGCATGTAAGCAGATACGTATTAAGCCTTTATACGTCTCTGATGTAAGGTTATGCGACTCTGGAAAAAACATTTTAAATATCTTATTCATACTACATTTGTTAACTGGAGTACCTGTTATATATGCACTTTGGCTATGACATATTCAGGTAAGGGGTAACACATATTGGTAAATACTTTACCTGTTAATTCACAGGTACATGTAGGTATCGTTATGCCCTATGGCTATATATTCTATATAAGTGGCTAGACCACAGGGGCTAGGCACGGACCTATGTAACTTACGAAATAATTGTAAGATGATTATTTACCTTTCTCGAATATAGCCCCATCGCACTACTACATTGTATATATCTGTGACAAGGGAAAGAACTAGCCTGAACGAGAAAATCGACCTATTTTTACTCTAAGCTTGTTTTCGTCACTGAATGAAATCCAATTTTTTACATGCATGCCTGAAGGTGAAACTTCAATCTTCAGCCGATACCAACTATATCCCGCTTCACGTATGTAATAGGTTACTAGGCTGTCTAGAATCCGAGGTTTTGCATTAAATGGGCACTTGCCTGAAAATAGGTCGATTTTCTTGTTCAGGCTAGTTCTTTTCCTTGTCACAGATATATAGTAGTGGGATGGGCTATATTTGAGAAAGGTTAACAAATTATCTGACAATTATTTCATATAGTGACATAGGTCCGTGCCTAGCCCCTCTGGGCTAGACAAGTACAGAGGCATACACGTTTCGTTGTTCCAACTCAGACGCAAACGGTACGGAAGTGCTGAGGAAATCCTAGGCAAATGCTACGGATGACGGTTATATAAAAAGCGGAAGCATAAGGAATGAATATATCCACGACACATGTACAGAGGAAGAATGTATGAGTGTATGAAAATAAAAAATATGTCTCGTGAATCATAAAGACAAAGCCGGTCGTAACACGGATATATATCTGTGTACGTAGTGGCGTTAAACACGTAACTAACTAAACGTATCTATCATAAAAAAACACCAGTCATGGGTATGCTAACAGATTAAAGCGACGACACACAGGTAATAAAATATTACGGTTAGAAGCATTTCTACCTGCTTACCAAATCGAAGCCTATAGTGGCTACTGGTCTTTTAATCAAAAGGCCGGCTGGAAGAAAGTCTGTGCTACGGATGTAGTACGAAATTTCTTTTTGAGAAAACAGTTTTGTTTTTACATTCTATCTATATAAATTATTTGTTGTTCTTGTTTAAGTCTATAGCGACAGGAAAGTTATACATGTATCATTTAGCATAATGACCGTGTTCCCCTTTTCAATTTGAAAGACAAACTAGTGCATGTTGGTAACTATTTTCAATCAAAAACATAATACATGTGTATACTTACTAAAGTAATTTTCAATTCTTTATATGCAATTTCTTTATCGATCATATATATGGATAAACTGACCCTCCAACTACAGGTAAATCTTATCTGTCGGTTCCCTGGTACTAAAGAAACGTTAATGCATGCCCCGAGGGGTATGTACTGCTGAGTATACAGTACCGAAGATACAGGTGTCTAATGCCCGGGCCAATGTCAGATTACATAGGTACAAAAACATACCACACTATGCTGGTCACGTTGTAAGTACTACTGAACACACGTCTGAACAGACACGTATATATGTATTTGTATAGAATCGTCCCCGCCGTCTTGAACATTACATGTGAAAGTTAAATGTTTTATTATGTATACAACTATATGCTTTATTCCATAATAAAAGTCAAGACCACAGTCATATATCTATAGTGCCAATGTGTACGTCTCTGGTAAGATACGTCCCTGCTCAAACGAATAGTCTCTGGTAAAACGTAACACCCGAGTTAGTCAAGATATTGCACGACTGAGGTTTTACAGACAACACCACAAAATTAGATTGAGTAGCAAAACTACGAAACATGTTGTTCCTTTGTGCTCAATACATGTTGATGTTATTTGCTACAACTTCATATATGAAATTTTAAATGTACATCGACACATGCAATAATATGTAAACCCTCTGATGCACATACAGATACATATATATATATATTTATAAAACTCGCAATAGATTGTTAAAAGTTTAAATACACATTGGGTTTTTTAAATCTCAAAATATGCTGAAATAATTTAACAGTTATGATTATTTGTTAATGATTAATCAAGTTTCTTTGTCTGCTTAGGATTTATGCAAGGGCTCTGGTACTACATTTATTTATGTTTTATTTTTTATTTATTTGATCTATAACATTCTTCATAAGATAGAATGAAGAGTAGCTTCCCTTTATTGGAATATGACATGAAGTCATTACCTACTGGCTTTTACAAATTGAGTGTCTCTGGTATCCGTAAGTCCAATTCACAGCTGACCAATTAACACTAACGACCGTATCGGGGACTGGGAGATTACGTGCTCAATGGCACACTCGACCAGAAACGCTTGACTGATTTTTGACACCTCCTGATGACGGGGGTGTATAGAATTGTGCTCGGGGCTGTTATTTCCCTGACCAAGGGACAACCAACGCATCTTACTTGTAGGGCTTTACCTGTAATCAAGTGTACCCGGTGAACGGACAATTAACTTTAAAACTGACGTAATATAATCACATTTTTTAATCATACAAGATGACTTTAATAAAGTAAGATTCATGGTATTCACGTAAAAAAAACCCCAACATTTATTTACCATTTATATGCTTGTTTAATGATACAGAAGATGTAACTGTTTGTCAATATTTTAACTTTTTAATGTGAGTGACATTTTTAGTTATTTATACGTTTAACAAGAAACATTGTTTATAAAATAAATTCTTTTCTCGACACATTGTTCAATAGGCTTTAATCAAAGCATCCATTACATAGTTTCCTGTTTATTGGTACGTACCTGACGACACATTCCAGTGATGCTGATAATCTCAGAAAAGAAAGATACAAAGAAAACAAACATCTGCATTGTACAATTAAAGAACAAATTTACTCTTCTTATTTTTGACAATACGTCCAAAATATGTAAAATGGACCCTCGATAATCCGGATATCTTTAATTGACGATCTGGATGTAATATTGCTCTCTATCGCTTGTTTTCATGCATGTTGACGAACTACATTTGAGTGTAGACTAAAGGTTACACAAAGTGCACTCCGAGTGCACTCTGTTTGGACTTGGAGTGCACTCCTTTGGACTCCAGGTAAACTTGGAGTGCACTCCGTTTGGACTCCAGATGAACTTAGAGTGCACTCCTGGTCCACGCCAAGTCTACCTGAAGTCCTATCAGGCATTAATACTCTACATATAGGGCCACACTCATATTACATTTTAAATTGTAGATAGTACTACATATATATGTATCTTTTTAAATCAATCAATCAATATTTTTGTTACTGTATATGTTTATATAAAGTGTCATTACTTAGTTGTTTAACTAGAAATATAGACTATGCCTGCTGTTTAATCTTTGTATAATATGTGTAATAAAATTATAGCTGATCAGAATGGATATATAATGTTATAAGACTGTTATATTTTAATTAAAACATTATTCATTCAAGTATAACGTGAAGAAGAATTACTGTTTCACATTTGAAAGTTTTCAAACTACAACAAGCTCAAAACACAATACACAATGAACGAGTTTTGATAATTGGGTGTTGTCCGTCCCCTCCCTATTCAATGTTGTGTCTGTATCAGGTCAGATCAGATGTGAAGATTTAGACAGGCTTACACTTGGCCGTCTAATTAGATAATGACCCCCTCCCCCCCAGGCCTCAACCCCTCCTGGTCAACCTGTATCAGGTCAGAGGCCTGATAATAACCCCGGGGCCCCTGATTGTTAGTTGGGAACAGGTCATCACACAGTATACATGTATGATCTTTACTTATAATTGCAGGTAAGGCTGCTGACAGATATTGGCACATAAGTTTGATCCTAATATGACAATTAAGGCTTTTCATCAATTTAAAAGTGGTCTTGATTACCATTGTACATTTTTACTCATACTTGTATTTGTAACATGTGATGTAATGTGTGACACTATGATAGTGCTGAGTTCAAATAAGTCAGTTTGACAGTAAAAAAACTATTGGTGCTCAAATGGCATACCAGCAAATACAATATACACTGGTCTGAGAAAAGGCTCTCCAATGTCAGCGATGTAATTTTAGTTTTAAGTAGACTAATAGCCAGAACCTTATTTGTGTCTTCATACAACTACATATATTACCAAAGTAATGGTTCAGTATCTCTATACATGGAGGACTTAATTATGTTACAGAAACAAAATAATGGCAGAAAGATATGGAACACGGGAGTATACAATCACTAAATCATGAGAGAATTAAAGGTACAGATATCTATGGTACCACAGAATTACATTAGAGCTGCTATCTAAGTTTGTGATGGTACACATTGTACTTGGAGATAAATAAAGTTACGTTACAGATATATAAGTGTATCTGATATTATTCTGAATGCATGATACATATATAGCTATAAAATAACATGAATGTCAAAGCATCGATAAAACTTGCGATCTTTACAGTGTAATGCTGTGGTCAAAGTCATACTTTCAGATTTTCATCATTACGCGGACTCACTGCAAACACGGCAAACATGGTTACCTGTAGTATGCTATGCGAAAATACACACATATTCAGATACTTTATGGCGCCTGAACACAGGGACAGGGCCTGATAATTTGTTAAGCTAGTTTTGGATATGAACTGAGATATATTAGATCAGGGACGTATATGTCCTTGGTTAGATCAGGGATGTATATGTCCTTGGCTAGATCAGGGACGTATATATCCTTGGACAGACCAGGGACGTATATGTCCTTGGTTAGATCAGGGACGTATATGTCCTTGGTCAGATCAGCGACGTATATGTCTTTGGCTAGATAAGTGACGTATATGTCGTTGGTTAGATCAGGGACGTATATATGTCCTTTGTTAGATCAGGGACGTATATGTCCTTGGCTAGATCAGGGACGTATATGTCCTTGGTTAGATCAGGGACGTATATGTCATTGATTAGATCAGGGACATATATGTCGTTGGCTAGATCAGCGACGCATATGTCCTTGGTTAGATCAGCGACGTATATGTCATTGATTTGATCAGGGACGTATATGTCCTTGGCTAGATCAGGGACGTATATATCCTTGGACAGATCAGGGACGTATATGTCCTTGTTAGATCAGGGGCGTATATGTCCTTGGTTAGATCAGGGACGAATATGACCTTGGCTAGATCAGGGACGTATATGTCCTTGGCTAGATCAGGGACGTATATGTCCTTGGCTAGATAAGGGACGTATATGTCGTTGGTTAGATCAGGGACGTATATGTCCTTGGTCAGATCAGCGACTTATATGTCCTTAGCTAGATCAGGAACGTATATGTCCTTTGTTAGATCAGGGACGTATATGTCCTTGGCTAGATCAGGGACGTATATGTCCTTGGCTAGATCAGGGACGTATATGTCCTTGGCTAGATCAGCGACGTATATGTCCTTGGTTTGATCAGCGACGTATATGTCATTGATTTGATCAGGGACGTATATGTCCTTGGCTAGATCGGGGACGTATATATCCTTGGACAGATCAGGGACGTATATGTCCTTGGTCAGATCAGCGACGTATATGTCCTTAGCTAGATCAGGGACGTATATGTCCTTTGTTAGATCAGGGACGTATATGTCCTTGGCTAGATCAGGGGCGTATATGTCCTTGGCTAGATCAGAGACGTATATGTCCTTGGTCAGATCAGCGACGTATATGTCCTTAGCTAGATCAGGAACGTATATGTCCTTGGTCAGATCAGCGACGTATATGTCCTTGGTTAGATCAGGGACGAATATGGCCTTGGCTAGATCAGGGACGTATATGTCCTTGGTCAGATTAGGGACGTATATGTCCTTGGCTAGATAAGGGACGTATATGTCGTTGGTTAGATCAGGGACGTATATGTCCTTGGTCAGATCAGCGACGTATATGTCCTTGGTTAGATCAGGGACGAATATGTCCTTGGACAGATCAGGGACGTATATGTCCTTGGTCAGATCAGCGACGTATATGTCCTTGGCTAGATCAGGGACGTATATGTCGTTGGTTAGATACGGGACGTATATGTCCTTGGTCAGATCAGCGACGTATATGTCCTTAGATAGATCAGGAACGTTTATGTCCTTTGTTAGATCAGGGACGTATATGGCCTTGGCTAGATCAGGGGCGTATATGTCTTTGGTTAGATCAGCGACGTATATGTCCTTGGTTAGATCAGGGACATATATGTCCTTGGTTAGATCAGGGACGTATATGTACTTGGCTAGATCAGCGACGTATATGTCCTTGGTTAGATCAGCGACGTATATGTCCTTGGTTTGATCAGGAACGTATATGTCGTTGGTCAGATCAAGGACGTATATGTCCTAGGTTAGACCAGGGACGTCTATGTCCTTGGCTAGATCAGGGACGTATATGTCCTTGGTCAGATTAGGGACGTATATGTCCTTGGTTAGATCAGGGACGTATATGGCCTTGGCTAGATCAGGGACGTATATGTCCTTGGTTAGAACATGGACGTTTATGTCCTTAGTTAGATCAGGGACGTATATGTCATTGATTTGATCAGGGACGTATATGTCGTTGGTCAGATCAGGGACGTATATGTCCTTGGTTAGACCAGGGACGTATATGTCCTTGGCTAGATCAGGGACGTATATGTCCTTGGTTAGATCAGGGACGTATATGTCCTTAGCTAGATCAGGGACGTATATGTCCGTTGTTAGATCAGGGACGTATATGCGGTTAGATCGATTTTAATTTTCGAAAAAATGTCCCCTTCACTGGCCATTTAAGCTCAGTTAAGGTATGCAATTACCTGTAACAAATTATCAGGCCCCTGTGAAACTAATTAAATGTATCAAACGTATCCTTACCCGGAAATTAGTAATTGCAAAGAATGATAGTTTTGTACAAGATGTGCAATCAAATACCAGGCCTTCCATATACATGTGCCAAAACTGGCTGCCAGAGAGCCATAACGAGAAATGCACCTATTGAAGTCAAAATAAAAGGTTTATTTCAAATTCAGAACATCGTTCCTTTACCAGTTTTAATGATTATAATTGATTTCCAACCATTTAATAATCAGTTAGGAAATAAGTCAGCAGAAATACAAATTTCTTCACAAGTAAGAACAAATTAAACGTAAATCGGCAAAAACTTTCTATTTAGTGCTTTTGTACATATATATGTTATGACTGCTTATCAAACATAAGAGAAAGCCGTTAAGATATCCCAAACGCATCTAATGTACACACACATTGTCAGACAGATATCATTTTATGGGACCTAATTAATTTACGTATTACTTAGTCCGTGCTGTTACGGCCGCGCGGTCCACTGAGTTCGGAATATGTTGTCCGGATATTTGAGCCCGTCTCTACCCGCATATTAGTATATTAGTTGCAAGTTCCTTATATCTACCATGTGGAAGCGGACTACTATTGTTTTCGGCTATACGGGCCTCCCTAAAGAGTAAGTATTGATAATTACTGTGTGGTTTATTGCATAATATATATATGATGCATGTTTTCTTGTTAATTCATATATTTTCATTTTGTTAGTTTGGTAAATCGTATAAGCTTGACCCATGTAGGCCAAGCCTAGTTTTCGCCATACGACAATCATGTGTCGTCTGCTGGTTTGTTTGACTCAACGAATACGCTTAATAAAGGGTCAAATGACATTTGTAAAACTTCAATTTAGCTATTAGATGCGTTATTGAGAACATGAATGATGGCGTGCAGTTTCTCATACTTTTGTCCGGTAGGAACATATCGTGTTTTGTAGAATCTGTGAAACTCTGGGTATTGTCTAATTTATGATCCGGTGCTACGGCACAAATTATTATTTCATAAAAGTTTGATGTTGTACGTTATAATATAATGGTGACATTTAATTAACAAAGGGAATTCCATCCGAATGCATATAATGTTGTGGTAAATGTGGATACATTTGTAATATTGTTAAGGTAGAACATTTTTTTATCAGTCCGAGACCACAGGGACCTGAGAATTTGTTACAGCTAGTTTTGGACCTAAAATAGGGTGTTTAGAGTAATTTTACACATTTGGGGGGTTAAGATCAATTTCCGATAAAAATGCCCCCTCAATGGTATAAAGAAAATCGCAGAAAAGTAACATTGTCTCGGACACGGGGACCTGAGAATTTGTTACAGCTAGTTTTGGACCTAAATAGGGTGTTTAGAGTAATTTTACACATTTGGGGGGTTAAGATCAATTTCCGATAAAAATGCCCCCTCAATGGTCGTAGCTTTTACGACCATTGAGGGGGCATTTTTATCGGAAATTGATCTTAACCCCCCAAATGTGTAAAATTACTCTAAACACCCTATTTAGGTCCAAAACTAGCTGTAACAAATTCTCAGGTCCCTGTGTCCGAGACAATGTTACTTTTCTGCGATTTTTTTTTATATGTTTTCTTTGTATTTTTTCACCCTCTCTTGACGTAAAATAAAGGGAGTCTGCATAGACTGTTTCGTGTATGAAGCACGATGCATCACAACTAGAACCCTTTTCTGACCCTATCTCACCAGTGACCCCATTTAATACACCTCTGAACTAGACCAGAAACCTATAATTTTGATAATTTGCTATTTCGATAGCAGTCGATGTTGTGTTGACAGGTGGACATTTTGTAAAGACACAAAAAAGTTCCAATACGATACCTTACCTGGCCGTTCATCGTGAATTCACTCATCTGTTCCATTATAGGCATAGTAAACGGCGATGTCAGGAGCTGGAAATGTACCTGTGATATTTGCTCTAGAAAGTGTTATCGCCAATTATGATAGACTTTCACTATGTTATTGTACGAATAATGTATCATGCTTACGGATAAGTATTGTTTTTTGTTTTGTTTAAGGAAAGCTGTTCATCCGTGAAGTCCGCATAGATCTATAGATCCATCTGATGCAGCAATGACCTGGAATGGATGTAGCAGAAATACACATGCCCAGTTATTTTGAAAATAAACCTGATGTTTTAAAAAAAGTCTCCATTCGTGTGATGAATTCATTTTAAGCTCGGCTCTCCTTCGGAGATCGGCGGCGTCACAGGTGCAAGTTTTGATGGAAGTTTCTATTGTGTTGCTGATTTCTGCTCTCAGTTCATTATTATTTCATTTCATCTTTCTATTGTATATTAATGCTACCCATGTTATAATTGGGAATTGGAACCTGTGGTGGACATTTTGAGAATGTGTGGGGCCATTTTCTACGGTTAAAGATGAGTGGCATTTTCGATTTCGTCACTTATTAGGGTCTCGTACGTAGATACATGTGCCCTTTAGTAATTACTCTGTCCATCTGTCTGCGCACGCGAAATGGAATTACGAATAACGCCCCTCACGCTGCTATATATCTGTCAAAGATATATATAATAGTAGTGTGAGGGGCTAAATTCGAAAAAAGGTAAAAACAAAATATCTGACAAGCATTTTCATAGTGATATAGGTCCGTGCCTAGCCCCTGTGCCACACGTATGGTTGTCTTCGTCGTATCATCGTGATAAAGACGGAATAAATCTTCGATCAATGTGTCGTTCGCAACCACCGTCATTATTGACCTTTCAGCAGCAAGTTCAGCTTCATTTCGATTACCTGACGATGATCTCCATGCTGTTTAAATGGATGATAATGCCCAGTGAGACGACTAGTTGGTTGGTTGATTGTTTTTTACGTTCTATTAAAAGCCAGGGTCATTAAAGGACGAATAAAAACTGAAACGTGCCTTGAAGGGGGGTGGGGGGGCGGATAAAACGAAATATTTCGTTTTAAAAATCTAGGATCGGTCGAAAAATCGGAAACACAATTCTTTTATGCCTTATGACATTATGAAGCCAACTTTATTAGAATTTAATAAGTCAAATGGCAAAACATCATGTTCACATTGTAATCAATAAGACTTAATTTTTAGTGATGAATATTTCCTTATGACACCATGAAGCAAAGTTGGTAAGAATTTCACAAGATGTCAATTGACCATAGATCGACATCGCTGGATTTGATCACTGCACGGGTCTAAAGCTCAAGGCTTGATGATTACGGGAGATAATTCGTCACAAGACGGGGCCCTTGCTGACCTGTCCGTGTTATTGTTTCAGCTTAGAGATTCATACACCTTTATCATGTTGTCTTTGTACTGTGCAGTGATACTGCAGCAAATCTGGACCAATAAAGGACCTTTTAGGGGTCTGCTAGATGTCGTCCACAGTTACTTGTGCGAAAATCTCCTAAACTTGTGAACCTATTTCAATAATATTACACAGGAATGGTAGGCACCAGGTGAAGATGTCCATGCAGGCTTTTCTTACCAGAAATTTCGGTCGCCATGGTTATCCGGTCACTAAACAAATACAGTGAAACCTCTCTTTTAAGACCACCTTAGGGACCACACCAAAGTGGTCTTAATAGTTGGGTGGTCTTAATACCGAGGGTGACCATGCAGACAGATTTCTCTTTAATCCACATTTTGACATGTTTTCATGAACAATTAACTAATATATCAGCGTAATATCGTTAAACACACAGTAGTTATAACTAATTAGCCAATTTGACACCAAAATACAGCTTACTGATCTTACACGTACTTGACAGGTGTACACAGTGGAATACACACCAGGTGACTTTGTGTTTGGCCAGTGGTCTGAGTAGTGAGGTGAAACTTAGTGCAAAGGTGGTATTTTGAACTTTTCAAAACTGGCCTAAATAGCAAGGTGGTCTTAATAGTGAGGTGGTCTCAATATTGAAGCTTAAAATACAAAGATATATAGAAGATTGTTTTGGGACTGAAATGAAGTGGTCTTAATAGTGAGGTGGTCTTAATTCTGAGGTGGTCTTTAAGCGAGGTTTCACTGTATGTTTTCTTTTGTAAAAATTTGTCCGGAAATCTCCATATTGAACAAATTTCAATGAAACTACAGGGAATGTTTCAATCTTAGGGACCAAGTGAAGATGCACATGCAGATATATTTTAGCAGAAAGTTTGGTTACCATGTTTGCCAGGTCGCTATATACAAATCAATTTTTGTGCAATGGTCGTAACTCGCCAATCCTTTGATCAATTTGATCTATTTTATTTAAACTATCTAGTAGTGCACATAACGTATCCCTGTCGGACTCCAGTTGAAGTGTGT
Organism: Mimachlamys varia; assembly: GCA_947623455.1. Taxonomy (NCBI): domain Eukaryota; kingdom Metazoa; phylum Mollusca; class Bivalvia; order Pectinida; family Pectinidae; genus Mimachlamys; species Mimachlamys varia. Next base: position 5,514,903 of record OX392541.1, on the reverse strand, counting down.
TATTTTATGAATGTCCGTAAACGTTTTTTTCCCCACGGACAAACATCTAAAACTTGGGTATCATAATAATTTCTTCTTTGAAGTATGATATAGGTGATTTCTGGTTATCTATAACAAAAGATGTGGTGATTTTAATCTAGATATTTTGATTATGCAAATATGAGATGTTGCAATTACCTTAAATTTGATTTAGGTGTTGTTGTGTTTTAGACTTTGTTATAATCCATGGAATGTGCAAACAGTTTAATTTTCTTGCATTTTCCTTGAAATAATTTCTATTGAAAAACTTTTCGAAGGAAAAATGGCAAAATATTCAAGGAAGATTTGGAATCTTATTCTTATTTCTTATTTTATACTTTATGAATATTATTGCAGGAAAAAATAGCTTTTTGAGAATCTATTATAGCACAAAGTGGATGATATTTACGTTAAATAAAACTATTAAATCAGTACTTCTCCGTCTACTTATGGTGTAAAGCGGGGTGTATTAGTTAGCCATTGGCTTACAGTTCTAGTGTTGTGTTGTGGAGCCAGAAAGTGTACTACAACTGCAAAATTTTCAATTGTAGTACAGCTTGGATGTTGCTATGGCGATCAGAATGTTGAACAGCTGTACTAATACTAAATATTTTACAGATGTAGCACTCTTTCTGGCTAAGCCCACAAAAAGCAAAGGGAACATTGGAAATTGAAGAATAGTTGGAATGATTGAAAAATTCAAGAATCATGTTACAATTGCATTTCGTACCATGTTTGCTGTGAGTGCACGCGTGATATCAACATAATCTGTGCCCTGCTCAAACCCTTGGGCAAACTTACCTGCTGTAGCCCACCTGCTTAAACTTGGTACGGGATGGTGTTTTTCAGGTAGGTGAGGATGATGTGTTGTCCTATTTTTCTACAGAACAACAAATTCCTCGCTCTAGATAATGTGGGATGAATAAGGATCAATTTCAAGAAAACGAAATAAAAATTGTTAGCATGATAAAAAGTCACATTATATGCAATCCCTAAATACACAAAACACAATATTTGTGACACCACTTCCGATAGCATGTACCCATGGGGGCACTGCTGCGCATTTATATAAGCGGTATCTAAATATTTGTTTGAGTGGTGGTACGTTACCTACACAAGAAAGTGACGACGTATTTTCATACACGTACACTAGCTACGATCGAAGATTCCCGATATTCGACTGTTAATACTACGTTGAACCTGTGCCGTCACATGTTGCGTATACTCTTAGCCTTTTATAATAAGCTATTAAGTATATTTGAAACTACTTATATAGCTTGCAGATATACAGCTTTATGTGTTTTTAGTAAATGTACATCCGCCGAACTACATGTAGAGTGAAAATGTTTGCTTGCTTATATCGAACAGGTTAGGCGAAACCTTGCACATCCTAAACTACCATAACTGTTAGTGTGACTTAACTCAACTCACAAAACGAATACATCTGTTGGCACTTAAGTTCGGTTTTGTATTTACTATATTAATTTACATGTAGTAAGTGAAGCGGCAAATTCCAAGTAGCTGCACCTTTAGGTTCTATGAGAAAACGTACGCTATAATAATTTACGGACAGGGCTTTGTGTTGCTTTCGTATTAAAATAACCAAAATGAAATACTTTAATACCAGATTTAGAATTTTGATGCTGGTTATCAAATGTGTTTTGAAGTTTTCGAAAGTTCTGTCCTCATTCCATTTGTATTTAGTAATTTTATGGAGATGAAGTTTACAATAAGGCAAATTACGATTATGATATAGAGTGTCGGTAATGCGAGATCAACTTATAAATGTAGAATTCGATGATGCAGATACGGCGGATACTAAGGATAATTTTAAAACTATACCAACGCATAAAAATGGATGACATGATTCTACTATATAATGTAATATATATATGGATAACACGGAAACACAAATGACGAAGGAAGACAATTTTTTTACTCGTGCCCTATCCGGGCCTCGAACTCAGGATCTCCGGCACCAGATTGCCTAGCCTGAAATACCACTGCGCCAACTCGACATCCCAAAAAGGATGTTTTGAAGTCGCAGTGATAGACGGTCCGGTATTTTGACATGATCATAGTGGCAAATCGTCTACTATCCGTAAAGGAATACGGGTATATTAGACAGATTCATATTGGAACCTCACAACACTATTAGAAACACAATGCGGTTAACTTTCAAACTACATGCGTATATATATGACTTTATAAAATGTATAATCGTTTATAGCAATAATTGCACAGAAATTGAAGCAAATGATTTTAGTTAAGTCCCTACAATCGGTGATGTAGTAAGGATTAGGTGATACGTATGTATTTTCCGAATGCAATGAACTCTGATAAACTTGCATTGAAATGAAAATGCTATCTTTAAAATATCTGAATATTCGCGTAATCTAATCAAACTCATGAACAATTAAATGCGCATCGTAAATATTGCCCTATCGTCGGAAACCCCCGAGGTTCTGCAAACGACAAGAGTAGAGTTTCGCGAATTTCTGACGATAACGTTTCCCTAACGTTCGGCAAAGGCTGTATATTTATCGCGATACAAGGCAATGTTGCTTTGATTAAAGCATCAATGAGGAAATTTTATTGGAGGAGTGGAAACCCGTTATTTTTTCATATTAACTACAAGATGGTATGCCACAAAGTAACTTGTTTTAAAGCGTTCTTTCTTTTTCGGTAGTGCAAGACATATAAACGAATCGGAGTTGGAGTATACGGTAGATCGAAGTCACAGTCCACGGTTGAGTGACGGTGGGCTAGTAAAGTAGTGTTACGGTGGATATGAAAACGTGCCGATAGAGCGTGGAGAAAGTATAGCCAGTAAAGAAAATTAGTCACTCCTACAACGAGCTCCACGTTCACAGCTAGCGGGTGTAGTCACGGTGGGGAATAGGGGGACACACCCCACCGTGGATAGTGGAGTGAACAAATTTTATAGCCCTCCCCACTCTAGCGCCCCCCTCCGTGGAGAGTGTGTTTCGATAGTCACCACTCGAAACCCTGTGTACATATAGCAGTCTGCTATTTCTATCACTACCCTACAACACACTCATTAATAGCTGAGCAAGCTGAGTAAAGTATTTTAATTGTTCTAGATACAACACAATACCATGCTGTGACTCGTGATACAACACAATACCATGCTGTGACTCGAGATACAACACAATACCATGCTGTGACTCAAGATACAACACAATACCATGCCGTGACTCGAGATACAACACAATACCATGCTGTGACTCGAGATACAACACAATACCATGCTGTGACTCGTGATACAACACAATACCATGCTGTGACTCGGGATACAACACAATACCATGCCGTGACTCGAGATACAACACAATACCATGCTGTGACTCGAGATCAACACAATACCATGCTGTGACTCAAGATACAACACAATACCATGCCGTGACTCGAAATACAACACAATACCATGCTGTGACTCGAGATACAACACAATACCATGCTGTGACTCGAGATACAATACAATACCATGCTGTGACTGGAGATACAACACAATACCATGCTGTGACTCGAGATACAACACAATACCATGCTGTGACTGGAGATACAACACAATACCATGCTGTGACTTGAGATAAAACACAATACCATGCCGTGACTCGAGATACAACACAATACCATGCTGTGACTCGAGATACAACAAAATACCATGCCGTGACTCGAAATACAATACCATACCATGCTGTGACTGGAGATACAACACAATACCATGCTGTGACTGGAGATACAACACAATACCATGTTGTGACTCGAGATACAACACAATACCATGCTGTGACTGGAGATACAACACAATACCATGCTGTGACTCCAGATACAACACAATACCATGCTGTGACTCGAGATACAACACAATACCATGCCGTGACTCGAGATACAACACAATACCATGCTGTGACTGGAGATACAACACAATACCATGCCGTGACTCCAGATACAACACAATACCATGCCGTGACTCCAGATACAACACAATACCATGCTGTGACTCGAGATACAACACAATACCATGCCATGACTCGGGATACAACACAATATCATGCAGTGACTCGAGATACAACACAATACCATGCCGTGACTCAAGATACAACACAATACCATGCCTTGACTCGAGATACAGTCACAATACCATGCTGTGACTGGAGATACAACACAATACCATACTGTGACTCGAGATACAGTCACAATACCATGCCGTGGCTCAAGATACAACACAATACCATGCTGTGACTCGAGATACAACACAATACCATGCTGTGACTCGAGATACAGTCACAATACCATGCTGTGACTGGAGATACAACACAATACCATGCTGTGACTCCAGATACAACACAATACCATGCTGTGACTGGAGATACAACACAATACCATACTGTGACTCGAGATACAACACAATATCATGCCGTGACTCGAGATACAACACAATACCATGCTGTGACTTGAGATACAACACAAAACCATGCCGTGACTCGAGATACAATACCATGCTATGACTGGAGATATAACACAATACCATGCTGTGACTCCAGATACAACACAATACCATGTTGTGACTCGTGATACAACACAATACCATGTTGTGACTCGTGATACAACACAATACCATGCTGTGACTGGAGATACAACACAATACCATGCCGTGACTCGTGATACAACACAATACCATGCTGTGACTCGAGATACAACACAATACCATGCCGTGACTCGAGATACAACACAATATCATGCTGTGACTCGAGATACAACACAATACCATGCTGTGACTGGAGATACAACACAATACCATGCTGTGACTCGTGATACAACACAATACCATGCCGTGACTCGAGATACAACACAATACCATGCTGTGACTCGAGATACAACACAATACCATGCTGTGACTCGTGATACAACACAATACCATGCCGTGACTCGAGATACAACACAATACCATGCTGTGACTGGAGACACAACACAATACCATGCCGTGACTCGAGATACAATACAATACCATGCTGTGACTCGAGATACAACACAGTACCATGCCGTGACTCGGGATACAACACAATACCATGCTGTGACTGGAGATACAACACAATACCATGCTGTGACTGGAGATACAACACAATACCATGCCGTGACTCGGGATACAACACAATACCATGCCGTGACTCGAGATACAACACAATACCATGCCGTGACTCGGGATACAACACAATACCACGCTGTGACTGGAGATACAACACAATACCATGTTGTAGCTGGAGATACAACACAATACCATGCTGTGACTCGAGATACAACAAAATACCATGCTGTGACTGGAGATACAACACAATACCATGCTGTGACTGAAGATACAACACAATACCATGCCTAACTCGAGATACAACACAATACCATGCTGCAACTCAAGATACAACACAATATCATGCTGCGACTCGAGATACAACACAATACCATGCTGTGACTCGAGATACAACACAATACCATGCTATGACTGGAGATATAACACAATACCATGCTGTGACTCGTGATACAACACAATACCATGCTGTGACTCGAGATACAACACATTACCATGCTGTGACTGGAGATACAACACAATACCATGCTGTGACTCGAGATACAACACAATACCATGCTGTGACTGGAGATACAACACAATACTATGCTGTGACTCGAGATACAACACAATACCATGCCGTGACTCGAGATACAACACAATACCATGCTGTGACTCGAGATACAACACAATACCATGTTGTGACTCGTGATACAACACAATACCATGCTATGACTGGAGATATAACACAATACCATGCTGTGACTCCAGATACAACACAATACCATGTTGTGACTCGTGATACAACACAATACCATGTTGTGACTCGTGATACAACACAATACCATGCTGTGACTGGAGATACAACACAATACCATGTTGTGACTCGTGATACAACACAATACCATGCTGTGACTCGAGATACAACACAATACCATGCTGTGACTGGAACATGTTTCCCCTCAGTCACAAGCCCAGCATCCTTCCACTAGACTACTGTGTTTCTTGTCTTTAGTCTCCATCATCAAGCATACCTTGTGAGGTCGTGTGAAGAAAATGAGAATCCATATGTACATTGGTAAACTGGCTAACCAAAGCTGAATATCTGAAAGAAAAAGCAGCCAACTTAAATCTCACTTTTAGTATCAAAACCGTATAATATTGTAAATATAAACACTCTTTCACACATTTATTATTTTCTCTTTCTAGAATCTGAGTACAAAAACTAATAAACAACTTTGCTGCTATATGATATATGTAAATCTAGTTATAAACTTGTACAATTATTACAGATTATTCAAATTTACCATTAATTTCATTGACAATTGGAAATATCCAGTATCATTTACAGAAGTGATTCTATACAGTATCATTTACAGAAGTGATTCTATCCAGTATCATTTACAGAAGTGATTCTATCCAGTATCATTTACAGAAGTGATTCTATACAGTATCATTTACAGAAGTGATTCTATCCAGTATCATTTACAGAAGTGATTCTATCCAGTATCACTTACAGAAGTGATTCTATCCAGTATCATTTACAGAAGTGATTCTATCCAGTATCACTTACAGAAGTGATTCTATCCAGTATCATTTACAGAAGTGATTCTATCCAGTATCATTTACAGAAGTGATTCTATAGAGTATCATTTACAGAAGTGATTCTATCCAGTATCATTTACAGAAGTGATTCTATAGAGTATCATTTACAGAAGTGATTCTATAGAGTATCATTTACAGAAGTGATTCTATAGAGTATCATTTACAGAAGTGATTCTATAGAGTATCATTTACAGAAGTGATTCTATAGAGTATCATTTACAGAAGTGATTCTATCCAGTATCATTTACAGAAGTGATTCTATCCAGTATCATTTACAGAAGTGAAGCTATCCAGTATCATTTACAGAAGTGATTCTATCCAGTATCATTTACAGAAGTGATTCTATCCAGTATCATTTACAGAAGTGATTCTATCCAGTATCATTTACAGAAGTGATTCTATCCAGTATCATTTACAGAAGTGATTCTATACAGTATCATTTACAGAAGTGATTCTATCCAGTATCACTTACAGAAGTGATTCTATCCAGTATCATTTACAGAAGTGATTCTATCCAGTATCATTTACAGAAGTGATTCTATCCAGTATCACTTACAGAAGTGATTCTATCCAGTATCATTTACAGAAGTGATTCTATCCAGTATCATTTACAGAAGTGATTCTATAGAGTATCATTTACAGAAGTGATTCTATCCAGTATCATTTACAGAAGTGATTCTATAGAGTATCATTTACAGAAGTGATTCTATAGAGTATCATTTACAGAAGTGATTCTATAGAGTATCATTTACAGAAGTGATTCTATAGAGTATCATTTACAGAAGTGATTCTATAGAGTATCATTTACAGAAGTGATTCTATCCAGTATCATTTACAGAAGTGATTCTATCCAGTATCATTTACAGAAGTGAAGCTATCCAGTATCATTTACAGAAGTGATTCTATCCAGTATCATTTACAGAAGTGATTCTATCCAGTATCATTTACAGAAGTGATTCTATCCAGTATCATTTACAGAAGTGATTCTATCCAGTATCATTTACAGAAGTGATTCTATACAGTATCATTTACAGAAGTGATTCTATACAGTATCATTTACAGAAGTGATTCTATACAGTATCGTTTACAGAAGTGATTCTATCCAGTATCGTTTACAGAAGTGATTCTATACAGTATCGTTTACAGAAGTGATTCTATACAGTATCGTTTACAGAAGTGATTCTATCCAGTATCATTTACAGAAGTGATTCTATCCAGTATCATTTACAGAAGTGAGAAGTGATTCTATCCAGTATCATTTACAGAAGTGATTCTATACAGTATCATTTACAGAAGTGATTCTATCCAGTATCATTTACAGAAGTGATTCTATCCAGTATCATTTACAGAAGTGATTCTATCCAGTATCATTTACAGAAGTGATTCTATCCAGTATCGTTTACAGAAGTGATTCTATCCAGTATCATTTACAGAAGTGATTCTATCCAGTATCATTTACAGAAGTGATTCTATCCAGTATCATTTACAGAAGTGATTCTATCCAGTATCGTTTACAGAAGTGATTCTATCCAGTATCATTTACAGAAGTGATTCTATCCAGTATCATTTACAGAAGTGATTCTATCCAGTATCATTTACAGAAGTGATTCTATCCAGTATCGTTTACAGAAGTGATTCTATCCAGTATCGTTTACAGAAGTGATTCTATCCAGTATCATTTACAGAAGTGATTCTATCCAGTATCATTTACAGAAGTGATTCTATCCAGTATCATTTACAGAAGTGATTCTATCCAGTATCGTTTACAGAAGTGATTCTATCCAGTATCATTTACAGAAGTGATTCTATCCAGTATCATTTACAGAAGTGATTCTATCCAGTATCATTTACAGAAGTGATTCTATCCAGTATCATTTACAGAAGTGAAGCTATCCAGTATCATTTACAGAAGTGATTCTATACAGTATCATTTACAGAAGTGATTCTATCCAGTATCATTTACAGAAGTGAGAAGTGATTCTATCCAGTATCATTTACAGAAGTGATTCTATCCAGTATCATTTACAGAAGTGATTCTATACAGTATCGTTTACAGAAGTGATTCTATCCAGTATCATTTACAGAAGTGATTCTATCCAGTATCATTTACAGAAGTGATTCTATCCAGTATCATTTACAGAAGTGATTCTATCCAGTATCATTTACAGAAGTGATTCTATAGAGTATCATTTACAGAAGTGATTCTATACAGTATCATTTACAGAAGTGATTCTATCCAGTATCATTTACAGAAGTGATTCTATCCAGTATCATTTACAGAAGTGAGAAGTGATTCTATCCAGTATCATTTACAGAAGTGATTCTATACAGTATCATTTACAGAAGTGATTCTATCCAGTATCATTTACAGAAGTGATTCTATCCAGTATCATTTACAGAAGTGAGAAGTGATTCTATCCAGTATCATTTACAGAAGTGATTCTATACAGTATCATTTACAGAAGTGATTCTATACAGTATCATTTACAGAAGTGAGAAGTGATTCTATCCAGTATCATTTACAGAAGTGATTCTATCCAGTATCATTTACAGAAGTGATTCTATCCAGTATCATTTACAGAAGTGATTCTATCCAGTATCATTTACAGAAGTGATTCTATCCAGTATCATTTACAGAAGTGATTCTATCCAGTATCATTTACAGAAGTGATTCTATCCAGTATCATTTACAGAAGTGATTCTATACAGTATCATTTACAGAAGTGATTCTATCCAGTATCATTTACAGAAGTGATTCTATCCAGTATCATTTACAGAAGTGAGAAGTGATTCTATCCAGTATCATTTACAGAAGTGATTCTATCCAGTATCATTTACAGAAGTGAGAAGTGATTCTATCCAGTATCATTTACAGAAGTGATTCTATCCAGTATCATTTACAGAAGTGATTCTATACAGTATCATTTACAGAAGTGATTCTATCCAGTATCATTTACAGAAGTGATTCTATCCAGTATCATTTACAAAAGTGATTCTATCCAGTATCATTTACAGAAGTGATTCTATCCAGTATCATTTACAGAAGTGATTCTATCCAGTATCATTTACAGAAGTGATTCTATCCAGTATCATTTACAGAAGTGATTCTATCCAGTATCATTTACAGAAGTGATTCTATCCAGTATCATTTACAGAAGTGAGAAGTGATTCTATCCAGTATCATTTACAGAAGTGATTCTATACAGTATCATTTACAGAAGTGATTCTATCCAGTATCATTTACAGAAGTGATTCTATCCAGTATCATTTACAGAAGTGATTCTATCCAGTATCGTTTACAGAAGTGATTCTATCCAGTATCATTTACAGAAGTGATTCTATCCAGTATCATTTACAGAAGTGATTCTATCCAGTATCATTTACAGAAGTGATTCTATCCAGTATCATTTACAGAGGTGATTCTATCCAGTATCATTTACAGAAGTGATTCTATCCAGTATCATTTACAGAAGTGATTCTATACAGTATCATTTACAGAAGTGATTCTATCCAGTATCATTTACAGAAGTGATTCTATCCAGTATCATTTACAGAAGTGATTCTATCCAGTATCATTTACAGAAGTGAAGCTATCCAGTATCATTTACAGAAGTGATTCTATACAGTATCATTTACAGAAGTGATTCTATCCAGTATCATTTACAGAAGTGAGAAGTGATTCTATCCAGTATCATTTACAGAAGTGATTCTATCCAGTATCATTTACAGAAGTGATTCTATACAGTATCGTTTACAGAAGTGATTCTATCCAGTATCATTTACAGAAGTGATTCTATCCAGTATCATTTACAGAAGTGATTCTATCCAGTATCATTTACAGAAGTGATTCTATCCAGTATCATTTACAGAAGTGATTCTATAGAGTATCATTTACAGAAGTGATTCTATACAGTATCATTTACAGAAGTGATTCTATCCAGTATCATTTACAGAAGTGATTCTATCCAGTATCATTTACAGAAGTGAGAAGTGATTCTATCCAGTATCATTTACAGAAGTGATTCTATACAGTATCATTTACAGAAGTGATTCTATCCAGTATCATTTACAGAAGTGATTCTATCCAGTATCATTTACAGAAGTGAGAAGTGATTCTATCCAGTATCATTTACAGAAGTGATTCTATACAGTATCATTTACAGAAGTGATTCTATACAGTATCATTTACAGAAGTGAGAAGTGATTCTATCCAGTATCATTTACAGAAGTGATTCTATCCAGTATCATTTACAGAAGTGATTCTATCCAGTATCATTTACAGAAGTGATTCTATCCAGTATCATTTACAGAAGTGATTCTATCCAGTATCATTTACAGAAGTGATTCTATCCAGTATCATTTACAGAAGTGATTCTATCCAGTATCATTTACAGAAGTGATTCTATACAGTATCATTTACAGAAGTGATTCTATCCAGTATCATTTACAGAAGTGATTCTATCCAGTATCATTTACAGAAGTGAGAAGTGATTCTATCCAGTATCATTTACAGAAGTGATTCTATCCAGTATCATTTACAGAAGTGAGAAGTGATTCTATCCAGTATCATTTACAGAAGTGATTCTATCCAGTATCATTTACAGAAGTGATTCTATACAGTATCATTTACAGAAGTGATTCTATCCAGTATCATTTACAGAAGTGATTCTATCCAGTATCATTTACAAAAGTGATTCTATCCAGTATCATTTACAGAAGTGATTCTATCCAGTATCATTTACAGAAGTGATTCTATCCAGTATCATTTACAGAAGTGATTCTATCCAGTATCATTTACAGAAGTGATTCTATCCAGTATCATTTACAGAAGTGATTCTATCCAGTATCATTTACAGAAGTGATTCTATACAGTATCATTTACAGAAGTGATTCTATCCAGTATCATTTACAGAAGTGATTCTATACAGTATCATTTACAGAAGTGAGAAGTGATTCTATCCAGTATCATTTACAGAAGTGATTCTATACAGTATCATTTACAGAAGTGATTCTATACAGTATCATTTACAGACGTGATTCTATCCAGTATCATTTACAGAAGTGATTCTTTCCAGTATCATTTACAGAAGTGATTCTATCAAGTATCATTAACAGAAGTGATTCTATCCAGTATCATTTACAGAAGTGATTCTATCCAGTATCATTTACAGAAGTGATTCTATCCAGTATCATTTACAGAAGTGATTCTATCCAGTATCATTTACAGAAGTGATTCTATCCAGTATCATTTACAGAAGTGATTCTATCCAGTATCATTTACAGAAGTGATTCTATCCAGTATCATTAACAGAAGTGATTCTATACAATTTTTAAATTTCTTACCACAATTTCTGTAAGTTGATCAAATTTTGATATTTGAAAACTAACCTGTATTTTTTGTTGTCAATAAACTTTTAACAAATACCTGGAAAAAACAAAAAACATGATTTTTAAATCTTCTTTTATTCAGACTCATACATGTAGTTTACTCTATCCTCAAGAATTTGTTACAAAGATCTGAAATACACAATTGCTATGCCCATGTCCTAATGTTGCTGACTATAATGTTAGGTTAGTTTATGTTATATTTTTGTCAACCTAAATGCTCTATAAGTCATGTTTCATGATATAGTGGAAGGGTGAAATTACAGAAGGGTAGAGCATGTTTGGTTTATTGTTATGAGTGAAATCCGAAACTATGCATTACTTATTTAAATTAAAGTATTTAAATCCGTCGGCCGTTTGGACCATATGCATTAGTTTATCCTGGAATATTTCTGAGCCAACTGAACTGTTTCACTGGTACAAGAGAATGTGATGCTAATGTCTAAAACAGTCTAAGGGAGGTAACTTCACAAATGAATCCCGATGATTATGGAGAAACCGTCTGACTTGGATCAAGTAAATTTATTGAACAGTTTTAACACGAAATCAGAGAAAAAATTGTTGATTGCTACTGAAATATGAAATAAAGCAAAAGGCAAACAAGGTATTGACATGAACTTACTGTAATTGGTAGACATAGTAATGCTAGGATGAATACAATGTTGAAATTAAGGAATCCGTTCAGGAAGTAGTAGGAAAATGGTTCAACTCCTGAAAATAATCATTTCATATAAAAAAAATAAAATAAAGGTATTTCATACAGACAATAGTTAAAGCAAGAAAACCTAGTATGGAAGAAGACAGTCTGTTTATTAAACAGTTACCGTAGTAAAATCATTTGGATGCATTAGAAAATAAATATTGGGAAATAACTTCCTTCTACCACAGTAGGTGGGACGTGTTACTCAACTCTCAGGGTATCAAATAATCATTACAACTGTTGAATAACATTTTGTTTATACCACACATGGAATAAACTCTAAATGCATTTTGATTGGCTGACATGATGAACTTTGACCGAAACAACATCTTTTGCGGATTGTTTACGACTTCATCGATTGTTGACGTCACCACTTGGCGGGGATATATACCAGATGATACGTTTTGCGCACATCATAGGCCGCAGTTCTCTCCAGTAGTTTCCGACTTAGATTGTGGTAGAAACAGGTCACACGACTCGTGGTTATTGGATATAGAAGTTATTTCACTCTCGCTAATTTTATTTTGAAAAGTTACAAAAGACACTCGATAAAGCTTGTGTGTAACTTTTAAAAAATAATTAACTCGAGTGAAATAAATTCCATATCCAACAACCACTCATTGTGTAACCTCTATATATGCCTTCTGTATGGAATTTAATGCTTCAAATTTCTACGTCTTTAAAGAGCTAGTTCCCCCTTATGTTGTAGTCTGCCTAGCTGTACAGATGATGCCATGCATTTTTGAAAAAAATATAAATGTCAGATTTTCACACAAGAATTTTACACTGAATGTCATACAGTCAAGACAGTAATAAAAGTGAAAATTTTAACTTTTCTCACCATACAGGTCTGGCCCATGACTTGTGAACACATTGTACATCACAATATTGAGTGGGGCTATCACCATCTTCTGGTAATATACAGAGTCTATCTTCATCATCGGCAACTGTCAACAGGAGAAAATGAGTAACACTGTACCGGACCGGGCACAACACCAAAGAAATTAACAGAGACATACATTACAAAACTATTTCTATGGTAATGTACTGTACTTACCAGGAACACCGCCAGGGAAATAAAACTGTACATAACAAACTCTGTCACTCTACGTCGTCTGAGAAGTATATCCATGGCTATAGGAACTCTGTAAGGGTAAGACAGACATGTTAGTACTAGAAACAACATCTGTAAAGTATTGTGCGTGTATCACAAGCTTCTCTAAAAACAACATTCTGCTACCACCAGCATGTTTCAGGCCTGTATGGGGCAGTTACTGGGTAGGAGTTGTAAGTCGTTGGTTTTCTGCGGGAACTCCAGCTTTCCTCTGCCACTTTAGGACCATGCATACTGTTCATAGAATGCTAAACACAAACAAACCAAACAAATCTGTATTGTAGTGTATCCAATTCAATCTAGAACTGTAAGCTAATTGATACCCCCTCCTCCACCATTGCCAAAAAACTTTTATAAGGCAATGTTGATGACGAAAACATTTAATCTGCAGATACATCTACATATCATCCCTAACATCCCTGAGAACAGTTTTCCAGCCAGAATTTTCCAACAAAAACCTGTTCATAGTGACATGGTTACCATGGCAACCAAAAGTCTGCACAAAGTAATCTGCATACAGTTTTCCAGCCAAAATTTTCCAACAAAAACCTGTTCATAGTGACATGGTTACCATGGCAACCAAAAGTCTGCACAAAGTAATCTGCATACAGTTTTCCAGCCAAAACTTTCCAACAAAAACCTGTTAATAGTGACATGGTTACCATGGCAACCAAAAGTCTGCATAAAGTAATCCGCATACATATCTACACATGGTCCCTAACATTCATGTGAAACTTCATTGAATTTAGTTCACTGCATGGTTAGGAGGAGTTGTGTAGTCAAAAGTTTCTAACAAAAACCTGTTTATCTGACGTGGTTACCACGGCAACCTAAATATCTGTTAACAAGAGGCCCATAACTGCATATTTAAGTCTGGAGAAGAAGACTATTGAAAAATTTTACCCTTTTGAGCCCCTCCCCACAGCCTTTGGTTTGGCCCATAGTCAAAATTCTTCTAATGTCAAACAGTAATCTTCTGGTAATAATTCCAAGCAAGTTTGAATTATTCCCAACTGAACATGAACAAAATATACCCAAAAGTGTCTTTTTTCTATATAAGACCCTAAATGTAACAATGGGTTGAGTAGATTCCCACATTAGTCGCCTCCTATGACACGCGCAATAAGTTACAGCGGGTGCACCATTTTACTGATCCTTAGCCCGCAGGGGCTTCACAGTTGAAGAAAAGAAAAAATATATAGGATATTAACATAAACAAGAGAGTAATTTGAGAATGATCAATTCAGTACTTTTCAAGAAATAGCGATAAGAAACTATTACTCACAAATCCTAGATGGCCACCTGTCGACGGTTCCAGTGTAGGAAATAGAGCAAGAGCTTATATATCTTTTTCTTTCATGTAGGTCAAAAATGGACGAGGCACAAGTACGCACCAAGGGGAACCACCTACACATAAAATCTGAGAATGATCCATCCAGTACTTTCAAGAAATAACGATAACAAGAATTGTTTAAGAAGGGCATACGGCGGACGACAGATAGACGACGGACCACAGACGCAGGGTGATTTGAACAGCCAATCATCTGATGATGGTGGGCTAATAAAACTTACCCAAGAATTCCAGCAAATGGCCAACCAAGTATGGCACTGGCTGCTGTTCCTAAAATAGCAACCTACAAGGCCAACATTAGTAATTTTATAAATGATATTTAGAACAAAGATCAACTGTTGGGAAAACCATGCATTACATATCTCATTTTACATTTAAAATTATCATGAAAAAGTTGATTCGGCCAAACAAAAACATACCTGTTACATGTCAACCACCTGTACCCCAAATATGAAGTTTCAGTTGCTAGCAGTGTAGGAAATAGAGCAAGAGCATATATATCTTTTTCTTTCATGCAGGTCAGAGTGACTTAGTTTTGATACATGACACACCACAGTGAACGCATACTCCAAGTATACTGTATATATAATGAAGTTCCAGTGTCTTGTAGTGCCATGAGATAGTGCCAAGAAAAACTTTATGTTTGATGTAGGTCAAAATGTTTGAGTGATCTGCTTTTGATATATGGCACAAGGTGAATCTGTACCCCTTGCATGACGTTTCAACGACAAGTAGGAGAGAGAAGAGAGCCTGGAGAAGAGAGCCTCGACAAGACAGCGAACGGAAGGATGTCCACAACACAAAACTATAGTCCGCTCCGGTAACTGTACAAGCTTTAACTATCACAGTCACAGACTAAGATATGAAGTCCCAACCTCGGCTTACACTTGACTGTTATGTACAGAATGCCAGCCCAGATCTCCCTCCATTACAGGGAAAATTAGAATATTTTGTTCATACGACAGTTGTACTTTCATATCTGTGATATATCAAACAATTAATCATTTGTTAGATGTCTTATGTTTAAAAATAAAAGAACGGAATGACAAGTTTGACTTACGCTGTACTGTCCGAGGAACCAGCCTCCCATCGACACAAACGTAAGGTACATACAGAAACTGCTGGGAAGGAAGGCCGAGCTTGATATAAACATTCCTGTACTGAACAACAAAAGGAACAGCATGATCCTTCCAGTGTTGGCTCCAAAATGTTTACAAACTCCCCTATAAAACACAGCAAACACATATACAATGTAACATTTAACCAAAAAAGATTTATTCTAACAAACTAACATTCCAAATATCAAGGAGTTCTAACAAATATTCCAGATACCAATGGAGTACTAACAAATATTCAAGATACCAATGAGGTACTAACAAATATTCCTGCTACCAGTCAAGTACTAACAAATATTCCAGATACCAGTCGAGTACTAACAAATATTCCAGATACCAGTCGAGTACTAACAAATATTCCAGATACCAATGAATACTAACAAATATTCCAGATACCAGGGGAGTACTAACAAATATTCCAGATACCAGGGGAGTACTAACAAATATTCCAGATACCAGTGGAGTACTAACAGATATTCCAGATACCAGGGAAGTACTAACAAATATTCCAGATACCAGTGGAGTACTAACAAATATTCCAGATACCAGTGGAGTTCTAACAAATATTCCAGCTACCAATGGAGTACTAACAGATATTGCAGATACCAATGGAGTACTAACAGATATTCCTGATACCAATGGAGTACTAACAGATATTCCAGATACCAGGGGAGTACTAACAAATATTCCAGATACCAGTGGAGTTCTAACAAATATTCCAGATACCAATGGAGTACTAACAGATATTGCAGATACCAATGGAGTACTAACAGATATTCCTGATACCACTGGAGTTCTAACAAATATTCCAGATACCAGTGGAGTATTAACAGATATTCCAGATACCAGGGGAGTACTAACAAATATTCCAGATACCAGTGGAGTACTAACAAATATTCCATATATCAATGGAGTACTAACAGATATTCCAGATACCAATGGAGTACTAACAAATATTCCAGATACCAATGGAGTACTAACAAATATTCCAGATATCAGGGAAGTACTAACAGATATTCCATATACCAGTGGAGTACTAACAGATATTCCAGATACCAATGGAGTACTAACAAATATTCCAGATACCAGTGGAGTACTAACAAATATTCCAGATACCAGTGGAGTACTAACAGATATTCCAGATACCAGGGGAGTACTAACAAATATTAATGATACCAATGGAGCACTAACAAATATTCCAGATACCAGTGGAGTACTAACAAATATTCCAGATACCAGTGGAGTACTAACAAATATTCCAGATACCAGTGGAGTACTAACAGATATTCCAGATACCAATGGAGTACTAACAAATATTCCAGATACCAGTGTAGTACTAACAAATATTCCAGCTACCATTGGAGTACTAACAAATATTCCAGATACCAATGGAGTACTAACAAATATTCAAGATACCAATGGAGTACTAACAAATATTCCAGATACCAATGGAGTACTAACAAATATTCCAGATACCAGTGGAGTACTAACAAATATTCCAGATACCAGGGGAGTACTAACAGTTATCCCTGATACCAGGGGAGTACTTACAAATATTCCAGATACCAATGGAGTACTAACAGATATTTCAGATACCAGTGGAGTACTAACAAATATTCCAGATACCAATGGAGTACTAACAAATATTTCAGATACCAATCGAGTACTAACAAATATTCCAGATACCAGGGGAGTACTAACAAATATTCCAGATACCACTGGAGTACTAACAAACATTCCAGATACCAGTGGAGTACTAACAAATATTCCAGATACCAGTGGAGTACTAACAAATATTCCAGATACCAGTGGAGTACTAACAAATATTCCAGATACCAATGGAGTACTAACAAATATTCCAGATACCAATGGAGTACTAACAAATATTCCAGATACCAGTGGAGTACTAACAAATATTCCAAATACCACTGGAGTACTAACAAATATTCCAGATACCACTGGAGTACTAACAAATATTCCAGATACCACTGGAGTACTAACAAATATTCCAGATACCACTGGAGTACTAACAAATATTCCAGATACCACTGGAGTACTAACAAATATTCCAGATACCAGTCAAGTACTAACAAATATTCCAGATACCAGTGGAGTACTAACAAATATTCCAGATACCAGGGGAGTACTAACAAATATTCCAGATACCAGGGGAGTACTAACAGATATTCCAGATACCAGTGGAGAACTAACAAATATTCCAGATACCAGGGGAGTACTAACAAATATTCCAGATACCAATGGAGTACTAACAAATATTCCAAATACCACTGGAGTACTAACAAATATTCCAGATACCACTGGAGTACTAACAAATATTCCAGATACCACTGGAGTACTAACAAATATTCCAGATACCAGGGGAGTACTAACAAATATTCCAGATACCAGGGGAGTACTAACAAATATTCCAGATACCACTGGAGTACTAACAAATATTCCAGATACCAGGGGAGTACTAACAAATATTCCAGATACCAATGGAGTACTAACAAATATTCCAGATACCAGGGGAGTACTAACAGATATTCCAGATACCAGGGGAGTACTAACAAATATTCCAGATACCAGTGGAGTACTAACAAATATTCAAGATACCAATGGAGTACTAACAAATAATCCAGATACCAGTGGAGTACTAACAAATATTCCAGATACCAATGGAGTACTAACAGATATTCCAGATACCACTGGAGTACTAACAAATATTCCAGATACCACTGGAGTACTAACAAATATTTCAGATACCAGTCAAGTACTAACAAATATTCCAGATACCAGTCAAGTACTAACAGATATTCCAGATACCAGTGGAGTACTAACAAATATTCCAGATACCAGGGAAGTACTAACAAATATTCCAGATACCAGTCAAGTACTAACAAATATTCCAGATACCAGTGGAGTACTAACAGATATTCCAGATACCAGGGGAGTACTAACAAATATTCCAGATACCACTGGAGTACTAACAAATATTCCTGATACCAATGGAGTACTAACAAATATTCCTGATACCAGTGGAGTACTAAAAAATATTCCTGATACCAATGGATTACTAACAAAATTAATATTCCAGATACCAATGGAGTATTAACAAATATTCCAGATACCAGTGGAGTACTAACAAATATTCCTGATACCAATGGAGTACTAACAAATATTCCAGATATCAATGGAGTACTAACAGATATTCCAGATACCAATGGAGTACTAACAAATATTCCAGATACCAGTGGAGTACTAACAAGTCCTGTTACTTCACCTGTAAAAGTAGATTTCACATCCCGCACAGCACAACGCCAGTAAACACCTGAGCAGGTAAAACAGGAGAATCTGTAATCAAATCAAACTGCTCTATAACATTTTGTGGGAGAAGCAAAGATTTGTCTTTTTCAGTCATTTTCATTTAATCTACCAAAAAGTTTCTTAATATGTAGTTCCTAAAGGAAATATGTTGTTATCTGTAATACTCATTTCCTAATAAATTCAATGGATTAAGATGATAGGAAAGTTACAATACTTTATTTTAGAAATCAATAAGTTTATTCCAGCAGGATTTGGGCAGATATATGCCAACATCTGGCGCACTAGGGATGATTCCTGCCAAATAAGGTTGATTTCCAATCAGTGGTTATGGAGAAGAAGTCTTTTGAAATATTGTTGCCGGACGAAGGACACCACGGTATGGCATAATATACTGTAATAAACTCACCTTGGTCCTTTAGACCAGGTAAGCTAAAAATAGGTGGATCACGAAATCTTATCATAAAACTACAATACTACATAACATTTTATAGCTCTATCATCTGTTAGAGAGTAAACGAGTGAGTGACAGCCAAGCCACATTATATACCCCAGTAATTTTAAACTTTTCAACTATACAAAAATACTTTTATCGTGTCATATCATTGGGCAAACCTCAGAGGATAGTGTTATACCTTGTTTGCCTGGAACAGGCTGTTGTACACTCGTATAGGCAAGGCATGGATCCATAAGTAGGCGTAGGACCGGATAGCATATACAGGCGAGTATTCCCAGGTCTGGAAACCCGAGCCGAAGATCAGGAAATGTACCTGTAATATATACATAGGGGAGATAACTCCCAGGTCTGGAAACCCGAGCCAAAGATCAGGAAGTGTACCTGTAATATATACATAGGGGAGATAACTCCCAGGTCTGGAAACCCGAGCCAAAGATCAGGAAATGTACCTGTAATATATACATAGGGGAGATAACTCCCAGGTCTGGAAACCCGAGCCAAAGATCAGGAAATGTACCTGTAATATATACATAGGGGAGATAACTCCCAGGTCTGGAAACCCGAGCCAAAGATCAGGAAGTGTACCTGTAATATATACATAGGGGAGATTACTCTCAGGTCTGGAAACCCGAGCCAAAGATCAGGAAATGTACCTGTAATATATACATAGGGGAGATAACTCCCAGGTCTGGAAACCCGAGCCAAAGATCAGGAAATGTACCTGTAATATATACATAGGGGAGATAACTCCCAGGTCTGGAACCCTGAGCCAAAGATCAGGAAATGTACCTGTAATATATACATAGGGGAGATAACTCCCAGGTCTGGAAACCCGAGCCAAAGATCAGGAAATGTACCTGTAATATATACATAGGGGAGATAACTCTCTGGTCTGGAACCCTGAGTCGTACATCAGGAAATGTACCTATAATATATACATGGGGAGATAACTCTCTGGCCTAGAACCATGAGTTGTACATCAGGAAATGTACCTATAATATATACATAGGGGAGATAATCTCTGGTCTGGAGGCCTGATCCGATAGATCAGGAAATGTACCTGTAATATATACATAGGGGAGATAACTCTCTCGCCTGGAACCCTGAGCCAAAGATCAGGAAATGTACCTGTAATATATACATAGGGGAGATAACTCTTTGGCCTGGAACCCTGAGCCAAAGATCAGGAAATGTACCTGTAATATCTACATGTAGGGGAGAAAACTCTCAGGTATGGAACCCTGAGTCATACATCAGGAAATGTAACTATAATATAAACATAGGGGAGATAACTCTCTGGTCTGGAACCCCGAGTCGTGGATCAGGAAATGTACCTGTAATATATACATAGGGGAGATAACTCTCTGGCCTGGAACCCTGAGCCATAGATCAAGAAATGTACCTGTAATATATACATAGGGGAGATAACTCTCTGGCCTGGAACCCTGAGCCATTGATCAGGAAATGTACCTGTAATAAATACATAGGGGGAGATAACTCTCTGGCCTGGAACCCTGAGCCATAGATCAGGAAATGTACCTGTAATAAATACATAGGGGAGATAACTCTCTGGTCTGGAACCCTGAGCCATAGATCAAGAAATGTACCTGTAATATATACATAGGGGAGATAACTCTCTGGCCTGGAACCCTGAGCCATAGATCAAGAAATGTACCTATAATATATACATAGGGGGAGATAACTCTCTGGCCTGGAACCCTGAGCCATAGATCAGGAAATGTACCTGTAATAAATACATAGG
This sequence comes from Mimachlamys varia, assembly GCA_947623455.1. Lineage (NCBI taxonomy): Eukaryota > Metazoa > Mollusca > Bivalvia > Pectinida > Pectinidae > Mimachlamys > Mimachlamys varia. The sequence continues at coordinate 5,492,983 of OX392541.1, read as the reverse complement.
GGAGATAACTCTCTGGTCTGGAACCCTGAGCCAAAGATCAGGAAATGTACCTATAATATATACATAGGGGAGATAACTCTCAGGTCTGGAACCCTGAGCCATAGATCAGGAAATGTACCTGTAATATATACATAGGGGAGATAACTCTCTGGTCTGGAACCCTGAGTTGTACATCAGGAAATGTACCTATGATATATACATAGGGGAGATAACTCTCTCGCCTGGAACCCTGAGCCATAGATCAGGAAATGTACCTGTAATATATACATAGGGGAGATAACTCTCTGGCCAGGATGATTGCATTTGTCTCTTTACGTCAAGCAATTATTATAGTATTTGGTTAAAGAGGCATCACGGTAAAACTATATTTTTTTTATGCTTATTTAGAATTATTGTATATATGAATTAAATATGTAATCTTGTGGAAAATTAATGGGCGATTTGCGCTGAAATATGTTCCCAAAAACTTTAATTAATAATTAAAAAAGGGAATCACTATTCGTTGATCAACGATTTGAACATGTAAATTTTTTTTCGTCACATACGATAACGCATGCGCATAACAAGCTACATCGGTAAACAAAAAATGGCGATCCGCGTGACCTACATGTAACTACCAAGCGAAAAGTGGCCGTATGGTCAAACTTCAACGTAAGGATTATATAACGGAAGCATAATTAGGGATGGGAAGTATTCAAGGGAGAAACTAACAGCCAAATTGTTTGCATGTTACAGTTTTCTTCTGGATAGCCGGTGACACAGTTTTGATTTGGTTTTGGGGCCTCCCAAGGGATAACTCTTTCATTCCTCTGTTACATAAAATGCGTGTGTAAAACTTAACAGCGTGTTTTGCAATATTCCCTTCATAATATTTCAGTAAAACGGCATAATTGAATTATATTACTGAAGAGAAAGATCTTTTCACATACAAGAAAACCCGTATGGGGGGTGGGGGTGGGTGGAGGGGGTTACGTTGTAAAACGCCGGTATAAGTGCGATTGAGTTCAATGTATAATTACATACAGATTCAATTTGGACAAAATGAATAAATTTGTGTCATCCTGTGCGGATAAAAAATGCTTGTCATACCTAATCTATGAAATACGGAGTGTACAAATAGTATCGGGTTTAGACCCCGGTATTGAATTTGATATGAATCAAAATATATGCAATATATAAGTGAAGTCATTAATTTATAAAAAAAAAATCATATGCATGTATGTCCCATGTCTGCAGTTGTGTTGAAAATGTTAACGAACCTTTAAATTTACATAAAATAAGTAAAATGAAAACGGAGCTATCATAACATATACAAATGGTTAAGTATTGGACAATTATCTTCTCGACAAGTTCCAAATTTGATATATATATAGTATGCATGTGTTCTACATGTTTAGTGCGTGGTGCGTCATATAGGTGCACGGACTTCCGTGAAAGATATTAATTTTGTAAGTGTTAAAGTATGTTTAAGCTGAAAGTTGGATAGATTTTAGATGAATATATAGATAGTCTGAAAAAAAATCTTCAAGACATCGAGTTGTAAAAAAAAAATCGGAATCATTTCATTTTATTTTTGTACTTTAAAATACATGCACACCTTTTGTGAAATGGTTCTAAATGAGGATTCGTGAAGATAACTTTTTACATAAATTAAGGTTTGCCCTATGGTTGTCATCGTCGGAAACCCACATGACACTGTTAAACGTACAAAATGTACAATGTAAGAGTGCAGTGTCGTGTGGGTTCTGGCGGTGCATGGTTGTATCCTGCATCCATAAATTTCTTCATATGAATATCGTGTGTAATTAACGTCTGATTATTAATGTGAATATGATTAAAAAAATGTATACACGGATTTTGTGTCTGGTTCATCATCGGAACTATACATTACGCGTCCCCTCCCTTTGGGCCCCTCGTCGACTTGCGACAAAATAGTCACCTGATTGACGCGTGATCAGCGCTATTTTTATCGGGCTTTCCCGAGGAATGCAGTTTTTCAAGTGGCTAATAAACACATTTTGAGTGGACTTTGAATATTGAAATAACAGGAAAATGTATCTGGTAGTGCAGACAGCATGTACATTCAAGAACTTCATTGTAGACTTCCCCGGGATGCCCCTTTAAGAAGTCTACATGGCATGGTAGATCCTGGGATCATATCTATATCAGGATTATGATCGTCTCTTAATGCCCAGCAACTGTATGTATAGTTTTGGGGTGGGGATTGCAACCGTTCATAATTGTGTTAGTCTCTTTATGCCAAGATCACAACCAAAACCAAATTAAACAAGCAGCAATATAAAAGGCTTTTCCTGCAAGGCCCCGTCCCTCCAGCCCCAGGCGGTCAGAGTCACCATTTATACAAAATCTGTTTCCCCTCCTCCAAAGGATGTTTCTGGCCAAAAAGTGGTTCAAATCTATTTCAAATCTATGGCAGTGGGCTCAAAACCTACAAACTTCTAGTAAAGGTTGTATGAATTTACTGGTTAGGTTTTATAATAGACTTACAGGTTCCCAATAGTTGAAGGTTTCATCACAGTCACCAACAATATTCCACACTGCTGCACACAGCCGGGCTGACAAGACAATCTTGAAGGCAGTGTATGCCGAGGGCGTCCATGGCTGCTGGTCCGGGGAGCCACCTCCAGGTATCTGTACACCACTTCTGTATACAGAGGTTATATATATTATACAATTTTGTTTTTTAAATTCACATTGTTTGAAACTTTTTCATATTCATTTGCAGAGTGGAAAAGTTATGTTTCCAATAGCAGAACTGGACAATGTCGATCAACAGCTGGATTCTGGGTTCGAACCTTATACAGAAACTCAGATTTCCAGCACCCGTCAAAGCGATCAGATGGACTAAGGCCTCTTATACATATAGGAGTAGGTGAATGATATGGTAAGTAAAGGAGTAGGTGAATGATATGGTAAGTAAAGGAGTAGGTGAATGATATGGTAAGTAAAGGAGTAGGTGAATGATATGGTAAGTAAAGGAGTAGATGAATTATATGGTAAGTGAAGGAGTAGGTGAATGTTATGGTAAGTGAAGGAGTAGGTGAATGATATGCTAAGTTAGGGAGTATGTGTCACAATTGAAGTCATGTAATAACAGAGGAATGTAGTAGAACTTGCATGGTCAATCGGTGGCTCGAGCCTGCACACAGCAGGTCGCTTGAGAAGAATGCTCTATTAAGAGTCATCTCCTGTATGGGAATAAGAAGAAGCATCGGGCTGGAGAGCCAAGGGTCGAGGGCTCAAGCCCCAATGACGGCACTATCTTTATCACTTTTCCTTGTCCTATTACAGATAATTTGTTCTAAAATCGGCATATCTTACCTATTTAAATCGCATTTTCCTAAATCAGCACTTTGATGCAATCTCTAGAATGTTATAAAGTGTCCGAGTGACAAAGTTTATTTTACAAATCCCCATTGTCATATATACTTACAACATATCTTCTGATGTACGTTGCTTACTTTATTCAGCTTTTTTTAAAACTCTGCAGTGTATTACACACTTGTGCCACGCAATCGATCATAAGCATTACATTTGCCATCGATAACTTGTTCAATTTTTCGAATATCTGGTTGAAATTTGACACATAAGTGAATTATGATCATAGCAACAACATATCTTCTGAAGTCGCTTACTTTATTTCGTCGCTTTGAAGTTATTATCTGGCGACGCTTTTTAAACGATTACACGTACACATGTGCCACCACGCCTTTCGTAAACATTAAAATCGTGATGTCGCTTACTTTATTTAGTATTTTTAAGAAATTTGCTGAAGACGCTTGTAGACGCTTTTAAGAGAGCTAGGCCGGTTTACTATATTGAATTCTCTGTTAGATACAGTAAATAATAGAGGATCTTACACGAGTGTCGATGTAATGTGGAATTTATTAAACGCGTTCAACAATTTAATTTGTCACGAGCCCTTATAATTAGATCCTTCAGTGGAATATCCCTAGGTCCTCCGGACCATGTCTGCATTTTGTAAACAAATACACTGTAGCTCGAGCTCTGGCCTAACCGGGCCAACTATCTACTGGAACGCGAAAATCGAAAGTGGTCAAGTTTACTGGAAATATTTCGTAGCATGGATACATATATACTCTCTATCATTTGAAACCCGCATACAGGTCTACGTAAATGATTACCTATGTGAATCGGGGGCAGCTTTATCTGTTTTCGAGTTTTTTCTTCTCTGCTTCGTAGAGGCTGACATCTTGCCGCTCCGCACACGCCACCGGTATCTGCGGGATTAGATTTATTAAGATTTCAACGAATATAAATTTTTAAAATGTTTTCAACACTATTGTAAAAAACAATAAACAGGAATAGTCACTTTAAATTTTTAAAATATTGCAATTATTTTTTAAAGTGAAAAATTAACGTTGACCCCGTATGACCCCAAAATTCAACAACATGGAGACCTTGGCGAAGTTGTCGAGATGCCTTCTGCGACAAACCGTAATTTCTCGACAGTGTCGATGGTTTTTACAAAGGTCCTCTTACAGTGTTGTGGCTGGAAGTGCGGGGCATACGCTGAGCGTGCGAAAGAAGGTTGACGAGCTTAAAGAAAAAGCTTTACAGGGAGGGGGTGTCAAGAGGATCGAGAAACAACATGAGAAGGTTGATATAGTTTGCATGTGTATTCATGATCATGATAAGATTACATTTAAAATAGAATAAAACTGTTTCTATGCAAAAGCATGCATACGTTAAGTATTCCCCGACGGGTCTCTCTTGAAAGCGTCTTCAAGCGTCCTCAGAAAATATCTTTTAAAATACTGAATTAAGATATAGAATATATAGACATTGAACCGAATCTCGCCCGTCGTCTCTACTTGAGGCCTAGGGTTCCCACTCAAGTATGTCCTGAGTTAGAGTTGATCACAGATCATCTGATTAGCCAATTTGAAAGAAAACTCAACGCCACAGTTCAAGTGCCATACATAATTATATTCTGGTCGCGCGATATTGTCAGATACAGAGGTACAATGTTTTTACACACTTATTAGCTCTCTCTTTAATTATTTCACTATAAGAGGATATTCTGGTTTAGTAGACTCAAGTTAATTTACAAATACAGATCTCAATGGTAGCGTATAAGAGCTATTATACAAAAGACTGGTAGCCGAATCAAAACTACTGTTTTGTTATTATGAAATAGCTTGTAATACCACAGAGGTATTTGACACTATAATTATATTACTGTAACAATAACACTTTGCAATAGTAAAATAAAGATTCTAACACAACAACTTGTTAATGGAATAATTTGTGATGGTTCCTTAACCAGAATCTAGAACAGAAGACACAACAATGACCCATACAAACTCATTTACCTACAAGTGAGTAAAAAGCTTTATAGAGATTGTTGAAAATGTCTATCTCTCTATTAGCAGATTATCACCAAAGATCTTGTAATTATAATAGAATATACAAGAGGATACTAGACTCTTGTAGTACTATTATATAGTTAATTGTGATTATTTATGGAAATTGATCAATGCATCAATTTCTCTGTTACAAGATTATAACCAAATATCTTGTAATAAATATACAAGAGGATACTAGACTCTTGTAGTAATATTATAAAGTTAATTGTAATTATTTATGGAAATTGATCAATGCATCAATTTCTCTATTACAAGATTATTACCAAATATCTTGTAGTAAATATACAAGACAGTATTAAAGTCTTGCATAAAATTCTAAGCTTCCAATTATTTATTGAAATTGATCAATGCATCAATTTCTCTATTGCAAGGTTATTACCAAATATCTTGCAACCATACAAAGGGAAATAACTCCTACGAACACAGAGGTAAGTTTAACAGCGCATGCATACATATATCCGATGCCGGGACGAGAGAGCTAAAACTGCTGATGTTGCTCCGCTATTTATACTCTAGGCGCCTCCAAATTACCATGTAAGGAGATTTGGAAGTAATATGGCGGCGTCACTAGTTAGTGAAGCACCCGAATTACTCCCAAAAATAGTGTCATGTCGCCAGGAGCACAATATACATGTAGTGCCGAACATGGAAATGTATAACAAATACTATTGTTTGCATTTTACAATCAATTATTAATGCGAAAATGTTTCACAGATACAGAGTAATCTGTAATAATTAATAATATCCGTTCCTGAGCCGTATTTAAAAAATACACATAAACCGGCCGAAGCGTCATCCTCAACAGTTTTCCATGGGAGCAGCAGGACTGAGGAGATTGAAAATGTCTTAAAAACAACAGTTTTAAACACCAAGTACGCACCAAATGTGTGTTTTACATTTATATAAGAGAAACATTGTGCATTCCAACCTTGAATAAGTCTTATATCTTGCTGTGAAATGCCGATAAATTGTATTTCGAGTCTGCCCGCTCAGCCAAGTTCAAACAAAGATGGCGGCCGTCGTAGCCTGTGATAGGCTACTTACTAACTATAAAAATTCCTATAAAATCAGTCGTTTAGCTAATGGTAGATCTGATATCATGGTGTACACGAGAAATATATCCTCTGTCAAGTTGGACAACTCCCGATTAATTAATTATACAGGTTCTGCATTTATAACAACTCAAACATACCAGGGGTAGATGTAAACAAACAACAGCTGATTGCTCAACACTCACACTCGCCATAGGCCTACCATGCACATTCGTTACAATATATACATGGATGGGGGCACAGTACTGTCTTCAGATGTTTTGCTTAATAATTTGGATATATACATTTAACAACATACCTGTATCATATATCATTATTTAATGTCAAAATGCGATGAAAATACATATTTCTACCACATTTTTAGCAGTGGTAGAAATACCCTATAACTTTGTCCTGAAGAAGCCCATTGTACGGGCGAAACCGGTCGACATAGAGAAAATAAAGATACCTTCCAATCCTGAGCTTGTTGCGATTGAATATTTACCTTTAGATTATTGTATAATTGATTTATTTACCTGATAACACAGCATTATGTAAAACCCTGACAACTGCAGCGTTTATTTAAAAAAAGTATACATGTAGATCTATGCTGGCTAACACCCTCAAATTTAAACCTGACCAAAGGGAGACATGACCCTTGCTACACAAGAGACAAGGTTGCCTCCCTTTAACCAGCTTAAACATATTAATACGATACGAAACAAAAAATGGTACGTAAAAGACTTTGCTTTGGTACGAATCAACTTCAGTATTTGGTACATAAAGACTCCAACATTTTGTTGGTAAGGATACCAATACGGATCGACTTGGCTTTGGTACGAACATGCCAAAAATTATGTTCAACGAAAAGCACTACACTTGATCAGAAGACTTCATATATACCACCTCCCGTGGGTATATTTCATTAGGCGCCAAATGTAACAGGAGAGGACAAACGCAAGGCAAGACTGGGTTCGAACCACTAGAGTACTTTATATAAATGGAAAACTTTCTAAAATCTAATATTTCTTTGTATAAGTTTACATAGTACCCTTATTTCATTTCAAGTTTACAGCTTAAATATGTTAAAAACAAAAAGAAATCTTAAAATAACCAGAAAGCCCAGAGTATTGATACTTGCATAAATAAAAGTACTATACTTGTCCTCAAATAAATGATCTTGACCTACTTTCAAAGTCACCAGTATTAAATGTCTTAAAAACTATAAAACGTCTTGTAAAAAACAAGGGGGCCCTGACTACTGGTACTGAAACAGTGTCTAGGAACGTGATCAAGTGTTTGTAATGAGGTCATTCAAATAAGAACATATAGCTTTTCAACTTCCTGTGCTAATAAGTGGTTTATAATAATGAATAATTATATCATTGTCGTAGGGAAAGCTGACGGCGAGGGAGAGGATACAACTGTTGATGGATCCAAACTCATTTATTGAATACGACATGTTTCTGGAACATAACTGCACAGACTTTGGGATGGAAAAAGAAAAGGTACTAAATTTTGGCTCAAATTTCTTTCATATTTCGAAATGTTTATTTAGATTTGAGAACAGATACACATCAAAATTTTTTTATTTATTTTGGAATACAGAGCAAAAGATCTGTCTGTTGTTAAATGTTTTAAAGTATTTTGCTAATTGCTAGATAGAAAGGAAATCATATCATTCACAAATTTTAGCTCACCTAGTCCAAAGGGCTGGTGAGCTTATGCCATGGTGCGTTGTCCGTCGTCTGTCGTCCGTCATCTGTGTCCGTCGTCCGTCTGTCAACTTTTCCTATAAATCCCTACTAGTCCTAAACCACACAACAGAATTTGACCAAATTTAGCCAGAAATATCATTGGGTGAAGGGGATTCAATTTTGTATAATTGGTTGGTCTGACCCCCCTGGGGTCTGATGGGTGGGGCCCAATAGGGAAAATGTAGTAAAATCTTTAAAATACTTCTTCTTCTGTAGGAATGACAGGATATTGTCCAAATTTGGTCTGAAGTAACCTTGAGTAAAGGGAATTAAATTTTGTATAAACGGTTGGTCTGACACCCCCCCCCCCTTGGGTCTGAGGGGAGGGGCCTAATAGATGAAATAGAGGAAAAGCCTTTTAAATGCCTACTAGTCATAAAGTACTGAATGGTTTTGAACCAAATTTGGTCAGAAACATCCTTTGGGGGAGGGGAATAGATTTTGTATAAATGGCGACTTTGACCCCCCCTGTGGCCGGAGGGACGGGGCCCAATAGGGGAAATAGAGGAAAAGCCTTTTAAATGCCTACTAGTCATAAAGTAATGAATGGTTTTGAACCAAATTTGGTCAGAAACATCCGTTGGGGGAGGGGAATAGATATTGTATAAATGGTGACTTTGACCCCCTTGTGGCCGGAGGGGCGGGGCCCAATAGGGGAAATAGAGGAAAAGCATTTTAAATCCCTACTAATCATAAATTACTGAATTGTTTTGAACCAAATTTGGTCAGAAACATCCTTTGAGGGAGGGGAACAAATTTTGTATAAATGGTGCTTCTTACCCCCCTGGGGCCAGAGGGTCTGGGCAAAATAGGGAAATAGAGGAAAAGCATTTCAAATCGCTGCATCCCCACCCTATAACATTACAATATATACCATTGTTTGGCATAAAGAGACTAACACAATCATGATATTATGATTGGTCTTTGGGTGAGTCCTGCCCTTGCAGAATCAATTTCTGAATCATAACTTTTTAACGATTGTGATCCCCACCCAAAAGCTATATGCAATTGCTGGGCATTAAGAGTAGATTATAATGATCCTGATATAGATTTGATCCCAAGATCTACCATGCCCTTGTTGACTTCCAAATCAAATACTATACAATTGCTGGGCATAAAAAGACCAATGCTATCATGGTATTAGCATTGATGTCAGGGTCTGTTCACAGCCCTTAGGGACCAAGTTTCTCAGTTGAACTTGAAAACAGTTGAGAAACTCACCCATTAACCAAAGTTTAATTTATACAGATATGCCTGAATGATTTGTCTTCAGGTCTGTCCCTGTCCATGGGATCTTTTTGAAAAATATTTTACCATGATTACCTAGATACCAATGTATCCAGGTGAGCGATACAGGCCTTCTTCAGGCCTCTTGTATTAATGTACAAAATATGTTAACATGATAGTAAGTAATATATAGAGGCTATTAACATGATAGTAAGTAATATATAGAGGCTATTAACATGATAGTAAGTAATATGTAGAGGCCATTAACATGATAGTAAGTAATATGTAGAGGCCATTAACATGATAGTAAGTAATATATAGAGGCCATTAACATGATAGTAAGTAATATATAGAGGCCATTAACATGATAGTAAGTAATATATAGAGGCCATTAACATGATAGTAAGTAATATATAGAGGCCATTAACATGATAGTAAGTAATATGTAGAGGCCATTAACATGATAGTAAGTAATATGTAGAGGCCATTAACATGAACTCTATATATTCGAGAAGAGGAAAAATTTATGGCGTTCCTCTTTTTGACGTGTGTTTTCAGTAATTCACCCATGTACAATCACGAAAATGCTGATGCATAAAGCCATTTAATCACATAATGATCAATTGATACAATGGTATTTTCTGATACATCCTTTTGATTTTTCGGTATTGATCCCCCTTTCAAAAATAAAACATTGTGTTTGTTGGAATTTCTTGCTGATTTTCGGGATCGATCCCGAACATTTATACAAAAAACTGAGCTACAATAAGAATATGATTTTCGGGATCGATCCCAAAAACTAGCAAGAAGTCCTTTCTCGGGATCGATCCCGAAAATTATTCTGAAAAAAAACTGTGCTATAATAAGAATATGATTTTCGGGATCAATCCCAAAAACTAGCAAGAAGTCCTTTCTCGGGATCGATCCCGAAAATTATTCTGAAAAAAAAACCTGTGCTATAATAAGAATATGATTTTCGGGATCGATCCCAAAAATAAGCAAGAAGTATTATTCTGAAAAAAACTGTGCTACAATAAGAATATGATTTTCGGGACCGATTCCTAAAATAAGCAAGAGCTTTAATACCAATATCTTTTCGGGATCAATCCAAAATAATTTGACATTCATGTCTTTAAAAGGTATTCTCTTATAAATTATGGGTGTTGAAGCCATACTCCCATGCAACCCTAAATTGCATTTGACACACATAGAAAAATCTTCATTCTTTGCATCAATCTCTTGTTGATCTCATTCTCTGCATTGTTTTGTTTGGTCTTTTAATTGATAATTAGGTTGTAAGGATAAAGTCTAAGTCTATTTCTTTGTGACAATTTCTGCTATACATATAAAACCAGAGATGGGCAGAGATGCTGCACGACTTTCCATTCTTTGATTCTGGACTTGAATTTAGTCAATTATTGATGACTGATCATTATATACTTACAGATATCTTTATACTAGTTTGCATGGATTTGGGTCTACTCGATCAAACCTTACTGAATCTTAAGAAGACAGTATAAAAATATACTACATATATATAAAACAACAGTATTGCAGTTCGTTTCATTTATTACCTATTTGACAATGACATACATTATGAACATTGTTTACCATAACGACACTACATGTATATAACGACATGAAAAAACAAATTTTCTGAGGATGGAATGGCGGCCCCAATTTGTTGATAATGTTTGCGAACACCACAGAATTGATAGGTATTGCAATAAAAAATAACAATAAACAACGGGGTTAAAGGTGCTTCTTTAAAGACAACAGATAATTAATTATGACCTCTTAATTGCTTTACTTTACTTTGGCAGTTATTTATGGACACTCGGCAAAACCTGTCAGGGGCTAAGCCTTTTTGGCTTCTTATAATTACTGCTGAATTTTTTATGCTGGGGCCTGATATAAATTTTTCAGGTATAATTAACTGGTACTTTGCGATTTTTTAAACTCCTTTCAAAAGAGAAAAGACCATGGGCTGCAGCCTTCGTATGAGAGAAACTTTTTACTCAGAGTCGGCTGAGCCGCGAACCCTCGACCTTTCACAAAGGGCATGTCAACGCGATCTGGTCCAACGGTCTAGACCGCTCAGCTACCGCGACATCTGAGATAAATTAACATCTTAACAAGGGATGATATTGGTTACTCTCACAACAGATTATCAACAATTGGCCTTTGTTAGAATAATGGCTGTCTAAATACATTTTCTGATAAAGAGAACCTTACTAATTTTTGTATTAATTAATGAAAGTAAATAAAATGTTTAGTTTTGGGTGGCAAGAAAGGCTGGTATTGATTTCATCAACAAATCTCTTCTGTACATTTCATTCTTTTAAAATCAAAAGTTTATTTCCCCTAACAGTCATGATGCATTTTGGTATTGGATTAATTACAAAGTTTTCATCAAGACAATATACCTTTTCTGCATATAAGTGCAAATAAACCTGAACAATTTCATTGTTGGACAGTGGATGAACAGACAGATTTTCCTTAAGCCAGAAATCCTCATCGTCTTGTGAGATGTTACATTAATAAAACCTGAAAGAAAAGAAAAATATATAGAGCTACTTGTATCCTTCTCATATGCATATTATGAACATTTAAGATTTAAATACCTGGTAACATTACAGACGTTATAATGTTAAATAAAACTAGATGACACAGACATGGAAACTTTCTAAGGCCCCGCTATGGCAGCATTAATTCAATAGGTAAAGAATCTATCACCGAGTCCAAATGAAAATAGAAAGATTCTATAAAATAAAAGATAGATATGCAGCTCTAAACATCTGAAAGTCACATTTGTCCACAATTATCAATTAGTTACAAGTTGGTTGCACACATATACAACACTGACACATCAGGAAAGGCCCCAGTTTGTTATCTAACCCTAATAGTTTAGCAGTTAATTAAGAGATGTTACATTTGACTTGCCCTTTTATCCAATGACCTTGACATTTAGTGAGTTGACACCTTGTTTGATTACTGCCAACTTCATAATGTCTTAACAAAAATAGAACTGTAAGCCAATGGCCTTATACCTCCTGCTGCCCCTCTCTTAGCAATAAAACTTTATCAGGCAATTTTGATGACGAACAAACTTTTATCTGCAGATCAGCTCTTCACATCATCCCTAACATTCCTGCGTAGTTTCATTGAAATTGGTTGACAGGTTAAGAAGAAGTTTTCCGTTTTCCTGACAAACTTTCCAAGAAAAACCTGTTTATAGTGACCTGGTTACCATGGCAACCAAAAGTCTGCATAAAATGACCTGCATGCATATCTACACTTGGTCCCTTTCATTCATGTGAAGCTTCATTGAAATTGGTTTACTGGTTTAGAAGGAGCTGTGTGGTCTAATTTTTCCAACAAAAACCTGTTTATATGAGCTGATTACCATGACAACCTAAATTTCTGTTGAAGTAAAACCTGATTACCATGGCAACTACAATTAGAGGGGGGGGTATATTGATGCAGGTATCAAGTTTCATCATTATATCTTCAAAAATAGCACTTTTGACCTCTGGAAATTATTAAAACAAAACAATTAAGAGGCAGAAATTGAAAAAAAAATTACTTTTTTCCTAATTGTTTCAGAGAAGCATTAACATCCGACTTTGTAAAAAAATGAAAAAGTGAATCCTGCTAAATTTATATCTCTATAGGCAAACTAGAATATTTGATGGAATTTGATATTTTAAATTTGTTGCATATTTGTTTATAAATAATTTTGTTATTAATGATTTTTTTCTGGCTTGATGGCTAAAGGACTTGTTTTTGGTATTGTGGGGGCCCTAAAAGGGTCACAAGGGACTTTTTTTTGCTTCAATAAATTATCTAATCAAATTCTAACCATTCTTTAAAGTAGTTAATGATCCCTTGTTACTGTGTGCTACCAAGTTGTAGTGTATGAATTCTTCTCTCCCCTTGCTGGGGATCATATTTCTTTCGATGTTTCATGAAAATCAGGTGGTTTTTAGGAAGAACATTATAAAACTGAAAACGCACCATGTGACCAATGTGAAGCCCCATCAATAGGTGTCAAATAAAAGAACCTTGTGGTGTTACTGTAATTAACAACTTAAATGATCTCCATGTGGTTGTAATCATTATCATCATTTTATTTAGGGTTGGTTGTAATGGAACTTTTTGGGAAATTCTCTCACAAGTACCTGCAGTCAGAAATAATGTGAACTTGAACTGCTTTATCAGCGTTGTTTTACTTTTACAATAGCTTTTTTAAAAATTTGAATCTTAAAATCTGCTACTCATTTAGCAGAAACCATTTATGACAATAAAATTCAACTCCCCCCATTTGACCCTCCCCCCCCCCCCCCCCCCCCGCCACACACACACACCACACCACACATAACATCTGTGTTAATAATTTGACAATAAATAATAGTTAAAATAAATTGTTGCTTATTTCTTGAAAAATAGATAAAGTCTTAATTTATTTTGATATTCCTTTTCCTAACAGATGCATTTTATATATATTTTTTAAAATAAACTTCATATTAATTTTGTGTTTTGAAAACATATTTTTACTGGATTTCAGCTTAATATACACATATAATTCATGATATAATTATAATGTTCGTCTGTAGTCACCATGCACAATATACTAGTATGTGTATTCATATACATTTGTTTTGCAATTATTATCTACCTTATGTTAATATCTTTACATAAACTGTATTCATTTCCTGGATTATTCAAATCGCTAATACTTACATTGATACTGCCAAGTGTACACTGTTATGCTGGCAGATATGGCCTATATCTTCCAATTCAAGCTGTCTTTCCATTTTTTTTAGTTGATTCCACTTCTTTGGGCATAAAGTGTACCAAGATGCCATAGTTAAATATATCAGTATGTGTCTGAGCTATCTAGATCATGTACATCACACATTTGCCAATCCCACTTTTCCTTACTAGTGTCAAGTGTGTAAATAAAGGAGGCAGTTTGCAGCTGGGCACCTGAGGCACTGTATTGTAATCACAGTCACATGGAGCTTGGCGGGATCTGATAAGCTAGATGATAGGTCAGTCGACTCATACTGTATCAATTGCCTCGCTGTATAATAGACGTGCTACCAGCCCCTAAGTTTTGATTGTGAATTTCTCTAACTGAATTTTAATACTAGCTTTATATAATCTCCCCCAAGTTTAAAACGTTAGGATTTAGTCTAGAATCAGACATTAAAGTGATCAAAATTATTTAGAGTTATTTTGTTTCCAAGTAATTCAAAATCTGTATAAATGTAAAAGATGTGCATTAATTAGGTTGCCTTACAAGCATGAGCTGTAGAGAATTTCCCTTTAGCGCAGTCGTTAGAGCATCGGGCTTGAGAGCCAAGGGTTGCGGGTTCGAGCCCCAGCGACGGCACTATCTTTATCACTTTTCCTGGTCCTATTGCATACTATCTAGAGACACTTAGGGCGAGCCTAGCTGTGAGGGAGCACTTTCACTGTACATAATGTTATACCTTTATTACAATAATGATTCTGTATACATCATAATAGGTCATAATTTCAACATTTCCATCAGTGATTGGAAAAATTGTGGAAATTAAATGTCATGAGCAACGAAAATATCCTATTAGATGTTAAAATTGTTTCTGTTTGGTACAATGTCATCAATGACAATAGGAATAATGAGAGAAATAATTAAAGAACCATTGATAAGATTCATTTATGGGCGGATAGAAAGTTATTTACTAAACATATTAGTTGACATAAATAACCTATTACATCAGTGACCTTTGTTGAAATTGAATACTTGCAACCTTTGGGTATCATTTCCGATCTGGATTAATTATTGAGCTAACACTTGCTGATCCAAATGTTGTATCAGTACTACAATGCATTCCTTTTTATATCAAGTTGCATTTGTCAGACGAAAACAATTGACATTAACAGATATGTGACATTCAGAGAAACATGTTTTCCACTAAATCTAGTGCATTTCCAATCTCAATAACTGAAAGTAAGATATTCAAAGTATATACCCATGAAGATGTTTCAATCTATAGATAATATTGTTTCATCAAAAACATTTTTCTTGGTTATTTTAATTTTATTTTCTATGCAATATTTTGTACAAGTTGTATTTTAAATCAATGGAAATGACATTTTACACAGATTATATAGAGGGGCAAATGGTGTTCTGAAAAAAACATGATATAAAGAAGAATGTGATATTAACAGGATTGATATTAAGTGGAATTTACTGTATTATGACTTCCAAATGTATTTGTTTAACCAGTAAGTCAACAATACTTCAGCTTGAATTGTGGAATGTATCAACAGCAGTGACATAATTTATTAGCATGACTGGTGTAGAAAGTTCCCCCACAATTAAACTTCCCTTGACCCCACAGTTATGAAGCAGGCACGATACTGGGCTTGAGAATGACAACTCACATTATATATACAGCAGTCCATAACCATATGCTTAGTACTTCTTATAAATTTATATAATTTGAATGATGTTACCAGGAAAAGGCTCTGGTTGTATTCATGTATCTGTATTCAGCGCTTCATATATATGTAATAGCTACTATATGTAAGTAGAATCCAGGTGTAAAGCAATTCTTAATGATACATTAAGTTGTATCAGGAGAGTTCCTCCAATCCCCTGTTTACCTTTTACCTACATCACCTGTAGATACCTAGATTACAGTATATAGGGTTGGAAATATAGAAAGTATTCTCTAAAAATTGAGGTGTACTTGGTCACATTGCTGGAACCTTTGTCACAAAATGTTACTTTCCAAGCCTACTTTGTCACAAAATGTTACTTTCCAATCCTAGTAGGTGCTTTCAAAAGTCCCTCTGTTTATCCCATCAACCAACAAAAGTTGCATTTTTACTTGCAGTTCACTCAGTAAAATCTAAAGAAACACTTTGTTTTCAATAAGTACTCGCATAAATAACAGTGCTGTAATAAAACAATCATGATAAGGCGGGTTGAATGACAAGCCGTTTGGGGTTTTAACTATTAAATACAGATATCTACATTTTAAATAGAGATATCTCCCTTTGAATATATGGAAAATAAAGATTTTTTATAACAACTACAGATATTTATTTGAATTAGAGATATCTCCATTAGAAATACAGATATTCATTTTAATTACAGATATCTTAAGCTTAATTAAGTATATCTTTATTTCAATTACAGATATCAGCATTTCATTGTAAGTAGAGATGATTTGTATTAAAATAGAAATATCTTTCATTCAAATAGAGATATCTCTCTTTTAATAAAGAAAGCTGTAATTGAAATAGAAATATAGGTGTTTTATATAATTTAATAGAGATATATACCTTTATTTTTAATTTTAAAAAAATCTCTATTTGACTAGAAATTGAGATATCTGTATTTAATCACAATGAAGGAAAAAAGATTGCTACCTTTGTCTAATTATTTTGCGCACGACAGAAGCTAAGTCACAAAACATATTTGAAATAGCAGGAAATGCTAATCAATTTGGGATTCAATCCCTAATTCTTTCATTCCTTTTACCAGCCCTTAACCTCAATAACTGTTCATCTGTTCTTTCTATGGTACTCTGTATAACTCCAACTTCTCTCTACTTTCTGCAATACAGCTGCCGTGAAAGTCTCCTGCCGACTGGCCACAGGCACTTATTACACTCGGTATTTCAGGTCTTGTCTTGCTGAGGGTCCACTACATACTGTATATGTTACATGTATGTAGATGAACCCTGGAAAGACTGTGGTTATTCATTTAATAAATGCCTGTGTGGCTGGCGCTAGATCAACAGCCGTTCATGTATCCACAGGTTGGAGAAAAATATTTTTTTCTGTGTTCTAAATTTTAATCCTTCAGACTGAGACAAACATAATATATATGAATTAAGATATGTTTATTTAGAATAGAGATATTTGAATCTAAATTAAACATACCTTAATTTTCAAATAATTACATATATCTCAATTGAAATAGCAATATATGTTTTTGAATTGAAGACAATTCTTAAATGAAATAGAGACATCAGTATTTTAGTTCGAGATATCTATTTCAAATAAAGCTATCTTTATTTCAATTAAAGATATCTTTATAAGGACAAGAAATAGATATCTCTGATTGAAATAGAGATGTCTCTTTTTCAATTAGAGATATATGTTATTCAAATATAGATATCTATTATCATTCAAATATAGATATCTCTATTTGAAATACAGATATTTTTTATTTAATTAAGGAATTACCACAATTTATTTCAGGTTATATGGTATATACTGACAAAAATGTGTGCACTTTGCATAAATTCGCGAAGCAGTTTATGCAAAAAAGTGCACACAATTTTCTCGGTATATACCGTATAACCCTGAAATAAATTGTGGTCATTCCTTATAATTTCATTTCTGAAGATACATAATTATATAAGACATAAGTCTTATACAATAATTTGGAACTAATTATGAAAAAAAATTGAATGGTTTTGCAAAAAACACTACTGTGCACATAAATTTCATCTTTAAACAACTTCAACCAATCAGAAGTTTGATTACAAATGTAATACAGCACCAAAAATGGCGGTTTATGACGTCATCACTTGTTGTGTTGTCTGATTTTTGAGGAAATACGATATAACCTGAAAAAGTTTAACATTGGGGGAATAGGCAAAATTAAATTATATAAAGATAATTCAATTTCAATTTTTGAAATAGAGATATCTGTATTTGAAATAGAGATATTGTTTTTAAATAAAGATATCTTTACCTAAATAGGTTTAAACCCAAACGGCTTGCCAAAGGGCTGTAGTGGTGGAAACATAAACTTTGGCTGAACTTAGAAGGCCCGAAAACAAACTTGCATGTTTATACCTCCGTGTTGAAATTAAATTAATGACCATACAAGTGCAATTGAAACAATGTTATGTTCAATTATAGAGGCCGAGATTCAGAGCATTTGGTTGTCCAGGCAAACCACCAGCTAACTAATCTCTACAGCTAATTTATGTGGCAAGTCGGCAGCCCAAACCTGGCTGGTGTGAGGAGGGGTGCTGGTCTATACAGTGAATTGAAAGTGTGCTTACATTACCTAGCTTTGTAAAACAAAACATTACATGTCATATCGTTCAATATTATTCCTAGGATTTATTGATGTAAAATTAAATTTAAAATATTTATTTGACAGAGTATTATGTCACACAATATATGAAGATTTATGTACATTATGTATAACACCTATTCCCATCTATGACCCATGTATGGCTGTCCTTTAGGATTTGGGTATAAATTCTTCACACATGAAAGTACACACACTGGTATAACTTCACGTTGATGGATTACAACCCATTCACCTTCTTCCATGCTGCGTTTTTTCAAAACATATCTAGAATCATTCCATCCTCCAAGATTGCTTATCACTTTCCAGTATTTAGAATATCTATCTTTTCTGATGACACTGTTCTCAAGACATGGCGCTTGTCCATTTCCCAACCATTGGTGGTAATGTGACGTCACACATGGAGTCTGGAAGCAATGGGGACAATCAGAATCTTGGAATTTAGACACAGATGGACTACCATCTTGCTGTAGTGCAGATGTGTCCGTTGATATAGTTGAACTCCCTGATTGATGTGATGCAGATGTGTCAGGACCACATTTCATGTCCAACCTTTTTTTTTCTTTGATATCACCTCTGAAACCCAAAACAATATGACGCCTTATAAATTATACTCTATCATGATCAGAGATCCATAACACCTAACACGCATAGGTGCACAGTACTCTAAATATTTTGCTACTTGTAAAATATATGATTCATTGAATGGCACATGTAACATTGACACTCTTATTCAAGTATCTTATCTTGATTTTAGTAATGGAAACAATAACACAATAATTTTATCAGATTCATAAAATATATAAATACATACCTGTTCTTGTGTATGTCCATCCATTTTCTTGGTAGAGTTGTTTTATTGCAATTTCTTGCTCTTCGGTGAGGGAATGTTTGATAGTGTATGTAGCCATGCCTGTCCACAGGGAAGGTGTATATGACACTTGAACTTGATACAGGTCACATACATGCACATACGTGTGTGTTACACAGATAGCCAATCAGTGAGGCTCTTTTATCTAGCCGGCAGTTTCAAATTTGAAAATTACATCAGTTTGATTAAACTAAATTCAAAATGGCTCTAAGTGAAATAACGAATACCTTCAGAGGAAAAGAAAGTGAGAAAACGTCTTAGTGATGGGTCTTTCAAGGAATATGCTTACAATACCTGTAGGAAGACTATTGAGCTGCATTTTCAGAACGACAGTTTGAAGCTTCAGTTTGAAACAAAATTGGCTGCTGTAAAAGAATTGGTTGGAATGAAAGCAAATCTTGCTTTTATTTTCGATAGAGTGTTAGATCATTTCCTGTCAAGGAATCTGTCTCATCAATCTCATTCCCCGGAGATCCAACAACAACAAACTTCAAATCAAGAACATATTGTGATGCCCGACAAAGTTGGAGACAATTTTAATGATTAATTGTTTATTGGAAATATTCAATCAGTTGTTGACTTTCCTAGGAAAATTGAAGACCATGCAAGACAGTGTATGTACAAATTTAGAGTGAAGGACATTTCAAGGAGTGGACATGTTATCCATGTTGACTATTCGTGCTCTCAGGGACATAACCTGCGATGGACATCATCGGAATCTGTTAATGGCAATTTAGTTGAATTGTCAACCACAAAATAGTGATGGCTTACCTATGTAGTGGAATGATGCCATTACAGTATGAAAAATTCAGTAAATTTGCCAAATGTGGATTGACCAGCCAACGCTTTCGTGCAAACGTGCTTCAGAGTATGGAAACTATAGTTAATTTGCTGAGAAAAACATCAGTGAATATGGCAAGAAATGAAGAGAAAAATGAAAGTGAGGAGGAGGGCATATCCATAATGACTGATGCCCGTCATGCTTGTAGGAAGAATTCCTACCATACAGACCACGTTGCACTCGGCCAAAAAACACACAAAGTTGTTGACATTCAGCATATAACAAAAGCAGACGAAAGATGTTCCCAGAAAGATGAGCAAGTTGGATGTACTCGGATGTATGAGAGTTTTGACGAGTGTGGGATACATGTAAGGAACCATGCACATGATCGTAACATGGCGGTGAATAAGATTGTGAAAGAACGTCCAAATACAACCAATACAAATGAACGATGGCATGCAGCCAAGCCAATTTCAAAGGTGATGACCAAAATTGGAAAAGGTATGAAGAGGTCTATGGGGACAACATGGTACCCACAGTTGAGAGACAAGGGGGCATAAGTTAGGAACCATGTATACTGGTCCATTGAAAACTGTGAGCAGAATGCTCAGAGGATGCGAGAGCTGATTGATGTTTGCATCATTCATTTTCAAAACGTGCACGATCACTGTGATGTGAACTCCAGCTGTAGAAGACAGGATCATGTACCTTCGTCAACTGTTATCACTGATCAGGTTGCTGTCAACCTTTTTCAAAAAGCTCTGCATGACCTGACAGTTTACAACAAGAGATCCCAGAGGGATCTTGGCGCCCACCAACAAATGATCTAAGTTTGTTTTTTGAAAGATGGTTCTTTTCTCTTCTTTCGATTGTCTCTTAGGTGTTGATTAAGTGTGAGCAGAGACTCTGGTGGGACACAGATGCATTTTTTTGGGTTTTTTTTGTGAATTACATTGTCGTTTCCTTATTCTTAGCATAGCTAGGCACCAGGAGGAACCTACATATGAAATTTGTGAAAGTTCCCTTCAGTATATTCTCAGAAATAGGGATAACAAACTTCAATTGTCAAAATCCAAGATGGCTGCCTGTCGGCCATGTTGTTTTCCGATCTGTCCAATAATGGAATATACACAACTAGGGACCAAGGTGAACCAACAAATGAAATTTGAGAAAGATACCTTCAGTACATTGTCGTTTCCTTATTCTTAGCATAGCTAGGCACCAGGAGGAACCTACATATGAAATTTGTGAAAGTTCCCTTCAGTAATTTCTGAGAAATAGCCATAACGAACTTCAATTGTCAAAATCCGAGATGGCTGCCTGTCGGCCATGTTGTTTTTGGATTGGTCCCAAAATGCAATATGCATAACTACACACCAAGGGGAACCTACACATGAAATTTGAGAAAGATCCATTCAGTACATTCTCAGAAATAGCGATAACAAAGTTCAACTGTCAAAATCCAAGATGGCTGCCTGTCGGCCATGTTGTTTTCGGATTGGTCCAAAAATGCAATATGCATAACTAGGCACCAAGGGGAACCTACACATGAAATTTGAGAAAGATCCATTCAGTACATTCTCAGAAATAGGGATAACAAAATTCAAATGTCAAAATCCAAGATGGCTGCCTGTCGGCCATCTTGAATTCACATCGGTCCCAAAATGGTATATACACAACTACGGACCAAGGTAAACCAACACATGAAATTTGAGAAAGATACCTTCAGTACTTTCTTAGAAATAGCGATAACAAACTTCAATTGTCAAAATCAAAGATGGCTGCCTGTCGGCCATGTTGTTTTTGGATTGGTCCCAAAATGCAATATGCATAACTACACACCAAGGGGAACCTACACATGAAATTTGAGAAAGATCCATTCAGTACATTCTCAGAAATAGCGATAACAAAGTTCAAATGTCAAAATCCAAGATGGCTGCCTGTCGGCCATCTTGAATTCAGATCGGTCCCAAAATGGAATATACACAACTAGGGACCAAGGTGAACCAACACATGAAATTTGAGAAAGATACCTTCAGTACTTTCTTAGAAATAGCGATAACAAACTTCAATTGTCAAAATCAAAGATGGCTGCCTGTCGGCCATGTTGTTTTTGGATTGGTCCCAAAATGCAATATGCATAACTACACACCAAGGGGAACCTACACATGAAATTTGAGAAAGATCCATTCAGTACATTCTCAGAAATAGCGATAACAAAGTTCAACTGTCAAAATCCAAGATGGCTGCCTGTCGGCCATGTTGTTTTCGGATTGGTCCCAAAATGCAATATGCATAACTAAGCACCAAGGGGAACCTACACATGAAATTTGAGAAAGATCCATTCAGTACATTCTCAGAAATAGGGATAACAAAGTTCAAATGTCAAAATCCAAGATGGCTGCCTGTCGGCCATCTTGAATTAAGATCGGTCCCAAAATGCAATATGCACAACTAGGGACCAAGGTGAACCAACACATGAAATTTGAGAAAGATTCCTTCGGTACTTTTTGAGAAATAGCGATAACAAGAATTGTTTACGGACGGACTAACGGACTAACGGACGGACGGACGGACGGACGGACGGACGGACGGACGGACGGACGGACGGACGGACTGACGGACGGACGGACGGACGGACGGACGGACCACGGACGCAGGGCGATTTGAATAGCCCACCATCTGATGATGGTGGGTTAAAAATGCAGAAGATTACATGATGTCGAAGGACACATATTATATTGAAAGCTTCCAACAATACCTGCCTCATCTACCTGGATAAGAGGATTCATTATAAGAATATCATGTACCAGATGAGAATCGATCTCGCTGTCTTGGACTGGAATGAACATGTGGGAAGAGGATATACGTCTATTTACAGGAATGTACGTGTTCAGCACAATAGACGTCGGACAGGCAAAAAACCATATGTTTCTAAGACCTACAACTTTGTGGTTGATATTTGGGTTCATATGCTTGACTTCCTGCGAGTCGAAAATGACCAGCCTGGAAATAATGCCAGTGATGAGGACGAGGAGGAGGAACATATGGTTGACAATAGTGCCGATAGCGACGATAGTGACAGTGACTAACTAGATATACCAAGTCACTAGTGCTGTGCAAAAGTGTCGCAGTAACAGTATTTTGACGCTTCTACAGTGTGAGAATTTCACTTTGAAATGATACATGTTTAATCTATGTATTTTTTTTCATAAGCTTTTGATTATATAGTTACATTTGAAATACATATTGAGACTGTAGAATTATTCTTGTGATTTCGACTTCAAATTTTAAAAATCTTTTGGAGACATACAAATGTGTATTGGGAAATTTATTCCAGTGATTGGTATTGTTGTTTAACTGGACAAAACCATTGTCTAATTCTTATTATGATTCGTTCTAAAAACGGCCTGTTTATTCTTATCCCAAATTGCACTTGGCAAACGACCATCTAATTGAATATTTTGTAGGAAGGAAATTGAACATTTCTTAGACCTTAATTATTTTAATGTTTTCGAGAATGTGAAACAGCTAAATCCACCATAACAACTCGTCATAACTATCCTTTTTTTCTTTGTTGTAAATATTTAATTGTTATGTATAAATTGTTTCATTCGTGTATACTTTTATGGAAACGTTTATATTTCAAATATTGAAATTTGCCTACCATGAACAAACTACAGACCACCACATAGATCGGTCCTGTTGACATCTTGGTTGGACAGATTGTTTTTGATTTACAAATTATACTATGATATGCCCAAAAACATTTTTATTTTTATATATATTTCAAATTATAATTTCTTATTGTGATAAAATTTTTCTGATGCAAAATGCTTGGAATATTTATAGTATGGAATGAATTAATGTACAGTAATGTGTCAGTGATACTGATTATAAACTGTGTAAACCACATTTAGTATGAATTATATAAATAACTTTGTCTTATATTTTCATCAATTCTTCATTTAAATCTTAATATTTGATTACTTCAAGCAATACAATTTACTTAGTTTCTTGCGTTCAAATCTACCGGTGTAGCAAGACAGAGGTATTTGTAATCAAACACATTCAT